>VZSV01000039.1:2680933-2717678 GCA_013398735.1 Nothocercus julius | reverse complement strand
CCTTCCCTTCCCTTCCCTTCCCTTCCCTTCCCTTTCCCTTTCCCTTTCCCTTTCCCTTTCCCTTTCCCTTTCCCTTTCCTCTCCTTTCCTCTCCTTTCCTCTCCTTTCCTTTCGTTTCCATAGCTAAAATGCAAGTGCTTGCATTCCTAAAAATTAGGCGTTTCCTCAGCTGTTCAATAGGAAAGGAGTGACAGCACATTTTTATCTTCCTCCTTGAATTTTCTAGGTTTTCATTACTGTGGATGTCAGGCAAGCTGATAAACCTAGTACCTTTTCTTCCCCTGCTGCTGTCATAAAGCGAACATTTATCTCTGTGGGCAATATCCTCTTCACATTCATCTTAAAGAACTGCTTTCTGGGAAAACGGGATATTGAAGGATTCCAATTTATCTCTGTACAATAGTTTCCTTTTCACAGTTATTCAAATTCTCTAAATCATTAAACCTATTTACATATTCATATTATCAGATAATACATATTGCTTCAGATTCTTTTTTCGCCATTTTGAGAAAGTGTTGAGTTTGTGAACAAGTATCTTTACTCCCTGGTTTAGCACTACTGAACTGATCAAGCAATCTGTTACAAGCAGGGCATTGGGAGCTGCAAGTGATAACAAGCACTGTTTCATATCTGTACCACTCAATAAAGCACTGTTTTAGACTACCTGATTAGCTAAAACAATTACACTTTACACACACAGCACAGTGTCTTTGTCCAGCCATTTAAGCAGTCCATATGGCTGTTACTGCTTCCATTTTCCAGGATTTTCTCATTGGAAACTTATTCTGATATTATTCCAGAATTTTGCAGTTGGTAGTGTAGACATGGTCTGCATATATTTCTGTCATTATGCAACTAAATATTTAAACACACACTTAACACTCACTAAATGTTTTATGAGCATGGACTTATGTCAGTAGATTTTCAGGATTAAGTTTCATATTTATTTTTATTGCATTTGTAGAAGTAAGTTAAAATTGCTGTCTTTACATATATATAACTTCTTGTACAAGTAGGCAAGATTGTGTTATCCCCAGCGGCAATAAGGTTACGTGCCAGTTAATTACATTTTATTGTCTCATACAGTAAAATAGCAACAACATTTTTTTTTTTTCACAGCCAAGCTTAATTGTAAATACATCTGTCAAGATCTCAAAATACACTGATCTGTTTGTTTCATGTGTGTCTTCCCTCCGTTCCTCTTTCACATCTTTCCCTTCCCTCTGTGACATTTAAAGATTGACTTCCCTCCCCCAAATCTATGTCTGAAAGTAATCAACTGGTCTTCCAGGAGTCAGACACATGCTTTTTTGTACTAGCTGTTAATTTTAAAGATGCTGTGGTTTACAATTGCTTTGACATTTACTCTAGAGGATTTGTGCTCCTGAATATATTTACGTAATTTATTTACCCATGGTTGTTTTTGCAAATTAGAGAAAGTCAAAGCTTGAGTATTACAAGATATTGGATTTGAGTGTTTGTTAACTACTTTAAGGATCCCTGTGCTTCTTTCACTCTTTCTGCTAACACTACTGCACTTCAGCCATCCCAACCATTTAAGTTAGAATAACTTTTGATTTAAGAAAGGCCTGAATGCTTAATAAACTTTAATGTGTTTAACGAGTGGAGAGAGAGAGAGAATATATCTGTGCGCATGTGTGTGTGTGTATGTATTTATATATACATATATATCTGCATGTATACATCAACAATATATTCATTTATTTACTACTTTTCCAACATGCTCTAAGATATGTTAAGCATCTGGAAACATTATAATATAATCAAATTAAAAAATGAGAATTTAAAAGAAACAAGAATTTCAACTACCCAAAACAATGTCAGCTGAAGGAAAGTCTGACACAACCTTATTCTGGTGGGTAAGAAGAAAACTATCTCCAGATTATGCAAACAAAAAGAGCATGTGAGAAAGCTGGGGGAAGGGAGACAGGCAAAGAGATTTGGAGAGACTGAGTGAGTGAGAGAGCAAAAGTAGAGAAGATTCTTTCAAGTTAAAAGCCTGCAGGCCGTAAGCAGGCAAGAGGGGCTGTGCAGATCTTTTTCTTGTAGAAAACATGCAGAATTAAGCTACCCTCTTTCCTTTAGCAGTGTCATGATTCCAAACCATTTTCTCTCTGAGGAAGACAAAAGAATGGCAACCTCAGAAAAATCCAACAGTAGCATAAGAGTGTCTTACAAAGAAGGATGGAAAACAAACCAAATACACAGAATATACACTGCAGGAGAGATTAAGCAATTACCCAAATCTACAAACAGTAAATCTCAATTGAAATAATCATTCTCCCATGATCTTTTGCAGGAAAATCATAAACATTCAGCACTGAATAGTCTGAAATTTCTATTTGGGCTACTTAAGATTAACATTAATCTGTTAAAATGTAAAGTTGCTTAAATATATGAATTGATAACAACAATTTAAAACAAATTAAAATTGAAAATAATTGTTTACATAAGTGGACTTGTTAGCATATTTTGTTTAATTACATAAAGCTGAATTTCAATGGAATTTGGAAAGCAATTAAACACAAATTTTTCAAAATCCTTCATTAGTGATATAAAAACTATCTAACGCATTCCCATTGGAGTACCTATCAAGTATATGTAGCAAATATCTCCACAACTCCAGCCACAAAGTATAATGCATCTTTACACTTCCCTAGATTTTTACTATGTCTTTGATGTTTCAAACTTGCCCCTTTGAAAACAGTAAAGTACAATAAAACAATGGTAAGAACAGTTTTGTCTATGTTTGTTAAATTTAACAGTTCCCCTAGTCAAATAACCCAATATCTAGGTCATTTTCTTTTACAAAACGCAAGTAAAGAGCTTTCAGAAAGGAGGAGAATAATACAGCCTTTTCCAACAGAATAACAAGTAATGGAGAGAGATAACATCTCATTTACCAGAAAATATATCTGTACAAAACATTTGCAGTCTTCTGTGATTAACCTCAAATATTAGTATTAACAGCATATCAATTATGCAAATACATTTGCAGTACACTTAATGCCAGTGCTTTTCCTCATCTGATCTAGGAGATCTGAGAGTATTTATAACCTTCTGAGGTTCCCAAACTATGGACTGTGACCATTGGTATACTGACAATTTGTCCTTGGGTAAGAAGTATTGGGTTAGGGCCTTACATCATTTCACAGACAGAGACAGATGCAAAACAGGATGGAGATATTATCAGTGAATTCTGGGGAAACCTTGGTCTGAGTATAGCAAAATGTACTGAATTGCCAAGATGGAAATGGATTGGAGCTGGATGGAAATTTCTCTTTTCACAGTACAGAGGACAGGACAGGGAAGTAACAGAGAATGCATTGTTACTGGAGTTAAATGAGAGAGAGATTAGTTCTTTTCTCTTAGAAGTTTTAAGGGTTTAAGATATAAGGAAACAGGTCTCTCAGGATGAATAAGACATAGATTTATTTTCTATATAATGATATAGAATCTATATATATTTATGTATAATTTATTCTCTATATAGATGAGGATGGTAAGAAAAGAAATTTATGACCTAGGAAGATTTAACCTTAATAACTGCCCTTTCTAGTGAACATTTATAAGACATCTCTGAGATCTAATAAAAAGCTATAATTTCACAAGCACTTTACAATGACATAAAGCAGACACTGCTGTCAAAAGAAACAGTCCCTGTCTCCTGTCTGACAAGCACTCACCCTCAGCCTAGAATCACACCATATTTGTGCTCCTACATGTACCATGCTACTACTCATGTAGTACTCATGTAGCTATTTGCTACTACATACATTTGAAGTAGGATTTGACATAGAAAATATTTCTATTTTGGGTTTTCTAAAACTTTACTAAACAGCAGCAGGTACTTTACCTACAATCTGTCAAGATCACAGTGGAAGGTGTCTTCATGTTTGCTTGTGAATGAGAATCATTGATATTTTCATGGGGATTCTTTAAGCTGGTAGAGAAAAGGAAACAGGTGCAACAATGCAAGCAGCAATGAAACATATTTAAATTATCAATAAATGGAAACTGCAAAGGATGAGGAGGATGGTCCATCTTTTGATTTCTTCTAACCACGGTTGGAGCTGTCTCTGGATTAGTGATTTTAAGCAAAGTTCTTGTCCTCCACAGGAGCCAATATGTGATGCAAATCTCATGTAAATGAGGGAAATCTACAGCTGCAACCACCTCACAGCACTACCCATCTCAGCACATGCACAGACTTTCTGTCTTTCTCCCATTCCTACCCTTTCCTTGGGAAACCTGCAGTAGAGAGATGTGAGTTTGAGCTTTGCTGGTGGAAGAAAAGCTTCTGACTGAAGACGGCTTTTCTGTCTTCTCTCTCCTAGGACTGTACTCTCTGGCTATGGTTCCTTAGTTGTTTGCATTTACCTCTGGGCACTATTCAATTACTCAGCAATACAAGTTTGATCCTGGTTAGATATGAACATATGACTGCGTTTCTGATGAAAGGCTACAGCATATATTATGGAGTATAAGTTAACTTATCCACTTACGTGGGTTTTACACTCTTTGCAGGATAGATATCACCTTACCAGCATAAAACTGTTAGCAACAAGTTAACCTGTCAACATTTGCTAAAATAAGACCAACAGAGTGATTTTATATTACATCAATCCCTTGTATCATGTGGCTGTGGACCTTCTGATCTTGGAGCCTAACACTAGATTTAGTCTTCAGATTCCATGACTACCTCATAAACTGTTTTATGCTTATAGTAATAGACAGTGCTCCAAATACCTTATTCTAGTTTCAAAAAAAATACATGAGATAAAATGCATATGAAGAGCAATAGAAATTTAAATCAGTATAGTTTTCAATACAAAATATTACGTTTTCACATCTCATTACACATATATACATCAGACATTACCAACCTTATCTGCACCACAGTAGAAGTTAAACTGAAGAGATAAAGATCTATTGACTCTCTAGAGCTCTAGCTCTATTAATAATCATATTTCTCAACCAAACTGATAAAAGTTGAACCATTCATAATCTTCTCATTAACCTTGTTTATTTTTTATTACTTCCTTTGCTCCCACTAGGAAACAAACAAAAACATTTTTAAGATGATTAGGCAAATACTTTCCTCAGCAACATGGCCTTAGGCTGATCTAATGGATATTGATATAGTCTGGTACACTGTGCAAAAACAGATATCTTTTTACAGTATTGTTAGATTTACGAAGCAGACAAGAAATGTGTATTATCTTGAACTACACAACATATTTCATTTGCTCATTACAGTTGTGAGGTTCCAGTCTTCTCATAGTTTTAAGTGGCAGCAACTGCCTCAGCCAAGCCTGGACCAGTCCCTACCTGCAGCAGTGCCTGATACTCCCCAGGGCTGGGATTGCCCCATCTCCTCCAGGTCCCTGAATTCTTGGAGTACAGGACAGATCTTAGTGGCCAGGCCTGGTCCTGCCCAGCTGACAGCTTCTGCCTACACTGGCCCCAGACAGCCCCAGATTGTCCTGACAATTTAATAGCCTTGTGCTGAAATGCCTGATCATCTATTAAGAACAAGTATCACCTACTGGTGGGCTGCTACCACTGAAATGGTGACTTAGGATGGAAAAGTTTTGCTTTGAGCAGAATGTCATCAGTAACCAGGCCAAAAAAATCTTCATTCAAACAAACAACAATGCATTTATTGAAAAACATTAGCATTAGTTGGAAAAGAGGAAATCTAACTTAAAAAAAAAAAAAATTAACTGTTCATGTTTTCCTCTCCTCACTGAATTTGAACGCTTGTTTAAGAACCAAGAGAAGCTACTATGAAATCAATTAGAATGTCAGTCTGTGCTCAATAGTCAATTCACACTACAGCATCTATTACATTTTAACTTACCTCAAAACTGAATTATTCAGAGTGCATCTCCAAGAGCATCTGATGCAACATAAAGAGAGAAGGGCTAGTTTGCCATGTCAAGAGCTCATGTCATTTTTGGACTGCGTCCAAAAACGCTAAGTGTTCAAATTCACACCAGTTGCTTACCCTAGGTGCACGCGCTGGGTCTACCCCTAGACAATTTGAAGCAGGTTCCCATACAGCATCCCACACTGCTATTAATAAAATCTCTCTATTAATAAAATAAAATAAAATGCCTAGCTATTAATAAAAAACTCACTGGAGGACTTTAAAGAGGATAAGCTTTCCTCGAGCGGAGAGGACCTTCTACTCACCTTGCAGGAAGGCGCTCTTGCGCATGTCCCCAGGCGCCACGTAAGTTGTGCTCCAACAGGAGGAAAACTGCTTCAGCTTCGCCTGCATGTTTCTGTCCTTCATGACAGACACAAGACAAAGTCACATCTGTAAAAGAACCCATCTAGCACCAATATTTGCATCTATGGCAAACTGTACGGCGCAAAAAATGTGTGAACTGGAGCTGAAAGGAATAGTTGCTCTATAAGATTTCCCCCAGTTAAAGGAGAATCTCAGCTTTAACACGAACATATCTTTGTTCATTCAGTTCATTTCAAAAGATGGCTTACAGTCTCAGATCAAAAACTGCCCCAAACTGAGTCAAACAGAAAAGCTCAAACCTGTCTAAGATCTCAAACTAAGATGTAGCAGGGAATCCTTTAAGGATGTGACTTTGTCATGTTAATTAAAGTAAGAGGCTCACAGATACTAGACTAAAAAAAAAATGTTATATGCCATGCACAAGGCATTGCCCCACAGAAAAGCCTAAAAATGCTCTAAAAGATAATTTCACAGTTTTCTCTGTTCTACAAATCACAAACACCACACAAAAAGCTAAGTATCAGGTTAGATTTAAGAAGGAACAGGTCTAACTCTCCAGAAGTTTCATAAGCAATTTCTCAGGAAATACACTTCTTGGCCTCAGGATTCTTAGAAAAACATTGACCTTTTTTTTCACAATAAAATGATAGTGTCACCAAAAAGATACTTTATTATTCTGGCACTCTCCTTTCTACCTACCTTAATTAATCCAGAGCTGTGGATACAGATATTAATTTGAACAGCTCCCTGCTAAAGATGTGTCAGGAAGAACATACATTTCCTCTCATCTACTCTCTGAAGAGCAGAACCATAATGATTGAAATAAAGCTACCTTACTAAAATAAACTGATGTAGAGGGAAGAAAAGGGCCAGCATACTTGTCCAAGTCATTATTTCAGGCTCAAGTTAAAGGTCCAAATTTTTTCATCAGAGCCATATTTTTAGGCTGTAATATCCTGAATATTTCCTAGCTCTGATGACAGTGCGCCTGTAAATTTTTCAAAGGACATTCCTCTGAATAAAGGCAATTGTGAAGTCTTTCAAAAAGAGTGATTTTGAGCAGTGTCTCATAGTGCCAAATTTGGGATTACGAAGCAGTTTATTATGAGACCCTAATATTCTATGGCCTGACAAACAGGAATGCTTACTTCTCCTAAATAAGACCCAAATTCTGTGTAGTATTTTATAAGATTATAAGACCGTAATACGTATAGACAAGTAAGATAGCAATTACTGAGATACACCAAATAAAATATCCAATCGATAATCTTGTTACTACCTTTCACATAAATTAATTATTACTGTAGTGCAGCACTGCTTTAGAAAAATATTGAGTAATTCAGAGACAGCCAAAACTATCATCTTTAGCTGTTACAGATTTATTTGTTGGTTTAGAAACAAGATCAATCCTCAAATGAGGAATGTTTTCACTTCATGCAACTTCTGTTTGGAGAAGCTGAAATATGTCAGTTTATGTAGTTCTTACATTGCACGGACCTGCCTCCTGTGTGTACAGCCCAAGAACCGTATCTGGTTGATAAAGCAGTAAGTAGCTAAAAGCTGGTAAGCAGAAGCTGTATACACAGGAACAACAAAACACAGCAAAAACAAAAACAAGTCAACAGGAAAAGCACAGCACAGCTTTTGTCTTCATACAGAATGGAGGAAAAGGTGCTTTGTACGCAGCAGAAGACAGCGGCAGTGGGAGCTGGTGGGAAAACAGAGAAGTTATAGGAGAGACTCAGGCACATAGACTTTCCAGAAAGCGGTCTCTCGCAGGGGTGAGCAGCAAGAGAAACAAGGTTGAGTAGACACAAAAAAGGAAGAAAAAAAAAAAAAAACAGAATAAAAGAAACATATTTTTGTCTTGCTTTTGATTACTCAGAACAATGTATGCTAGTAAACTCTGACTGCTTGTTCCTTTCCGGATGATGTAAACCATCATCCACCTTATAAGCTACTTATAAACTACTGCAAAAATTTCCCATTCACTCCAGTGTACCGTATATACAAGAAGGAGTTTCTTTATAAATTGTTCTATGTGCATTCACCATGACCAAGACCATCAAGGCCTGTTAATTCATAAACACTGCAGTTAAACCTATTTATTGCTTTTAAAAAATACACAATGGCATGTTGAAATAGCCATGTATATGCAGTAAGTGAACTTTGGGAAAAGAGCACACATTTTTGGCCTAAGTTTATCTCAGTAGTAACACGTTTATTTAAAGGGCAGAAATCTGACCTCTATTCTAATTCTTACCTCATTTTGAGCTTTGTCTTCAACACTCTTCAGACCACACTTTTGCCTCCAAGCCCCACTTTTAGTCATGTATCACTGACCGTAATTTAATTTTTGAGTTCGTAATAAACTGTTACCATACTAAACCAATAAATAACTTCGCATTCACTGAAAATACAGCTATCCTTTAGTCCTAGCTTTCCATAATCCTAGCTTTCCACACTACGTTGGCTGTCTGCTAACTATGCTGCTGTTTTAGGAGGAGAGAACGTGTCTTTTTCCCTCTGAAAGGACAGCACCAATGACAAAGCAAATGTGCTTTGGGTTTCAGGGATACTACATCAGTAAAAATAACAGAATAAATCAGGCATTCCGTTTAGCATGTGCCATGAACAAAGCTTGTACAGAAGAATATAAAACTTAAAGCACCCAAAATTTTAGACATCTAGTTGTAGATATTTAATTTCTGAATAAAAAAATAAATAGACATAGTTTTCAGAATTCCCTGAACACATAATCAAGTTATATAAAACTGCAAAGTAATAAAAACAGATTGTTCCACTGACTTCCTCCTCCATTACCAGTACTGATGCAAAGCTTAACATTTACGCATAAATTCTGCATTTTCAATGTCAATGGCTCCCTAAGTACAGAGACATACAGTCATATGCAGATACTCTCAACATGAGCAGAAGAGGATTGAATGTATAATCTTATCTTAAAAAGGTTTGTGTGAGTGCAAGGTTCCTTTCATGGAGGAGAAATAGGAATGACAATGTCATACTTCCAAACTCTTTAGCAAGAAGAAAACTACAGAAAATTAACTAGTCAATGACTGCATTGACAAGGTTAAGCAATCTTGGGCAAAATGACATTGCTGATCTCCTACAGTGCAGTTATAAAGGATTATTAAGGCACATTCTCAAAAGTAAGATCACACATCTCTGTCTGGTGCTGCTGATTAAAGTTCAAGTTGCAACTAGTAGAAGAGAAACAGCGGTGACTTAATCCAGTGGCTTCAACTCAACCCTACACTATGACAGTTTTAAATCTCATCACTGCTTTTGCACACAAGGAATGACTCATGTTTGATTGTAGCAGCCATTCAAATAAGTGGTATTCTCTTAGTAATGCCAAGAATCTATTTTTAAGCTGGAATTTACTTTCTGAATTAACAGTTATATAAAGAAGAACTAAACTGTGAGGACTTATGTTTAGTCTGACAATTGCTGGAAAGCTAATGCATTGCTCAGCCTATTGCTAAGGTGAAATCAAACAGTCACATCCTGGGGCTATGCTCCTTGCAAGGATGGGACCCTCCTCCCAAGGAGCCAGCCAGCAAAGCAGTCTGAAAAACTGCTTTGGGCATGATAGCCAGTGAAGCAGTAGTGGCTTAACACCAAGATGACAGGAGAGTTCCATCGTGACCAGGCACCGCCCGCGCTGCTGAATGAGAAGGTGCCGCTCTGACGCCTGTGCCGCCAGGTAGCCCAGGACGTTGGTGGAGACCTGCACTGCTGCAGCTCAGCCACTTGGGGCCTGCCCTGGGGCAGCTTGACACGTCTCGTGGGCCTCAGAGGACATGAGCCTCGCGCACTGGTTACATCCAATGAGGAATTAATTCAGGGGATGCGTCCTCTCTCCTAATGTAGCCAGATGGTTCACTGAACTTGTTACACGACTCTTGATATTTTCTCCTACTGACAGCAATAACTCTGGGGTAAACAAAAAAAATGACAGGAAGATTTCAGAATACAGCAGGTTCAACAATTTAGCCAAAGTGGACTATCCTGCAACTGCAGTCACAGAGCTCTTAGAGGCAAAACCTTGTAACACAATTAACTTGGCTAAAAACCTTGTTAGAGGCAGGGAGGATTACTGACCAAATACAGTAAACAGATGCACAGAGCTGCATGTTTTAGACACCTACTCTGATCAGGCTGTTCCTGATTTAATGGAACAGAATGTCTCAGAGCTCCTAATGAGATGATAATACTCGCAAAATGGGAATGTACCAGTGACATCTGTTTGATGTCTATGAGGAAGTTGTATTTGACTTAGGTTGCTCACTTACATTTGATTAAACTGGTTTCTCCATCTTATAGAGTCATATTCTAATATTAGAGCTGGTAGGATCCAGTAGGATTTAAGATACAGTCAAATGCAGTTGATTTACTCCTAATATTGCATGCAAAACTATATTTAAATTACAATATAAACACCAGATGTGTCAATGGTTAGTTCTGAAGAATTATCATTTAGGGATTTTTTGTTAACAGAATATGATGCATACATGGGAAGTGAAGGAAGAAGAAAGTAAAATCTGAAGCAATATTAGGATAAATTTTAGACAACATGAGAAGAAAACCAATGTCTTCATTTTCTGCAACTAGCATCAAAGTGTTTCCGCCCAAATGGAGAAAATGAAATCCTACTAATTTCTTTACATTTGTTTTACTATTATTAGCTGCTCTTTCATTATTTTATCATTTGCTTTCCTTCAGTAAATTCCAGAGTATTGATTTAACAGTAACATATTTTCCTCATGCCATTCATCAGATTAATAGATGCAAAAGGAGCAGCAGCAGTCTCTTCATTTACAGGATTGACAAAAATCTTTTAGTAAGAAAAAATTTATAATGCATAAGTTATTGCATCTGGTCATTAAAATCCAAGAATAAAGAACACAGAAAGGACACATGGAAATGTCTTAAGAGTACAAAAGAAAAAAATCTGTGACGTTATACAGTGAAACATATATAGAAGTATCTTCCTTATAAAAAAAATCAGCATTCAAGTCACTCTAATAAAGTGGACCATTGATTTCTGGTAAAATTATTAGAAGTGATGAGGGTACTAGGCTGAATTTTGCCTCAAGGTTTTTTTTCTTTTTTTTTTTTCTTTTTTTTCCTTTTTTCTTTTTTTTTCCCATGTGGGGAAAGATATATTGCTTCTATGTGTGAAAGAAAATCATATACATTTTTAATAAAATATGGCAGCAACAGAAAGTTAAAGTAAATTTTGAGCACACAAAGAAATTTAGATGCTTCATACAAGAGTATGAAATGTTGCACCAAGCACTCTTTGAAAAATTGGACTAGATTCTCAACCAGTGTGAGCTGCTAGAGCTGGTTGTTCCTAGCTTTTTTTTTGCTTGTTTTAACTTACGTTTGAAGTTCTCTCATTGGAGGTAGTCCCAGTGTCTCCGTGACCAGAAGCAAAATACACTGATTCATCATTAAAATCTGTATTTACAATAGTACAAAAGTAGCAAAATGAGATAGCTTACATGACTTAGTTTTCAGAACTGCATTTGCAAGATTCACATCATTCGTTTCATTTCTTTCACTCACCTTTATTTCTCTGGTGTGATAGTATACTCACAAAACCCTTCTCACAGTGTTTAGCTGTATGGGGAAAAAACATACCAAAAATAATAAACCTTATATAAACCTTATATTGGCACTGAATTCTCATAGATTTTATCAAGAGATAAAAGCAAGCTGCCAAGCTTCAATAATTGTTCAGCTCAAAGTATCCAAATGCAGACATCTTCTACATATAGCTGCTTGTTCAGTAGGCATTTATTTCAGGAGATTAATCAACAAGAAAGCCTGAAATAGAAGGAATTCTTTTGTCAAACCAATGATATTCCCATGGAATAAATGACTTTATCAAGTTTCCTGAGAAAACTAGATGGAGGAATAATAGTGAAGTATTAGAAAATGAGTGAAGATAGTTTTGTGCTAAGTAATATTTTAGGAGTGTTTGCCTGGAAAAAAATCACTAAGTCAGTTCTTAAGAATTTTATAGCTCCTTAAATGTTAAAATAGTAGAAAGGATAATCTTCATTGGACTTCATAATCCTTCATGCGCTCATATTTCTAGGAAGACTATAGAATTACTCCTGTGTGTGTTTATGTTTACCATTATTACTATGTATAGTCCCTTAAAACAAGCACAGTTGTTCATAGTAATGAAATTGAGTATGGAGATAAGTGTTTTCCTAAAACCTTAGATCCCTGCTGTAGAAATGTTCTTAATAAACCTCCTTAAATATGAAATAATATAATAATTTATTCATACTTAGTTACATGAAAAAGATATTCCATAATAAAAAACATTTTAGCATTCTGTGATGAACACAAGGGATGGACTTCACTCAGTCTTCTGTATAAATACGTGGCAGCAATAGAGCTGTTCTATCCTTAGCCATACATTGCTAATTTACTTTCTGCCTCTCACAATGATGTATAACAATTTTCAATGTTAGAAATAGCCTTTAAAAGGTTCTCCCTATTCTTTCTCTGTAAACATAATTTAAAAGAAATGTAATTTTCAGTAACAGTGTTATTGTTACAGATTAGAAAAGCAGGACATAAAAGGGCAGTCTGTGGTATGAGCTTTAATTTTATTAATACACACTTTTTGAGAAATCGGAGTCAGCAAGCAAATGGTATGTTTTAGCTAGGCAGAATTAAAAACAGCAAATCTTATGCATACATAACGAGAAAAGATCATAACCACGTTCCTTTAGTTTAAAAAATCAAAGTGATGTACACTGCATAGCTCCTATACCAGCAATGACACAAACATTTTATTGCAATGCTCCTTTACACAGACCGAAGTGCCTTCATTTAAAATATTAAAATCAGTATCTGACAATAAAATGTCTTTTAAAAGCAGATCTTCTTCTATAAAAGGCCCTCTGGTAGAGCAGTATAAAATGGGCGTAAAAGAATATCCATAATTTTGATTTAGTTCCCCATTTTTATTTCCCTTATGTGCTTTCTTTCTCAGTGAAAAACTTTGCCGAGGAAGAGTCTTGTATTCTACCTAGCTTAGCACAACTAGCTAAATATAAATTTTGAAATAGCCTAGATTTTCTGGGTTTGGTATCTGCAAACATAAACAAAATGAAAAAGATTTGATGATTCACACGCAGGCTGCTGAAAGACTAGTCCACAAATGTCGGAGAGAGTATGAGAGAAAAATCAAGACTTTCACAATACCTGTCAATCAAATACAACAATAGCAAGGGCAGTAATTAAGTTTATTTAATTTGGGGCCATTTATTCACTGACATGGTGTTCTAGTTATTCAATCTCTTTTAATAGGATATATGTTGCTTTTTCATCATAGCCAGGATGGTGACTGAACTAGAGACATAAATCTCTTGAATCTGAGTGTTAGGCTCTTCTTACTTACTTTCATTTGAATTTCAAATCATTACAATGGTTATTGTACTTTCATGATACACTTTTGCTAAAATCAATGCTTCGAAGTGCACTGCTGTGTGCATGTGTGTGGATGTGGGTGCATTGCATATATCCTGCTCCCCCAAGGATGAGACAGAGCTGAAATAGTACTGACATAAGACTTGGGACATACGGCTTCTTTCTCCAAGTGTTTCACTCACTTGCCCAGCATACTTTGCCCTGTCACTATGCTTCCATTTTCCCACAAAAATGGGGATAATAAAGACATCAATCTTGTGGGTAATGGTCTTTGTCACTTAGGAAGAAAAGAAATAATATTTAAGAACAAGATATTATTACTATTATATAAGACTTCTAACCTTAGACTCTGGTCTTGACAAGTTGGGTAGTAATGGATAGCATAGTGACAGAAGAAAAGTGCCTGCCATATGGTGCAGATTTACCTATGTCATAGAAGAGATAATAAAAGCAAACTTACATATCATGATTCAGGTTTTCTAAGTGATTTGGAATATCCTGGGGCACATAAAATTTTGGAGATACGATGTTTATCATTGGGATTTATAGCACTTTGAATAACCACAGCTTTTAATGCAATTTGGTAAGCAAAGAGTGTTTCTAACTTACTTGCTTTAATTTGCACCTGAGTCTCTACTTCACTTCCTAATATTAACTTTTTCCATTAGTCACATGCATATTTCCTTTCAGCTTTATAGTCTCCTTTTAAATAGCTATCCTGTTCTTCATAAGAAGGGACTAGGTCTCCTCTTTCAAATACCAAGTACTTGGGGACTGCCTGGGATAAAAGATATGATATTACTGTAGTGCAGTGTTCAGTAATACATAAAAAAAATTAATTTTGAGGGAAAACTGTGAGTCATTTTGAGAAAGAAATGTTACCTAAATCAATGTAATTTCTTCATTTCTGAGGATACTTGCTGTTTCTTCATCAAAATGTTTTGCAAAACTGTTTTTATTTTTCTACATCAATAGTAAAGACATAAATCAAA
Organism: Nothocercus julius; assembly: GCA_013398735.1. Taxonomy (NCBI): domain Eukaryota; kingdom Metazoa; phylum Chordata; class Aves; order Tinamiformes; family Tinamidae; genus Nothocercus; species Nothocercus julius. Next base: position 2,702,927 of record VZSV01000039.1, on the reverse strand, counting down.
AAGATGGAAAGGGCTCTGAATACTTAAAAGTGGCTTATAATGCTGTAAAACTCAAATTAGAAATGGGAAACTCCATTTACTTCCATTTGTACTCAGCTAAACAACTGATAATATTGCTGCCTTATAAAAAAAGGAACAAATTCTTACTTTCACATATTCATTTATGAATAGCAACTATAGCATAAATAATTTAAATACAAGATCGTTTCACCTGGAGTTATAGAAAGCTTCTGGATGTGGCAAAATTAGAAAAAAAAAAAAAAAAAAGATATTTTAATGGGGACTCTATGATTCCTGATTGAGTGATTTTCTAACTTTAGGCTAATGATTATCCTTGGCCTGGAAATACATTATGCTTCATAAGTTGCAGAGAGTCAAAAAGAGAAAAAAAAGAGAAGCTCATTTCACAAAGAAGAGTGTGCACAAACATCCTCGCATTATTTCATCTATAGCAAACTGTCTGTGAGCCTTTTAACTAGATAATATTTTAATCCATATTCATGATATAATTTTGTATTACTTTTAGCCTTAGGATTTTTCTTGGCATGAGATCATAGTATAAGTAGTTATTTCAAACAAATTTCAGACATGAACATCAATCAGCTGTAATACTTTAGATGAAATTCTAAGGCCATATTTGGGCTTTCTTTTCTTTGTCTCATTTTCCCCCTGAGCATCACTTCATCATTTTCATGATACTGGGTTATCTCCCTCTATGCTTAATAGTGATTTATACATAAACTGTGCCTGTTCACCGGGTGTCTGTAGAACTGGGGGTAAAGTAAAATAATCATTTTTATTTTAAGATCACCAGAAAAGCTAAACAGAATATCTAAATATTCATCCACGTGAATGCAAATCTAGCTAAAAACGTATCACTGAGGACAGCTCCATAGAGGGACAAGATCAAAGCTAATATAAATATGGTTGTACAAGGTTTGTTACAGACATAAACACATGTAAATATAATGGACTAACTCCAGAAGGTTCTGCTTGTTCCTTAGACCGATCAATTGCCTACAAACTGCTAAGGAAGTATTGCATAGGTAGGGCTTGAATGGTGGAACCTTAAATATGCCATTCACAAATATAGTTGTTTCTGAATGCTTATTCTCTCCCCTCTCATTCTCTCTTATTCTTTCCTGGGGTTAATAATTAAGTGCTGCTTTTTACCTATTGCATCTGGTCATGGTATCAGGATACCAGTGATTCTATGGCAATACAATTTGCCTGTACAGAGAGAGAACTCGGAGTCTAATTTATTTGAATAGCTAGAGCAAGGTGAATGTCATCTAAAGGTAATAGATTTCAGAAAATGGGGAGGAGGGAGTAAAGACATTCCCTGTGACTACTATTATATTGGAGAATAACAGATTTCAGAGTTGAAAATAATGTGACTTCCTTTGTGCTCAGGTCCCCATACTTACTATGGACAAAATAGTCTTTTTGTTCTTCTCCTGAAGCACTCAAGGTGAAAAAAGAAAAAAAAAAAAGAAAAAAAAAGTCCTGCTCTGCATATGTTTTATTAGGGAGTTTATTAGGGAGAGCATTAAACACTGGTCAGAAGAGCATTTGAAGTTCTTATTCCTAAAAACTCACAAAGAGCATCCAGAATTAGTCAGGCTTTTCACTATTTAACCAGCCAAGATATTTAATCTCCACAAAATCTGGACTACTCTCTCAGAAATGCCCTGGCACATGGCATCTGTTCAATAAAGCATTAGTCTTTACAAGGTTTCATTTAAGCTGAACTGAACACATTATTGTGAATAAAGATTTTCTTTAAAGATTTCCAATATAATTTCACAACAAGTTGGTAAATGTCTCAACTTTGACTTATGGAATGAAACTCAATTACCACCAGGTGTTTCAAATATGCCTTGTAACTGTCATCTCAGAATTGTCATGAAAACTGTGAATTACTACGCAAAAGTAGTGATTAGAGGCTGCATACATCTAGAGTAATTATGTAAAAAAAGTAATTAAGCAAAATGAGAAAAGCACAAAGCGTCACTTCTCTAACAATGGCAATATGTATGCCAGATATTTTAATCATCTTCCTAATCATAAGACCTTTACATGATGTAGCCCACTTGTGGAATTACTTTATACACATCCTCATATGACCACTTTTCGACTGACTAATAGCTTGGTTTTATAGCTGCATATCTATAATACCACTAATCACATAAATAAAGGCGAGAATGAAACCAGACTAAGGCCAGAAGGGGCCACTGTGATCCAACTGTAGATTGTCTCATATAACCAAGTAGGCCATATTTTGTGATTTAAATACAAAAAGTCTTTTGGAGAAACATCTAAACTTGATTTTAAGCAACAGTTATGGTAGTTCTTTCAGTTACACAGAGTTGGACATTATGATTAATCGATAATTTAAACCCAGCATTTTTCAGTACAATAATCAATTTTTAAAGTTTGCCTCATGCTCTTCATTTATAAACATATGACTTTTCATTTTACTACATTAAAATTAACAATTTGTGCCAGATTTTCTGTGAAATTTAATGTAAAGGAGTAGAGTACTGTAACTATATGTCATTGTTTAGCACATCACCTGTAAGTGTCACATCTAACCACCAGCAAATAATTTATATTTTCTTTCTGGATATTAATATTAAACTTAGCTGACTTGATAAACTCTCTGCTAGTATTACACAAAACATCTATATACCTCAGCTTATTTATTGCTAAAATGTAGGTCTTAAATTTCTCAGCAAATTTAAATATGACTAAATGTCTAACAGGGATTGGAATAACCATGCAACAGTACATGGAGATGGTACAAAAGCCTCCAAGGGGAGACCACCTTTACAGAATATTTCTATAAATGAGACCTCAGGCTGAATCCAACAAATATATTTGTCCAAGGTGGACTCATGAATACACAAATGTTACACATATACAAATGATTGTTCTGCACATCTGTGTAAAACTGACAAACTGCATTTTAAGTATGTGCTGTAACATTTACATTTGCTAAAAGTACTTCTCATTAAGCATAGAACTAATTATATTCTGGTTTCACACTCATACGACTATTTTTACTCTATTGAATAGACATTGCACTATCCTAATGCAATTCTACACAAAAATATACACTAATTTGACTGCCTCTTCCAAAAGTGGAGCCAAATACAGGCTTTCAAATAACAAAACAGCCTTTGGGCTTTGATTTCATATCTTCAGAGAGTTTTGTTTCTTCTCTTATTCAAATAGATGAATGTGGCTCTGTTTGTTTCTTAAGCAAGACAAAAATTTACAGAAATTTAAACTGAATTTAAATAAGAAATATCACTGTTTTCCATCAATTTCAATTGATTGATACAAGCCTGAATTCAAGATGCTGAATTAATTTAAGTACTTGAAAATAAGAAAGTTTTTTAAACGAGTTAAATTTTCATAAAGGTATTTTCAGCCCACAATGACATCTTGCCACAAAACGTTGCTAGAGCATAGCATAGCGAACTCTTTTTTCTGAAAGTTTATCTGAGGACATTGCTTGTTTTTAAATATTATATAAACATATTGTCATAAAATCAGTTTATATTTCTGTACATACTACATAGAGAAGCAGAGATGGTACAGAGCCATTAAAAGCCATTTTAAAATTTGTGCAAAGTATAGTATATCTTAGAATAAGTGCATTCATTACATTCATTATACACTGAAACAAACACAAAATTTAATTTTCTCCTTTTTAACATCTATATATGTGGAGAATCCATAATACTAATATAAGCTCTGTAAGTTAGAAACTGTCCTTTTCTCTGCTTTCATCCTTTCTCAAAATTCAACAAATATCACTAGGTACAATGTAACACATCATAATGTGAAGCAGTCATGAAAATCATTATGTCTAAAATAATGCATTCACAGAGTTATTTTATACAAATATCCATCACTTTCCACACAACATGGCATTTAAAACAAAACGCTATATTAAGATATTAAAAGATTATTAAATTTGTAGATTGTGGAACTTAATCACAAAATTAATTTGCTCCTTACATTCGTAACCTATTTCACCTAGTATTATTTCCATGTAGTTTTGTCCAATATTTGTAACTTCCTGTAACATATGATTTTGTTACCTATCTTAGGCACAAGAAACAAATATTAGAAAACTCTGTACTTTTGGATACAAGATAGGAAATTTAGCAAATTCCAAATGTGATCACATTTACGCACATAATGTGTTTATTGTAATTGTTTAGTAAATGTTCTTGACTGAAAACTATGTAGTTTAATGATTTACTTAAAAACAGCCATTAAGCATCAGCTTTTTTAAAAAACTAAAATTCATTACACTCTTCCAGCTAAGTTAAATGAGAGATATAATTACCTATGAAGCTAGCACTGCTGAATGCACCAGCCAGCAAGTTCCCCATTACTTTTGAGGGTGCTTTAACGTTACAACTATTATTTTTAAGGACTGTTTTTTGTTGCTTCCTGTCTATGATGGTGGGTTTCTTTCCTTTTGCATATTGATCCTCACTCTGGTTTACATATAGCAGTGCACAGGGCACATGTCATTGCACGCTTTTCTCCTAGGTACATTGCACACATATCCTAGGTGTTGCAAAAAAAAAAAAAAAAACAAACAAAAAAAAAACACAAAGGTGTTGCATTATTTAAAGAGCAAAATATTTAATTTGGTGTTTGATTAACCTTAATCATTGTTAGTGGTAGCTCACTGTCGCAGTTTGAAAGCTGGGGGGGGCGGGATACAGATATCAAATACTGGGTTAGCATATGCCCAACTCTGGCAGTATCGGATTCACAAACAGTCTGCCGACTGTAGGTCCGATCACCTTCCTAGGAGCGAATCGAGTTCCCAAATAGCGTGATTAACTATAAGCTTGACTCTGGAAGTATCGGATTCATGAACAGTCTGCCGACCGTAGGTCCAACCATCTCCCTAGGAGCGAATCGAGTTCCCAAATAGGGTGATCAACTATAAGTTCAACTCTGGCAGTATCGGATTCACGAACGGTCTGTTGACTGTAGGTCCCCTCACCCCCCAAACAAGCAGTCGAGTTCACAAACAGCATGATTTATTCAAATGCAACATTTACAAAGCAGGTTTCGCAGGTCAGTACAGGAACTTCTCTACTACAGCGTGGGGTTTTTGGCTATCTCTGATGGACGAAGGTGCAACCATCACTCACCCCAGGAGATGGGAGAGGGCTCCCCATCTCGAGTCTCCTCAAGCGGTGTCCCAACCCGAGGGGAGGAAAGGGGTTCAGTCTGTCGACTGACCCAGGAGTTACGATAGAATCTTCTTTCCTCCTCCTTTTCTTCCTTAGTTCACCTTTTATACTTTTCTTTACATTCAGGTGGAGCTTGAGTGACTATAGTCATATTTAATATTGTTACTGATTGGTGAAGAAGTCTCTCGCTTTCATTTAAAGGAACAGTCAATGGAAAATCCAGAGCACGTGCTCAGTGAGGAGCGGTCGTACCTCGGGGGCGGGTAACTTTTGGGATGGAGGTGTGTGTTGGCATTGCAATGAGCTTATAATGAGCAAAGTTCAAGCCAAGTTCACCCGGAAGGGGTGATTTGCCACCCTTGCTGGCTCCGCACCGGCCATGTTATCGTACATCTCCCACTGGGCAGCTACTGTGCGGCTGATCAGCGGCCCAGCACAGGGAGGGCAGCAGAGTTTGGCCGCGGTGCCTTCACTCCGCTCCACCCTCCGTTACTCCTCTCTGCAGCTGCGGGGAGGGCAGGTTGTGGTGCCTAGGGAGCCGTGGAGGAGCAGAGTCCGGGCCCACCAACCATCCTGGAAGTGGCAACTGTGTCTCACCCCAAGCAAGCTCCTGTAGTGCCAAAACTGCTGCAAGGCCCTAGTTTTTCTCTAAGTTCCCCCTTTCAAGCAATTCTTCCACACTAATAACACATGCTTACAAATGGCTAGTGTTAATGTCACACAAATAACCTTGCCACAATCGCTTTTGGATGTCTTTGAAGATTAAATTTTGCAAACCCCATATTCTATGAACACAGCATTTAAACGAGATGTCTGCATCTTTTTAAGGCAAAAATAGTAAAGAGGCAGCAACAAATATTCTGCAATATAAAAAACAAAATTGACTAGAAAACGCCTGCAATTACCTAGCACAAGTTTCTTCAGAAGTTGGAAAGAACTGATTTCTTCAGCCTGCCAACAAATGCCCCATAAAGAAGGCCCTTGCTATTAGTGTGAGATGCTGCAGAGATGCAGAAATGCTGCTTCTCTGCGCCTCACTTCACCTCTCCCCTCTCATACCTGTCTCTCTGCCAAAATACATTTATAAAGACACACTGAACAACCCCTACTATTTCACCTGATGTGATATACAACTTCTATCATCAATATAAGCCTGTGACTAGCAGCTTCTATGGGGAACCCTAATCCTCTCAATTTAAGGCCCAAGCATATTTAAGTATATACTTAACTGCACAGATATACTTTGTTTTAGTTACTGAATAGTTTGCTGAAATGTCCCTTTGCCTTTTTTGTATTGAATAATATTTTCTCACTAATAGAATAGTGTTGAATTCAGTGGGAATATTTATCTTCCTGTGAACAGAGAATTCATCCCTAGCCAGAGAAATAATTTATGTGTTGGGGTTTTTTTTTGTTTTTTGTTTTTTTTACTCTAATGTACACCGACATTAACGTTTTTGGTTGCAAATGTGCAACAAAGCATATTGGGCAAATAAGTGAGGTGAAACTCTTGCTTCCCCTTCCCCCAGCAAACAGGAATTACTGTCAACAAGGCCGGGCCTTAAAAGCAGATAATCTTTTGTAAGGCATCATTATACTGAGCTCCTGGTTTCTCTGCCCAAATTAGCCACATTTCTGGCACCACATCTTCCTGTGCAACTGACCAGCAACTCAAGGATTAGTCACAGTTCACAGCATGTATTTTCAATGCTTTTACATTAACATCTCTGTGTGCCACAGCTAGATATGCAACCACTTTGCAGAGAGGGTTTTAGTGAGGCAAAATGAGCCTTGGAGCGTGAGTTCCAATTTTCCAAGCTCAGCATTTACAAGCAAGGACGTACCATGAACATAATGAGCAAGTGCAACAGAATTACCTGCATCCTGAGGCTTCAAATCAATCCTACCATTTTTTACAGCAGTTCCACCTGTCCAAAGACATCTCCTCATCTGTCTGAGGAGCAGCCACTCTTCTACAACTCCTCTACAAAGCGAGGTTTAAGTTATGGTGATGCTCATGAGCAGCACCGGGTGGTGCCAGAGGCCTTGCTAGTATTCCTTTAGTCCTTTCCCTTAATATTCTTAATAGTCCTTCCCCAACGCTTGTCCTTAAAATTTCAGACAAATGAAGCCGCCCTACTGGCTAAGTTTAAGATCACCTAACGCTGAGAAACAAAGCCCTTTCCACTTGAAACATTCAACTTGGCATCCAAACTTTATGCACTTTTGCATTTACATTATTTTTTCTTTACTTATAAAAGTAAGACCAGAAGGAATTTTTTAACAGGATGTAATTTCCAAGCTGCAGGACTATCTCATATACTACAAATTACAAATTGAGCTGAAGCCTGTTAGTGCTCTAATAACGTTGCTGAGCAGTGTTAACAAGACTCAGTAGTACAAGACTACTCTACATTTACCTGGCACTAACTCTCTTCGGAAGTTCTTTCAGAAGATCTATTGCACTGTTTTATTTTTTCAGTGAGGAAAAAATAGAGATTAAATTATATTAAAAAAAAAGTCTTTTTTAGACTTAATCTTTAATTGACTTAAAAGATAAGTCAATTATACAGAACTGCGAGATTTTATCTTTAATTACATAGATGATCTATGAAGACTAATTTTGTATTATAAGCTCTGAAAAACCTGAAAGCTCCAAATGGCTTTACTACTGCTCTATACTGTGTTCCCTAACCTCAAACCTCATCCAGAAAATAGTTTTCTGCACAGATGAGCTCTTCCTCTCCAGCTAATTGAGCTTTGCAGTGTATTTTGTGTTTGCAGCAACAATATCATACTACTTCATATGACAGAACAGAAATATAGCACGAAATAGCTATCTAAACTGCCTGAAAGGCAGTTGTAGTGAGGTGGGGGTTAATCTCTTCTTCAGAATAATTACAGATAGGACAAGAGGAAATGGCCCCAAATTGTGCCAAGGGAGGTTCAGATTAGGCATTAGGAAGAATTTCTACACAGAACGAGTAGTCAAGCATTGGAACAGGTGCCCAGGGAAGTGGTGGAGTCACCATCCCTGGCAGTGTTGAAGAAATGTGTAGGTGAGGCACTTAGGGACATGGTTTAGCAGACAGGGTTTTGAAGGGTTTATGGTTGGACCCAATGACCTTGAAGGCCTTTCCAACCATCATGATTCTATGATTCTATGTATTCAATACTATTTAAAGTGGATAAGGTTGTTGTGTGAATGGACATTTTCATGTGCACATAGCACCTGAGTAACTTAATGATTGATTTGTTTTCTCAGTTATTCTTATGGTTATCTTCTATCAGTCAGAACTTTTTTTTTTTAATTACATCTATAGAGAAAGAGGAATCTGATCATTTCTGGCTGCCATTTAACACCTTCATCAGTGACCCACACCAAGTTTGCGGATTTCATCAAAATGGTGTGCAGAGGCAGACCCACTGGAGGATAAGTCTACCTTTCAGAGGAGTCTTGGTAAGCGAGAGGAATGGGGCTATAAATATCTGAGGAAGGTCAAAAATAGCAAATTCAAAGTCCTGAAACTTGCATGGGGACTGACCAGGTGAAAGTTCTGCTTGTAAATAAGAAGTTGAATATAAACCAGCGGTGAACCCTTGTAGCGATAAACCACGCACAGGGCTATATGAGCAAGATCAGCCAGCAGGTAACAACAGCGACTAGTCCCTTCTACTTGGCAGTTGTGAGGATGAGTAGCTCTCACACCTGGAATGCAATGTCTAGGTTTGAATATCCCAGCTCAAGAGAGGAATGATGAATCAGCTGGAGCTTATTCTGTCTGCTGGACTCCTCATAAGTCTAGCAGAAGGCCATCATCATGGTAAAGGAACTGGAGCACAGTACGTGGGGAGAGACTGATGGATCTGCCTTCGTACATCTTGAAGAAAGCTAAGGGGAGTAAGGAGAGGCTTTAACTGCAGTTTTCAGTTATGTCTTGGTTAATTACAGATTGCATCAGACATATCAGATGTGTAGGGGAAAAGGACAGAAGGCAACATTCACAACTTGCGAGTGAGTAGTAAATGCCATAGAAATGTAAAATCGTATCTTACTCCTGCTAAGACTAATGGAGACACTCCATCAACTGATATATGGTGACAGATGTGGTGACAGAGCACTGGAACAGGCTGCCCAGAAGGCTGTAGAATCTCCTTATTTGGAAACCTTCAAAACCCACCTGGACACCACCCTGTGCCACGTGCTCTAGGTGTCCCAGCTTGAGCAGGGGGGTTGGACTAGGTGATCTCTAGAGGTCCCTTCCAACCTCAGCCGTTCTGTGATTCTGTGATATCAGGTATTTTCAAAGGACCTGGAAGGCTGTTAACACATGTGAATGTGTGATCTTCTGCTAGTGTTTAGTGGCTTACCAATTAAAGACATATTAGGAACTGACAAAAAAAAAAAAAGTTGCTCGTTATTTTAAGTATTTACAAAATTGGACCACTTATATACTGATATACTGTACACCGATTTAAATGCATCCATTTTATTTTTTCAATTTAGACCTACATAATATCAAATCCCTCTTAGAATTTGATATGCCATGCTATTTTTAAACACTTAAACCTGGAATTTCTTTATGACCCAGAATAGTATAAAGGATATATATTGCACATTTAAAATTATATCTTTGTTTTGAAATCTCTAAGTAAACAAAACATGTACATACACTGACACATGTACGCAATACCTAAAGAAAATCTTCCCTCAGGGAGATAAAAATCTTCATTTGATACAACTACATACTTAAATATCATACACGAAGTTTTGTGTATCCAGTCAGGCAAAGCATATGAAGGGGAAAATAGCTCATGATTACAGAGTATGCTACATTAAAAAGGCAGCTAAATATATTTAAAAAAAAAAATCCTCACTACAGCAATGGCCTTAACTTATACACAAGTTATTTCAATGCAGAATCAGCGCCCATGTTTGTGTTAAGAAAAATTGTCATAACAAAATCTGAGGAGAGAACAAAAGTTTTACATTTGATTTGATATCTGATATTCTTCCCCGAAATCACAGTACTACACAATATTTGTTATCTTTAAGACAGAAGATTTAGCTATCTCTTCACTTTTATGGAGTAAGATATCAGAAAATTCAGTTCAGAACTGCACAACTACTTGTCCATATTACTGCATCTTTCTTCAGACAGAATGGTGTACGTTGTATTTGAGTGTTTATTCATTTATGCTTAATGGATAAGAATACAGACATATTACCAACGTTTTCTTGGAAATATCTTTCTAAGAGCTTAATTTCATGAAGATACATAAGATACAAAGAGTCAACTCAATTACCTTTCATATTGGTTTTACAAGGATTTGCTACAAACACAATTTCAATATTAAACACCAATCATCAAGGTAAAGCTGAAGATAATGCACATTGTGCTTTGTTTCCTAGAAGTCTAGTTCACACAGAGGAAAACACAACGTACAGCATTTTTAAAGTTCACACATGTGTGCAGTTGGTAGATGGTGGTGTGTCTATCCGACTTTTATTTTCCTTAGCATCATTCAGAGGTGACCCATTACCTATCTGGCATTTGAAGACTTGTTTATAAGCCTTCCTAAAATTTTCAGAGAGAAATGCGTATATAATCGGGTTCACAGAAGAATTGCTGTAAGCCAGGCAGTGTGCAGTTACTCTGAAGAGGAATGAGGCCTGAGTCAGTGGGAATACTCCAAATTCAGCCCAGAGATGAATGACATGATGTGGCAGCCAGGATATGCCAAAAACCACTACCACCACCAACACAGTCTGTGCTGTCTGAGACAGGGAAAGAAAACAAAACACAGATAAGCACAGATAAGAACTTGAAAAAACAGAACTGTTTCAAAATCATTATTTGTGAAATCCAAAAACTGAAAGAGAACACACTTTAGCATGTTTACTAATGATTTTGCTTCATGTACTTTATTTTGCACATAGAATTACTTCAAAAATGATGTTAGCCCTGAAAATTCCATAGTAAACAGGAAATTTATACTTTTGCTCAGAAGTAAGTTGTGCCATTTTTGATTCCCTGCACAATATCCTAGCTTTTTCTGAGGTGGACATAAGCTTGATGCAATAAAATGACAATATGGGTCTTTGGACTATCTAATCCAAATGAAAGGAGTTGTATTTTAATATGGTGCAGAAGGACGTCTGACTAGAATTTGGAGAGGACTCTATTTATATACGAAGGTAGTTCAGAAAGGTAATTAATTTTGAATATCTCCAAAGAAGGAGACTCCACAGCCTCTCTGTGCAGCCTGTTCTGGTGACAGAGCCCTGGAAGAGGCTGCCCAGAGAGGCTGTGGAATCTCCTTCTCTACAGATCTTCACAATCCGCCTGGCTGCCACCCTGTGCCCCGTGTTCTGGGTGTCCCTGCTGGAGCAGGGGGTTGGACTCAGTGATCTCTAGAGGTCCCTTCCAACCTCAACTACTCTGTGATTCTTTCTCTGAAAGAGCTTAAAGCAGTCAGACTGATTTTGCTCAAGTGTCTAACCAAGGAGCATAGGCTTTTTTGAAAAGTCTCTCTATTAATCACTCCATCACAGAAATTTATTGATACGACAACATTCTAGGATTCAATTAGGAAAAAATGACAGAAGTTGGGAAATTGAAGTTTTTGGTGACTGCATATTGGTTTTGATAATCTGGAAAGTGAAGTTGGCCATCAAACACTGAGTTTAGAAGACAGTAACATAAAAAGTAAACTTCCTAAATGCATGCCTCCTGGCTCCATTATTATTTTCATAAGAAAGGGTCATTAATTTAATTAAACGTCTTATGACAGCTAGAATATTAGTATGGAATTTTCAGGTCCTGTACAGATTTCTCTAAGGCACAACAGAGTCAAATTATCAATGTTTTCTTTAGCTTTCATTTACTTCTTCAGAAAAAGCAGTTAGTGCTTTGCAATTACTCAACAAATGAATACCTACTTTTCTAACAGGTCCCCCTTTCAACTAAATCACTCTACCAATACAACCCTAACGCTAATTCCAAGCACATTATGTTATGAATTATTAAAATTACTATATTAGCACTTTGCAAAGTTGATTTTTCAGATAACTTAGTCCTTTCTTCATTTTAACTCGTAAAATTACCTCCAAAATTAAGTCATAGCAGTGCCCATGGAGTGATATCAATTTCAACACAGAAAATGCCTACACACTTTGCTACTCTATTGAACCTGGTCTATACTTACTTGAATTGATTAATGTCCAGTGTCATTCAGGCTGACCTATCTAATCCAATATGAGCTAACTTTTAAATGAAAAAAAAGGTTTAATTACTATGAAAACAGGACAAATAATTGATGACAAATACTGTTGCCGGTTAGCTAAATTTCACAACAGAAAGCAAAGGACATTACATCTATTGCAAATATAATTTGTTTAGTCTAAAAAAACCTGTCTTCATAAACATCTGTTCAGCCCTATTGAGTTTAAGTCAGTACTAACAAGTTATAGAAGAAGAAATATTTTCTCTTTCAACTCTAATCACAAAAAGCATAAAAACAAGAAAGTAAAAGTACTACTAAATGTAGTTCATTCTCTGATCCCTTCAAAGTGTTAATATTCCAGTTGAAAAGAAATTGCCATGGTATTGTCATTTCATAAAAGCCATATTACCTCAATTTGTTCAAAATTTAAAAAGTTACACCTGGAAAATCACTGATTTTCAATAGAATGTATAGGTGCAACTGAAAGATGAGGTTGACCATGTGTCTTTTGTAACTATTATGCTTATGGGATATCATACCTGAAGAATAACTAATTATGCATAATGGAGTGAAAATCCTGGCAACATCTGTTTTTATTCCATTATTCCTCTGAGCCTAATTTCAGGGCTTACCTTCACATCATCAGCAGCACTATAACTTGCAAGGTAACATTAAAGGGCAAATCTTGTTTACCTAATGAGATTTTGCTTAGGGTTTCTTATTATTAAGCAAAAAAAAAATGAAATAAAATTTCAGTAATTATGATTTTTACAGGTTTTTTTTTTTTGTGTGTGAACAAACAGCAGAAAAGAAACAGCATTTAAATATGTTTCTATTTTTTTTCTCAATCATATGACAAGTTATTTTGAAGACTCTACTGTTGAATTTTTTACACAGCTTTGAATAAATTTAGAAATGAAGAAGTAGGCCTGAAATACAGAACAAATGATGTATTCTTAGCACAACAGTGGACGAAGAAATATACAATAACCAGAGCACAAACATTAATGAAAATAGAGTTGTTTTAAAAACTGTGAGTTAGGCCTTAGGATGAGAAACTTACTTTTTAAATACAAAATCTTTTGTGTTTCTTTCTGTTTTGTTTCTGAATTAAGGAGCACCCCAGCATACCTGGGGTTGGACATACCTGTAATGGTTTCCTTTGCAATGTGCAAGCCAATTCATAAGATGGATTTGGCCTTTATTTCCAATTTCAATATTTAGTACACAGAGAAATGCAAAGATATTTCCAATTTGACAATAAATTCCTGAGAGGACTGATGGAAATACACACACCGCCTTTGAGAACTACACTTTTGATAAGATTATTTGCACATACATAACTGTTAAGCATTCTGCTGAATCAGGGACATACTGTTTTTAATTCTAGAAATTAAGTCTTTTTTTTTTCCCCATAAAATTTAGAAGACATAAACAATAGATTACATATTCACTGATGAGACCATGTATTATTTGCATTGCAGAGAGCCTGCACGGCCATACGGTAACAGTGATCAGATCAAATGAGCTATAGCCTTAAGGTTCTTCCTGATTCTGCGTTCATAAACTGGTTAAGTTAGTCAAATCATTACTGTGGTCAGATCTCCTGAAAAATCAGAACCATATTATATTATCTGACAAATTCACTATATAAACTCATATTTCAAATATTCTAAATTGCAAAGCTAGTACACTTTAAAGACCTTTCACAATTCTGCTTATACCCAAGACTTAAATCTTGAACATCAGAGAATAAAAAAGATTTTATGCAAAAAAGCGAAAGAACTGCATAGTCAGAAAGTCTCTTATTAGACTCCTAATCATGAAGTACAATAGTCTTTATTTGGAAGTCACATCATATAAGCTAGAAATTCTGCATAAAACATTAAAAAAAATGTACAGCATAAATTTTACAAGGAAAAATGCTCGTGTGGCAAAAGAAACATTTATATTAGAAATGGGCAGTCTCTCAATGTCTAAATTTCAGATGCTCCAAAGTCCAGAAAACACAGACTTCATGTAATGACTTGACCCATTGTGATGGAAAATTGAGATCAGAAAAGATTTCAATTTTGCTAAGTTCAGGGAGACACTGAGAATGTCATTAAATACATGATTTCAGATCTTTTTTATATCTTTGGAAACAAATAATATTGTACCAAATTAGCATACCCATCAAACTAATATATAAACAAATAGGAATTGGTAATGAAAGCGATCTACCTTTTTCTTGGATGCTTCTGACTTCTTTGACATGTTTCTCAACTTTTTATGCAGATGATTAAGAACCTGAAAAGATTAATTTGCATCTTGTATTTCATAATTTTCTGGAATTCATAAAACATATTTTAGAGTATGTCTCAGGCATTGCATGAGTTGCTTACAAACACTGATCAAACTTACATAAAACAAAAGTGCATAGCATCAGATCCGAAGGAATTACATATGTAAATCCATATTAATTAACAGATATGGAGCACACCACCTCTGAATTTGTATATAAATATAGAACTGCACCACATTACAAATACATATTACAATGAACAGGGCAATAAATTGAAACCTAGCCTGCAATGAGAATTATCAATCATTCTTTTTTTCATTAAGATTTTGGTGTTATTAATTTAGATTGACCTTTACTGCATGTAACATAAAAAGTGTATGTTTTCAGTCAGAGCCTTTCTGAGTCACCTGCATATTTGCTTTCTTCAGATAGATGATGGTTAAAATAATATGGTTGTTAGCCTTATTCAATCTTCAGAAAGAAGCTTGGAATTTCAGAAGTAATTTATACTATGCAATTTATATGTGTCACATAGGTATGACCTTTATCCACAGTTTGAAGTTACTTGTGCATTTCATAGGTGGGTATTTTTGTTTGTTTTTTAAATATGGCAAAATTACTTGCCATCCAACAATAGCATCCAAATTTTAATGTAGACTTAAGATTTGGGATAGTGGATTTCAGGAACATGCTCTGTTTTATCTGCAGCTATCACTAACTGAATTTAATTTACAAATGACATGACTTGCCAAAGGGGTGGGGAATATGTTCTGCTGCTGAATATGTTTAACAAGTTGTAAACCATCCAATATCAAAAACAGAGATATTTAATTAAACTCAGAAGTTTAATTAAAATGTGGCAAAAGGAAATGTTTATATGTAATGTAGAGTCAGAATGGTCAGAACCCAAGGTTCTATGATGACAATGTTAGTCATACTTTACATAGCTCAAAAATTATTTGAGAACAGTTAATAAATATGAGCATCCAGGATTAAAGCAAACATGCAATTAAAAGATTTTTGACAGAATATAACACTAGATTTTGGGCTTAGAGGGAGACTTAACGAGGTTGGGAATAAGGTAGAAATCCCCTTTCATCTTTCAGGGAACTTTTCTGTTTTCTTTCAAATGCCTGGCTAACCACTATCAGGAAAGGATACTAGATAAGACAACCTACAGATTGGATCCCACATGACATTTATAAGTCTTAGAAACATGCATAACATTTTAAAATAAAACAGGATGGTATTTGTGAATGATTGTGACTCACCAGTGGATTCAGTTTTCAAGTGACTACTCTTATCTACCAGGGAATAAAAATAAATAACTTCTGACATAGTTTAATTAGAAATGGAATTGATTTCTGTAAGTCTGTGTACGTGAAAGAGTCAGACCTGCATATATAATACTACTTGCTATTCTGAAACAGTAGCCAGGTACTACCAGGCAAATCTGAACTGGTTTTCTCTGAGAAGAAACCCTTCTTCCTCGTCCATGAGGATATAGACCAGAAGAAAAGGGCAGAACCATCCCCAAGATCTAGCAGAGGACAAGGGAGATGATCCACTGGTTCTGATGCTCTTTGGGAGCATTAGAACAAAGGAGAAGAATTCCTTTGTTGTTGTTCTGGAACTCTGTTGCACACTTGCATGACATTTCTCCCTCTCTTCAGTCCAAAGGGAAATACAGTAGTCAACACAGTTATTTTGGACATTTTGTGGGGTTGTGAAGATTTAGAACCTTCCAATGAATCCTCCTCAACTTTCCCTCTTTTGGGATATATATTCATAAAATAAATATATGCAGTTTCTACAGCAAAAGCATTCTAGCTATGCATGGTAGCGCACCAGATGGTACGCAAACCGGCAGCATGAAACATAGGCAGAATTTAATTCTCTCTCAACAGCAGTGGAAGCAGTGGAACTCAGGAGACCGGTGCAGAAGCTGGGGAGGCATACCAAGGGTTATGTTTGCGTACAAACGCTACAAGGGCAATCAAAGACCCCTCTGCTAACAGCTCTATTTGACTGACTTCTTCTCTCAGCCAATGAATAATCTAGCATTTCCTCAGTAGCTATTTTCACTTCACCAATGAATAGTAATTCTTTATTTCCATATGTGCTACTTTTTCTTGCCTCAGTTTGCTCACCAAAGGAACATGTAGCTCACAGTATGAAATACTCACCTTGCCAAAATATAAGTATGCAATCTTTCCTAATAAGATCTCAAGATATCTCAAAAGAATTCGGCTCTGTGGGGAAATTAACTCTTTGCATGAAGCTTTCCTAACCACGCCTTTCATATATCTGTTGATGAGAATTGTATCTGGCTCTCAGAAGGAACAGCTTTACTTTTTTTTCTGGAGATGCAGATGAAGTTCTGCAGGAGAGTTAAGTTCTTGGGAAAGAGGATGTAAGAAAAGTTGTATGATCAAAGAAATAAAGTTGCATAGTAGACAGCACTACCAAAACTACCTCTGATCACATATTGGAGGATTTGGATTTTGCCCACAAGGAGATGGTTATCTTTTTGTGGGACGGTTGCAGTTAGTTGCTGAGGCCTTCCTTCAGATGGTTTGAGAATTACAAACAGGCCCTAGAACAAACACTGGGGGACTCTGACAAATCATCATGAAAGGGAGATTTTTCAATAAGGAAAGAAAAAAATCTTAAAGCATCTGTGTCTTATTCATGCTTGAAGTGCCTGTAATTATCCCTATATGTCAATCAAATAATGTAAATGATTGAAATCTGCACTGCTTGAAAGCATATTTCCTATCTGGTAATATATAATCATTCCACTCACTACACCTTCATTACTCCTTAGTTCACCTGTTTAAAATTATGCATCATGAAAGCCTGCCCAAGATGACTATCTAACAAGAATAAACCACTTGTTTAACAAAACCATAATGTGGGCATTACATTCTGGACTATATTTTATAATATGAACCTGATTTAAATTCAAGTGCCACTGCCTGCAATCCATTTGTTAAAGTAATGCTGCTACCTCTATTGTCACAACAGATGTTTCACCCTCTTCCATTTAACAGTGTCTCTAATGTGTCATTGCCTTTTTCTTTTCAAGCTAGATGAGCACTCTCTATTAAAATTTTCCCTCGCAGCAAAATTTAAGATATAATATCTTAAGCAAAGAACCATATAAGCTTGTATTTTATGGTGAGACTTCAACTTTTTATGACTTATTGTTAAACAAATTGTACATAACTTTCCTGAATTCAGAACGTTTAGAATGATGGGTAGTAGTAATGGAAGAAAATTTCCTTAATATTTCTTAAGGTTAAAAGAAAAAAAAAAGGGGGGGGGGGGGGGGAAGAAAGGTTTTAACATTAGACATCTATAAAAGGAAATTATCTTAATCATATAAAGATTCCCAAGATGTTCAAAGTTTGCTAATGATTTTAAGTGCTCAACCTACAGGCGTGAAAAAGGCTGGTTATTCAAGGAGTGAAGCCTCATAGCTGGGAACTCAAAAGAAGAGACACCCAAAATCAGTTGTCATCTTGCAGTACCCTGGCCTATGACAACTGTTAGAAGCTCACTGTGAATCTTTTATCACTTTGGCCTTTAAAAATGGATTACTGAACAAATGCTACAGCAGTGTTGTAAAACATAAACACACACACGCACGCACGCAAAAGAATTTAAAAAAAAAATACACAATATTGAATATCATGACAAGCCATTTCATCCTGTCTGTAGTATGAGGTGCTGTGAGTAACTCAATAATCACCGCTCCTCTGGCTAGAGAAGTAATCTTCTTTAAAGAGCAGTCTGTGAGCCCTCGAGCTGATGAAAGATATTTTCCTATAGATCTGTTTTCTTGACTATGTTCCCAAAATGAAGTTTCTCCTACACCAGCAGGCAGTATGTGTAACGCTTTTTCTGTGTGGATTGCCTGATGTTTAGTAACACTTGAGGGCAAACTGATTTTCTTTAAAGAAAAATATGGGCAGTCTCTTTTCACAAAATTAGGAAAAAATCATCCCTTCTGATATCTCCATTTCTACATCAAATTTGGTGGAAACTCACCTATAATATTTGTGGTATTTGTGGAAAAGGATAGCTGTACACACCTGATAGAGAGCATCATCTCACAAATCTCTGCCTTAAAAATGCATCATTTGAGACAGCCAGCTCTGATTTTGTGGGAGGACACTTAAAACTACCTCAGGATTTCCCTAATTTGTAACACCACTGTTGCCTCCTGCAGAGAGATCCTAGTGAAATATGAATCTCTCCTGACATAATACAAACAAAGAGAAAGAGAGAGAAAAAAGGAACTCAGCTCCCTATTAGGGTTCCTAAAAAAAAAAAAAAAAAAAAAAGAGAGAGAGAGAGAGAGAGAGACTTTCAGAACTAAAAGTTCAATTTCATTTTGCTTATACAGGAAAAAAAAAGCTGCCTTTAAAAGGTCTGGAAAAGGCAAATAGTGAACTGCATCTCTCCTTTGCCTAAATCAACTTTATCAAAAGATTGTGTAACTTAGCAGACCCAGAGTTCATGAAAATCAGTCAAGTCCCTAAGAACATAATGCTTTTATCTTTATACTTCTGAGGTGTATGCACTGAGCAGCCAAAATTTTCTAGTATATTTTATAGTATTTTAGTAGTATTTATAGTATTTTATATAGTATTATAGTATTTTATCCATAAAAGCTCCCAATGACCAACTTCAATTGATACCTCTGATAGGAGCAATGGCTTTGACAAATTCAAAAGTTCAACTCTGATTTTCGATTGCCATTATCCTTAATTTCTCCCTAGCTCTGCCCAGTGTGCTAAAATATTGCAGGTGAAGATTTGACAGTGGCTCTTAATGAGGGCAGGAATGAGCCTTCGTGCTGCAGCATACAAATACATTCAAGTCCCTCCTACAAGGCACATTTTTCAGTTTTATTGACCTACAGGAGATATCTCCTAGAATTCATCCCATTAGGTTGGATCCTCCAGCTTAATGCCATGGCAGGCAAGATCACACACACAAACCAAGCAGGGGTGAGATCCTGGTACTGCAGCAAACTATGACTGTTTTTTTTTAGTGTGACTTACATTGATCTTGATCTTATTAACTTGTTCTGGACATGTACTTCACATTTGGAATTTTTGTTAAATTACACATCAAGACAGACACATTACACCTTAGGAAATATGTTAAGAAAACATCTGTTTTTCTATGAATGCACTGCAACAAAATGGTGTGTTCTGCTTACTAAGCTTATATTTCATTTAAGCACATTTAAATAAATCTTTACCTTTTCTACAGAACAGGACAGTCCTATAGAACAGGGCAGTCATAATTTTGAAAGACTTGTTTTCAATATTCTTTTGTGTATGTAGATTAAAAAGGCTCTGAAAATGAAGATGTTTTAGCTCTTGAAAATATAAACAGAAATTCTTAATATTTGAAAAGCCTTCCCTGCACACATTCAGGAGCAGAAAAGGTATTTTTTTAATTGAAGAGCTGACTTTTTAACATGTAAGCAGTCCTTATGTACAAGAGCAGACCTCTCACCTTAAATGTAGGTAACTTCCCTGACTACCGATAAATCCCGCTACCAGAGGGCTGGTAGAGGGGCAGTCCAGGAGGACCTGTACACAGCTTGGCAAACAGCAATCTGTAACCTACACCTGATTATCGGCAAGGGGGGGAACTGCACCAAAGGCTGCAATTAACAGTAACAGAGAATGTGACTGTTTCTCGCTGGAGAAGGAAAGTCCTTATGTAGCTTCATTACGACATTCTGACCGTTTTATCCTGCCAGGGTCACTGCTTCCTATCATTACCTGCCCTTGCTAGAGGAAGAGCTAAATCTGTCTTGTGCTTCACCTGGGACAAGAGGGAGCTCACACAGACTGGGCAGCAGGGTATGCTTGTTACTCCTAACACCTTGACTGGATTAGCCCAAATTGGTGGGTTCACACTACTTTTTTTTTTTTTTTTTTTTTTAATAGAGTGAGTTGCATTGGAAAGAATCACAACACTTTGCCTGAAGCCTGAACAACTTGTTGCTTGGCTGCACTTTACTTGAGTTTAACTCCTTATGTGCAAAGCAAGAAAATAAGAGTTGTGTTCACAAAGAAAGCAGCAGGACTCTGGGGCTTCTTAACACTTTGAGCAAGGGAAATCTGGCAGAGGGTGCCCCAACGTTTGCCTGCCCAGCCCTTCCGCCCTCACCTTTCTGTGCCCCACAACACAAGTGTGCCCCCAACCCACCCCTCAGCTGTAAAGCTGCTCTCACCCCTTGTACACACTATCCCGTGTCCTGCTGCATCACACCACCGTTGACATCGGACAGCACCCTGTCGCTCCACGCACCCAGAGATGTCCCTACATCCAGAGCAGGCTCCATGGACACTCACACCTGCAGCCCCACACCACCATCCTAACCCGCCTCACCCCACCTTAGCGTAGCAGAAGGAGATGAGCAGTAGCGGGAGCAGGTAGCCGAAGACAAACGTGCAAACCACATACACCTTCTTGTGGCGTGGGTTGGGCCACTGGTCCCAGCAGAAGGTCTGGTTGCTGGCATCGCGGTGGAAGAGGCGCTGGTGGTGCGCCACGGGTGAGGCCATGGCAAAGGAGAGCGCCCAGATGAGCCCCACGCCCAGCAGCGCGTTGCGGGAGACGCGCAAGGCTGAGGAACGCCGGGAGTGCACGATGGCCACATAGCGGTCCACGGACATGGCGGAGAGCGTGAAGATGCTCACCAGCATGGAGACAGTGAAGAAGTAGTGGATGAACTTGCAGATGAAGGCACCCAGCACCCAGGTGGGCAGCACGTAAACCGTGGACTGGAAGGGGATGCAGAAGAGCAGGTAGGCCAGGTCGGCGATGCTCAGGTTGAGGATGAAGATGTTGGTGGTGCTGCGAGGCTTGCCGGGCTTGCTCCGCGCCAGCACTGTGATCACCAGCGAGTTGCCCAGCACCCCAAGGGCGAAGATCAAGCCGAAGACGATCAAGGTGATGAAGTTTTCAATGCCGATGCCGAAGAGGGGCTTGCCCTCCGCCTCGGGCAGGGCGGAGAGGTTGAACTCGCCCGAGCGGTTGAGGAGCTCCGCGGGCGCCTCCCGCAGCTCCATGCCAAAGTTTGCGGAGGCGGAAAGCGCGGCCGCCGCTCGGGCCGCAGCTCCGCGCTGCTCCGCGCCGCTCCGCGGGGCTGCGCAGCCCGGGGACCCTCCTCCGCGGTGCGGGGGCCCCCGCGGAACTTCCCCCGCCTCGCAGTCTTTTA
>VZSV01000039.1:2669728-2680488 GCA_013398735.1 Nothocercus julius | reverse complement strand
CTTTTTACTAATTATTTATTTTATTAACTATTTCATAATGCACCTTTGTTCATGGGACAAGAAGAGGTGGGAGATGTTACTCCCGGGGGAGAGTCTGGCCATTTTTCATGTTCAAATCATTTGCATGTGTTTCCAAACCCTGTTACTCTGTTATTAAATGTCACTTTATAGCTGAGGTATTCAAACTCTGAAAGCTGCAGGGACTTCTTCAAGATACCAGAAATCGCACATGCACATATACTTTGTCCACAAAACAGAATCTCTCAATAGTTCTTAAATATTTGTTTTCAAATTACCAGTCAGTGAGACATGTCTGATCATACTGACATTTTCTCTCTGCTCTGCGGGGATTATCTTTCCTGCTTATTGTTAAAAATGCCTGCACCCGTGATGAAGAGTGCTTGCGGAGCAGCCTGGTGACGGTTTGCAGTGAGGAGAGAATATGGATTTTCAGATAGCCACTTTTACATTTCCTATTTATTCAAGAGCTCCAAGCTACTCTACAGCAATTTTAGTGTAGAAACAGTGGAGACAAACAGACCTGTTCAGATGATTCTTCAAAGCACTGAGCTTTTGTTAGCTTATTTTGCAGTCCACAATTTGAATGTTTTTTTCCTATGTTTCTATATATTACTTACGTAGGGACATCTCATCAGCTCTAGGTCAGATGAGTCTCGAGTGATCAACTTCTGGACATCTAGACATGAATTAAACCTACAGATGATCTGGTCTATTATGTCCAAAGTAAAAAATTACAGGAAAAAATACCTTTCCAGTAGACTTGAGAAACTTTTGTGTTGAACTGTTTTCTTTTTCTGTTATAACTCTGTTCAGAAGATACAAACATGTTAAGTAAAAATAAAGTAGTAAAGACTTCTAAAAGATTTAAAGTTGTTTTTTTTTTAATATGTGCATAGTATATCTTTAAAATGACATGTTAAATTATTGTGAAAACCTACTAACATATGCTTCTGCTCTTGAAAAGGACCTGAGAAGGGACATTACTAAACCTTTCTAGAATGCATCAGATATTACATTTTGAAAGTACTTTGAGTAGATTGTCAAAATAAATGGAAGTATATATACATTTTCTTAGCGTTACTGATGCTACTCTGAATTTCTTCACAGGGTGAGATATAAGAAAGATCCACAGCTGTTTGCCTTTTTTATCCTCTCTTGTTGCCAGCCATCACTCTTTCCTAGGATGCCAGGAGTGAAACCCTAGCTTAGCTGAGGTCAGTGATAACATAGTATTGATTGCAGTTCTTCATCTGACGTGCTGTATTAGTCCTCTTTGCCTGTAAAGCGGCCAAAGAATATTAGATTGTTTTGCAAGCAACTAAGAAGAAGAGGTTACAGAAATAAAAGAGGTTTCACGAAAAAGTGACTTAAAAATCGCCTTTTTTTTTGGCTAGGAAATCTGTCTCTGGCACAGGTTATTGTCAGATTTGCAGCTCAAGTTCTGCTTTTCCTGGTATACATTGTAACATATAGTACTTGACAGACTGTCCTTGAGCATTAGAAAAAAATCCAGAGACCATAAACATGTGCTAAGTTTTCCCTCATTGGAAAAGGGGCTGATAGAGCTACAGGTTTATACTTTTACATTAATGTTGACAGCACTCAGGATCCCTGCTAAGAATGTGGTGCAAGGCAGGTTTTGACATTTTAATCCACTGTATCTAGAGTGAATAAAAAGCAAATATTTTATTACAATGAAAAGTAATGAAAAGTTCCAAAGGGAAGGTTCCTACAAATTTGGTATGTAAGATATGTATCTTAGATACGATATAAGATAAATAACTGTATGAGTGTTTAAATTATCTGAAAAAGTGCAAGAGAACCAGAACCGAATTCAAATCACATTATAGGAAAACAAATTTCACCTCCTAATGAAGGAGATCTCTTTAGCACTTTCCTTAAGCATTTCCTCAGATATGATGTTTTCCTGAAGAAAAGAACACCAGTGATTGACTCTTCTCAAAACTAGAATGGCCTATGAACTTCAGAAAGAGCGAAACGAGAGGTGTTGGGCAGACGATGGCAAATTAAATACAGTCTTTCCTCTTTGTGGCAAGGTCCACAAACCCCCTCCAACAAAGTATTTTGCCTCTCAATTTTCTGCAACAATCAATGGGAAAAATAGTGGGAGAAACCCAAAAAGGAGCTTCTTATTCAATCTGGCTTAATCAGGAGGAAAATACTGAGGGAAAACATTTCAGATATGTCCTTTCTTTCATTCACTGCAATGGTTGAGCTGGATACATTACATTTATGCGGTTCCAGTGATAAAAATATTTGAGTTATGCTGGTAGATTTTTAGTTCATAACAATTTGTTATTTAATGACAATTTAATAAAATTGATTTTAAAAATGAATTAAATTGGAAAGGTTTTTATTACTATGTAATGGATTGATAATAAAGCATATAACAAAAGTAATGTCACTAAAATGCTTTTATACTTAACAATGAGCTTTTACGTCATATCTGAGCAATAATAAATAGATTGCATATGTTAGTACACCCTTCCTACATTTTTTAGTTATCATTTAGTTCTCATTTTCCATTTCTAAGATACTAAATAAGTGGAGCACAAACAGCAAAGCCTGACTATACACACAAACATATATGTCTTTATATAGTGTATCATGCTACAGGAGCACAATGCTTAAAACAGGGCATACAAAATTTCTTCAGAACAGCATTTCTGTAAAATCTTTTTCTCCTGTGTAGATTTTTTTTTTTTCTTGGAGTGAAGATGATGCTGGAGTTAGGGTTCAAGCCTCTAAACTACACTGCTGTGTCAATTCAGTGAAACAGTTTAAAACATATTTAAGCACATTTGTAGTCCAGAAAATTCCAGAAATATTTGACCCTGGCTCTGCTAGATTGGCCTCTGACTGATTCACCAGATTTATTTGCTGCAAAAAAATTGCCCAGTTTCAATCATATTCTATTTATAAAACACAATGTTGAGAATAAGCTGATTTTCAAGACCGATGTTTGTTTTCTTTTGAAAAAGAAGATCAACAGTCCCATCAGATGTACTACATTATTTGTGTTTGCCACAGTTCCTGGAGAAATTCACATTTTCAAGGCAGATGTGAACTTTAAATATCATTCAGAAGCTAATCTAAAAGTTCATGATTCATAACCCACTTTTGACTTATCTACTCTAAAATTATTAGTATGGAAAAAGTGAAGTATTTATAGATGTTAACTTGTCTTCTATCTATATTCCTGGGAATAATGTAACATTCAGGGCATAGATGTCAATACTTTAAAATTTCCATGGCAGAGAATTATCACTAATAAACTCTGAAGTTTATTGCCCCTTGCTGGCATTTAGAAAGAAGTAAACATCTGCCACTATTCTTTGAGAGACATTGCCATTGCACCTTAAGATTTGTACTGACTTTTCTCTACTAGTTCTTAATTC
Source organism: Nothocercus julius (assembly GCA_013398735.1). Lineage (NCBI taxonomy): Eukaryota > Metazoa > Chordata > Aves > Tinamiformes > Tinamidae > Nothocercus > Nothocercus julius. Next base: position 2,677,048 of record VZSV01000039.1, on the reverse strand, counting down.
AACTTCTTAAATACCAGCTCTAAAATAGCCCTGGCAGAGAAATACTGACAGAGAAACTTTGAAGCTATAGTTTCCAAAATTCTGTCCATTTTTAACAAATGTGACCTGTTTTTAAATTTCAAATTTGTATTCTAAGCATATGATTTTATAAATTGAATTAGATCAATCTTCAGCAATTTTCTCTGTAAAAATGACTAATATTAATTTTGTCACGTTCTACCAATATGCGCTTGTTTTATAGTTGTTTAAAGCTCATTATTTCTTTCTCTTTACTCGCTATGTGACAGTTATGCCATGGGATGCTTTTTAATACTGGATGCAGAAGCAACTTCCCTATGCACAAAAGCACCACAGTGTTTCATTTAAAGCAGGCAAAATTAACACCCAAATTTCCTTGAAATCAGAGTATACTAATGAACCTTTGCAGCTCAGCGACCACCAGCAGCCACTGCCCTGGCCCTTCCTGCACTTCTGCTCCTACCTGGTCCCAGGCTTCTTCTCTGGGGGACAAAATCTCATTTGTCCCCACTGCCTCAAGAGGACTCCACGGACAGCCGTGCAAGACAGAACAGTAGGAGGGAATTGCCACTTTTCTGCAGGCATCATGTCACAAAGAAAGCATAAATTATCTGATTTTCACTGCTAACTTCAAGAATTGTTGGAGGGATGCCTACATGCTGATAGTGAAGAGTTTTCCAGGAAAAAAAATGGCATTATGCTGATGCAGAACAGGCTTTCGATAGACAAATCCTGCTGGGCTCTTCACTATTCCTATTAATTTTATATGGCAGAGTGTCATATAAATTGCTGGGCAGGAAGAGAAAGCACTAAGATTTAATAGTCTCCATTAGAATTACTGTACAGATTTCCAACAGATCCTGACTGCTTTACAAAACATGTTTCCTGTCTCATAGTTAAACAGCCTGACAAACTTACTTTCTGGTGGGGTTCTACAGGCAGCGAGAAGGCTATCTGACTTCAGAGGATTGTGTTCTTCCCATCACTGTTATGGTTTTGGTTATGTCACAATTAAAGGAAAGAATGTTAAAATAGAATGATCACAATGAAAAACTCAATGCAGAAAAACTGGAAGTCCAGAGTTACAATGAATCTTAGTTAAAGTTCTTTCAGAAGCCAGTTTCCAATGCAGCTGTCAGCTTCCAGGGTTTTGGCACAAAATTTTCCTAACTCTTGTTTTTTTTTTTGTGATGTACAAAGAAACTGTTTTCATTTTTAGGCAATTAGTGAGACTTTTTTCCTTGCAGTGGATAGTGGTAGCTTGAGCTTGATTTTGTTTTGAACCAGACTTCTTCTGCTTTATTGATTTTGGTAACTACCTGTGCTTATTGATTTAGGCTCAACTGTACAGTATTTTAATTTGTTGTGGGACATAGTCGGTTCAGAGTCCAGAGTGTTAGACTGATTCTGTTTTTCTTTATTCTGAGTGTTCATTGGTGATATTATTACTTAGATTTTATTTGGCATTTATAGCAAACAGGTGAGATTCTCTTCCCTTCCTTCATCTCAGTGCAATCAACAGGTAATGGCAAAGTGGCAAGAAACAGTTTCGCTGGAGGAACTTCTAATCAAAGTTGTCTAAATTTAATTATAAGGCAAACAGAAATCTAAGTGAAGAAAGATAAATTATACATGTAATCAGTCTTCACAGATACCTCTCTATTTATGCTTATAAACTCTGATGATGGAAACTCTGCCACCTTTGCAGACAACCTGTTGCAGCTGGAGGTACAGGGGTGCCGCTTCTCGTTTCTCCTGGGTACAGCCCAGCCTTCTGCCCACGTCCCTGTCCCCAGCATGGCACGAGAGACACTGCAGCTGCTCTGGATTGCCAAGACCACAAAATAGGAATAACTTCAAGATAACTAGGTGCTCTTTCCTGCATAACCAATGAATTGTGCAATGATCGAAAGACCAGCACTTTGAAAAACGTTTCATTAACATCAGCAGTTAACTTTGTTTAAAATCTGAAAATGTTTCTAAGTCCCTTTCACTTCAAAGAAAAAAAAAAACACACTTATTTTCCTTTGATATTGAATAATTATTTTAACTGGCAGATCATATGAATAGTGTGTGGTTAGCCTATTAAGTGGGAGAGAACAGCTGGTATACATAAGAAGATTAAAAGAATCAACATCTGGCTCTTTGCTTAAAGAAAGTCTCTCTCTTAAAATCAAGTGTACTGTAATTTAATATATTCTCTCCAGTTTTTCTTCTGGCTAAGCTTTTCAGAGCATTTGTCTAGAAAGGTGGAAGAAGATACCCAACATTCTCTCTTTATTTTTTACCAAGTCACAATAAAACTGAACAATAATGATAGAAATTGAGACAGAAATCAAAAGAACACTAACAGATAGACAGTAAGATACATTTTAAATTTAAAAGCAATGTTTAAGAACAATATATTTCATTCTTTTATTGTTATTATTTTCATATCTTAAGCATTTAACTACCTTAGTGATGAACTCTGTGCATCTGTCAGGAGATAATTGTTTACTGTTCTTCCTTTGTTATTTCTAGCATATTCATTTTCCTTTGTGTTTTAATTTGTTTTTATCATAAAGAAGACAAATCACCTCATTTTAGACTCAGATTCTACCTTGTAGATATGCCTTTTTTCCACCTCCTTTTTAAAACATTTTTGAAACTAGACTTTGAACTTTCTATATTTAAATAAAAAGTTCAGTTTTCAAAAATTAATGACCTTCAGCTTCCACTGATAACTCAGTAAGTAAGCTGTGCCCAGCAACTCTTAAGTGGATCACAGCACCTGCTCCGTGGGTTATCAAATTTGTATAACTTTATGAATCTGTTTTTATTTGTCCAGCAGCATTTGATCCCTAGGTTTGTTGAGCCTGAAATCAATTATTGATATAATTTGATATTGTTCAACTGGCTGAGAAGATGACATGTCAGTTTGTTCTTTCTTATCTGTGATGCCTTTTATGAAAAGTCATTTATAAAAAAAATCTGAAACTCTATTTGCATAATAATTTAAGAATTTAATAAAATTGTAGTGTTTAAAATGCAAAATATTTAATTTTGTTATGATAACCAGTGGTTAATATTTCTTTTAAAAGCATAATTAAGATACAAAAAAAAAGATAAAAGTATAAGAGATATAAAAAGTATAAAAGTATGAGTATAAAAGTATAAAAGTAATTTTCACTGACATCATTCTTATTTCTCAGATAATGCTGTTTGTACATTTGTCTTTAAAAAAAAAACATTTAAAAGGTCACATAGATTGTATTGGTATCCCCCTTTATGTTGAGGCTCATTGAACTGTTTCTCTAATGAAAACATTGTTTACTTCTTGAAATATCTTCTTTTGCTCTCCTTAAAAAAAAATATGTATGAGCTGGGGCTATCAGGTTATTAGTTTGAATAGTTAAAACATTTTACTAATGTGAATTTTAGTTGTTTGCACTATCATTTGCAGTCAATTTCAGGAAATAAGTATAGCTCTTCTGAATTTTTCAAAGGAGAAGACTTAAATGATAAATAAAATATCGCTTTTGAGATCCAGATAATCCAGATGAATGTTACTTGAACCCTCATTAGACCTTACCCAAGTTTACTCTATATTTATCCTTGAGGGATTTGGTACTGCAAGATTACTTATTGAAAAATGTATGGTTCAAAGAGAGACATAATATTATGTTTTAATGTTTAAAAGAATGTTTTTGTGAGCTCTCCTATCTTAGAGTAAATCTATGCTAGGCATTTATTCCACTCAAAAATTCTGAGGGAAAATTTCAATGTTCCATGCTTAGGTTATTGGAAATACATCATTAGCTTCACATTTCTCTTGGCTGTTTAGCAATTACCGATCAAATATAAAAAGCTCTGACCAATTAATAGAGCCTGACTTAAATCAACTGATACCAAATGATATTAATGATATTAAGAGTTTCTTTTTGTATGTCATCTCTAGACAGAAAGATTTCATGTAAGAATTAAAAGTAAACTTGTGCTATATGTTACATATTATTTTTGCAAGAATGTAGCTTTATTTGCAAAAAGGACAGAACAATGTGATATTGCTAAGGGCTTAAGTTATGCTCCTCATAGAGCACTGCAAGAAAATAGAAGAGTTGTGCTCATGGAGAAAGCAGCGGAGCTTCCTAAGTGTTAAAGCTTCCTTACACATTGCAACAAGAAAATTTGGTGCGAGGTACCCAGGCATTTGCTGTAAATGACACAGCAATCAGATGGATAGGGTGCTACCCAGCATTTTCATAATAGCTGCTGCCATGAAGCAGATACCAAGTATATTTATGTTTATGTGTAAATGGAATTTTTCTTCTTTCTGCACAGTATTTTGCAAATTGTTCTTGTAAGTCCTGCTGTTACTCCAAATTTAATATAAGAAATGTCAGCAAATATACTTCTATATGATTTCATTCACTATGAAAGCATTTATGATGTAGAATAATCATAAGAAATGTTTTGATTTCTCAATCCATATGTTTCATTAGCTCTATATATAACCCGTTCTTGAAAATAAAATACAGGTATTTTTGCCATTCAAAGTTTTGAGGAGGAAAAAAGCATGTGTGTATCTGTGTGTATGTATATGTGTGCATGTGTATATATCTGTGCATATATATGTAAAATTTTAAATGTCAGAAACTTGTCCTCTGTGAGAAATTGCTTGTATTAACTCTGCTCATCTGCAGAAAAGATAGACTTGCCGAGCATCTGATCTGTGGTCTGAAGCTGGTTTGTACAGAGTTTCATGTGGTTTTCATTTTTCAGATCATGCTGATTTAATAAAAAGATACACTCTATAAAAAATGATGAATACAGACATTTTAATTTTAAAATGGACAGCTTCTTGTTCTTTAGAGCTGGCTTTCCATGGTGTCAAACATGGAAAGACTTTGAGAGCTTTATAAAATAAATATTAATTCCTTTGGTTGGTGCACTGTCCACTCAGGAGAGGGCCACTCCCTCCAGCTTTGCAGCCCAAAATACTCCCATGCTGGTCCACAGCATCTGTGGGGCCGGGAGAATATCCACACCTGCACTGCATGGCAGGTGGGAGTGGATGAGGGAGATGTCCTCCTCTTCACACAGGAGAAGAGATTGCCAGCTCAGAGAGAGCTGATATAATGTCCTCCCATAGAATTTTGCTAAATGTATACCAATGTTAAAGGTTGCTTCACTGTTCTGTCTGTATTATTAATACAGGTGTTACATTATATTAGCCTACTCATTAGTTACATTATTTAGTTCTCACTTTCCAGTCCCCAAAAGGATATCTTTAAAAAAAGCATAATGGGTTAGATTGAAGAACAGTAGACTACACAACTCCCCTACATCAATAAATTTATTATTTCTTGTTTGTTATTGTTCTTATTTCTAAAGAAAGGAAAAGCTAGCAAAACCTCTTTTCATTGTATAAAACGATTCTCCTCTCGAGAGGAACAATTTTGTTGTTCAGGCAACCACCAGAGGGAGTCTGTTTTGGCTGTGGCGAGAAAGAACAAAGTGGTAAAATCTTTTCAAAAAAAAGAAAGAAAGAAAGAAAGAAAAGATACTTTTGCCTTTTCTTTCTAAACAATAAGTTTTCACACAAGCTGATGTTTCTATCGATTTCAATAGTGAGATGCGCAGGAAATGGCTGAACAGTGTCCGTCTGAGAGAGGGCAGCAAGGATTACACAGTGCATACTCACTTCTGCTGTCTAAAAGCATAGCAGGACAGACAAAAAGAGAAATTGCCTTTTGGAATTTCTTAAACCATACACCTTTATTAAATTTTGAAGATGAATTATTGTAGAATCTAAGGTTTTCATCAGTGGGCATCTATTTTTTGCCCACATTTCATATGTGGGCATCTGTTTTTTGAATACAAAGACCAAGGAGCTGCATGTGCAAAGCAAGATTTACATTTCCAGATGTAAAGGGCAGTAATCTACCATACTTTTCTTGACTGTTTTCTCAAATTAGCCTTTCAAGGCCATGAGAAAAAAAAAAAAAAAAATCTGCTAGAGGTTTCCCTTCCTCATTGAAAGTATTCCCGTGGAGCTCTGGGGAAGTTGGGGGTTTTCATTTCATTGTTCAGCATGAAAGATACCACTATCCTAATTCTTTCTCATAAAATTAATGCCGTCTTTTCCTATATTGTGTAAGTCTAGGGTGAAATGAGTTTTTCTACTTCATTGATTTTAAATCCATGCATAAGAAAAAGGAGAAATCTCTGACTTTATTGCCATATCCTCATTAATCATAGGATTTGTACAGAAATATTTGTTTTTTTCATTTCAATTGCTTACAAGTGCCATCCTGATGTAGTATTACAAAATCTTTTAATTGCATGTTAGCTAATCTTATAAAACTACTATTTGAGATAATTACTTTAAGAATTTGATTATAATCCTATTTAACAGCGGGTCAGATAGTACTATAATTGTAGTTGTAGCTAATCCAGTGAAAATACTGTATGAGAGCATTCAAAGATTTATGAGTGTATGTGCTGGCATTTGGACTGTCACTCCATAGCTGAACTTCATGAAACTTGTAATGACTGCATAGTATGAGAAACACGATTGCAGTTTTTCAGTGGAACTGCATTTTCCTCTCACAGATAAAAATTACATTTTAAGTAACAGTATATCCTCCGTTCCTACATCTGAATGTTTACACCTTACTCTCTGAAAAAGACAGGAAAGTTACAGTATACAGGGTTATTTGTGTGACCGCTTATGATGGGCTATTTCTCTGAGAGAGAGTAGGTAGTGAATAAAGAGGAAGGCACTTAAAAAAACTTGAAAACTCCAGGGGAAAAATTGAGCTTCAATTTGCCAAGCCTTATGTTCTCTGTATTATGGTACAGTCTCTCCAATTCACAAGTTATTTCATGATGTGACAAGATCCGGTACTAAAGAATGACAGATTGGGCTGAGAGCAGAAGGGAAGGAATTTTCTCTTTGGTTAGAGTTTCTCCATTTTGGGTAAGAAACAGTAAAAACAGTAGGACTTCTCTTTGTTTGTACTCCCTGTTCCTGAGAAGAATTTCAAGCTGGAGAAATGGAAAAATCTCGTATTTTAATTTGTTTCTTCATATGATTCTTTAGCACTAGTTATATTTATAAGTGAGAAAAAGGAACCAGCTACACTGTGGGAATGGACTTGCAGCTGAAAGACTAGGTCTGCCAGATGTGCACTCAGTTGCTTCCTTCTATGCCAAGTTTTTAGGCAATGCTAAGGAAGTAATCGGTATCTGTGTTTTTCCTCCCCTGCAGATAGTAAATTCCCAGGGAGTTTTTCAAGTGCTCTGACACTTTGCTGGTCA
>VZSV01000039.1:2628069-2668826 GCA_013398735.1 Nothocercus julius | reverse complement strand
AAAAAAAAAAAAAAAGACTTATCACTTGGGAAGACTTATAAAAGAGCACTTGTTGCATTTTGTGATTGCGAAAGCAGATTCATTATGTCCCACTTCACAGGCGAGGGCTGGGCTGAGGTTGCGCTTACTGAGGGGAGCATTAGCTGTCTGCCTGCGTTGCATATGAAATTACAGTCTGTCAGACTAAAGAAAAAAATACTCACTGAGATGTGACTAGAAGCAACAGACACCAGAGAACCACTCGCTGATTATGGCTGCATATCAATATCCCGAAACTCTTTCAACACAGAGCAAATTTAGGCTTCATTAAAAAATTAAGTAAAGCCTACACAAATGCCTTCCCTAAGGTAGAGTCTTTCTTGCACCTGTTCATTAAAATCCTGAATTCCCATAGGAACTAGTAGTAGAATAAATATCAGTTAAATATTAACTGAAGGATCTTAAGTAATATAAAATACTATTATAAGGAAAGGATGAGTATCCCAAAAATAAACATAAGTGAAAATGAACAGAATGTCAAAATATTATTTAGTAGAACTTTATCAATTTCCCTAAACCTTTTTTTTTTTTTTTTGTAAAATTGATACCAGAAATATTGCTTTTATAAATAACCATTCAATATTGCAAAAAGCAAAGTCATTTGTTTCTGCAGAACTGAAGTCAAGGGGATTTTTTCCATCAAGTTGCTTAGGAATGGGTTCAAATGCCAAATCATTGCCATTTAATTTACTATGGTTTTTCTTTGTTTTCTGAAAATGAAGCCTAAGTTATACTAGACAGGGATGAAGTACTGGAGGGCTGATACAGCTGGTTGATACAGCTGATACATTTTTAGTGGCTGATTTGAACAGGTGAGCAGCCATATTTATGCTCAAACACAGAACATGTTGGTCAAGGAAGACATGATAGAGCATAAATTACTTCTTGAGAAAATTCTAATATTAGAGTAATATTCTATTTCTACAGGGGTTTCTACCATTCATATATATAAAATTACTACATTGATTCTCTTTCATATTTTTTTCCTAATCACTGTTTGGAGGAGACTGTGTTTATGTTGGACAAGTATCACAGATTTTTATTTCAACTACTTACATTAAATTTGAAGAAAAAAACAATAAGAACTCTGAAAAGACAAAAGAAAACTGGTTAAAAATATCGATTCATAAAAGTAATATTAAGCAACTTAGTGATCTTAACTATTTGATGTCAAGTGTGAAGATTCAAGGGTGAGCTCTGTAACAGCAGCAGATGGATTCAGACTGCAAGGCGCAGTCTGAAAAGGAAGTTATCAGGCATAACAGCAGTTACAGCAGCTTTCACATTTTGGATTCCTCACAGTACTTTGAACCACCACAACCAGGAACAAGTCTATGAGCTTTCAGAAAAAGAGCCCCTTTCTTCTTGAAGAACCCATCTGCTTCCACCTCAGTGACTGGCTGAGATTTAGCAGTCTCCTGTTAAGATCTGACTGTGCTTTGCCTGCAGACTGTGTATGTGGCAACACATGGCAGGGAGTCAGGGCCAGCTCTGGTCCACAAGCAAGTTTATTAGACATCTGTTATTTCAAGAGTAGTATCCTTATGCCAGCCTTCCTCATTAGCATGTACTTCCTTAAGGCCTTAGACACAGAATGCAGAGAAATACAAGTAGTACTAGCAATAACCATCATACTGTGGCTAATGCAGAAGTTGACACTATCTCAAATAGTTTCAGGCAATAAATCAAATCCTTCTTTCAAACCAATGCCAACTCACTGAATTCAATGTCAAACTTGGCCTCAGAATCTGTAAGAAACATTCAGTCTTTTCATGAACCATATGAAGAACAGATGAAAGTTTCAAAAACTTCTTTTTATTCACAAATGCACCTAGAATTAATATAGAAGAATCAATAGAATATAAATATAAAGAATTTATATTGATAGTTTAAGAAATATTACATAGTTAATGAGTGCCTTACTTCACTCATCTTCCAAATTTGTTAATATTCACCTTGGAACATACTTCAATTTCTGGATGTGGATAATGCATCCACAAATGTTATATTGAAGTTGTATTGAAGTGTGTCATATTCAGACCAATAGAAAAGGACAAGTATCTTCCAAATCCTTGGAGGATAAAATGAGATTGCCTAATTAATTATCATTATTCAACATGGGAGATCTGTAAATGGAAAGGCAGAGAATCACCAAATGGCTTCTTCTACATTTCACTATGTTTTTTGAAGCTTCACATATAGAGTTCCCTCCATGCTTGTCTTAGTGTAGAACCCTAGTTTGCTCTGAGATGTACAGATTCAAATCTCCTGAGTTAAGTATCTCTCATAAACAACAGGAAACAATGAGCTTCAACAGAGCTAAACTCTAAAGCCATTAACTTGAGCAGAATTATCCATGCAGATCAATATAGAATTGTCAAGACACCTGCACACTGAATTGGTTTTGGTATTTATTTTAAAGGCAATTATTTCCTTAAATGGCAACTAGAAGTTTAATCTGTTGCAAGGACAAACCCGTGAGTTCAACAGAAATAAGAAACAGGACAAAGAACTTTGAGTAAAGAGTAAAATTTCCCCCACAATAGAGGAAGTTAATGTGTATAGATACTTTTGGATATTGGATTACCCTAAATATATTGGCCAAGTTCAGCCATAGATTTGAGCCTGCACAAGATAGGCTTTGCAGATTTACTCCTGACAATTCTTGCCTACATTATTATTAAGAAGGAAACCCAGAGACCTGCCTAGATTGTTTTGACATTAGCATTTTAATTTGCATCAAAAGCATGCTTTTGAAGCAGGCTGTTCCTATGAGGCAGTGAGACTGAGGTAGCAGTAAAACCACCAGAAATGTGTGTACCATGAGATTTGGGTCCCCAGCATTAATTTTTTGGCTCGATAGACCAATTCCCCTGCATTTCTTGGTAACATATATGCAGCCATATTCCAGCCTCTACCTGAAGGCAGTTTCAAAAGTGTCTGTCCGCACACTTAGAGCAGTAACTATTCTGAATCACAGAATTGAATCTGGACCTAAGTAAGACCCGTTAGGAAAAATACAGACCCATCTTATACTCAGTATTAAGTAGAGTAATTGCAATAGTTTTTGTTTCTTTTGAATAAGAGTGTTCATTTTGAACGAGTATTACAAGTCACTTAAGCAGCAGTCATTCAAGACTGACCTTTCATGAGCCTAAGCACCCTTCCTGAACGGGTTTTCTTGAAATAGCGAATGTCACACTCAGCAACAATCTGCCCTGGTATTTCCTTAACTGAGAGTAATGAGAAACAATAAAATAACATTTGAAAATAAAGGAGTAGTTGCAAGAACATTTTGCTATTGACATCTTTACCCAGCTGGTGACACACTGACATGTAAAAAATAACAATAATCAAGCAATTATCTTGGCCCATTCTAGTCTTCCATAACAAAAGCAGTTTTATAAGACTAATCTTAAAGAGATTTAAAGTGTTCAGAAGTGAGTTCATAAGAAAAACAAATTTGAACGGTGCTTGCCTGACTACCCCTATTAATCATCCCTGCTGAAATCTGCTTAAGCTTCTCTAATAAAGGCACATATCTCAGTGGGAAATAATGATGTTTAGCTCCTTACATTGCTAGAATCATTTAATGAGATGTTAAAAGTCAGGGCCTTTTATATTGAACTTTATTAATTACATAAAATACAGAAGCAGCAATAAACAAAAATACTATATACTTCAAACTCATAATGGCTTACAGTAGACTTGTTTTGTCTGTGAAAATTTATAATCAAGTGCAGCCGTGGGTATATTTTATAGAAATGTTGAAATTTTTCCCTTTTCTAAACACACATCATATAAATGTTGTAAAGATGCTTAGAAATAATGAACAGAATTTAAAATGATTCATTTTTTTTTTTTTCAGCTATATATTGGAATTCAGGTCTAGAAAGGATCTCCTAGGTCAGGGCATTGCAGGAAATCACTATGGATCACTATGGACCGTACATTCATCTTTTGGTATCAAGGAGCAACAGCAATTTCATCATCATTAGCTTCCTTGAAAACATCCAGTTTTCACACTTTCTCTTCGACCAGACACTTAAAGAATCTCAATATGGTGTGACAAGTCCCTTCTGTGATTCTCTCCCTAAGCTTTGAAACCTCTGGTTTTATACATTTCTTTTCCTGACTAACTTTTTGAAGATGGAAATTTGTGTGTGCTCAGGCCTATTTTACAGCAGAGGGAATGGAAACATTTCAGATCACATTACACTTAATGACACAGAAGTGTTAATAAGATGCTATACAATATAAAATCAAATTCACATAAAAACAAATTATCAATATTCAAAAACAAATCTAAGGAACCCAAAACAACAGAGGTTTCTCAAGCCAGAACAAATGCTTTACTCACACCCAGAATTCAACCTCCAAGTGCAAACGTGATGAGAGAGATCTTACTTAGCAGCTACCCATTAGTGTGTGTAATTTTCCTAATTAATTAATACAGCAACTCTGCATTTTTATGGCTTTATTTTTAAAAATCAAAGACTTCTGAACCAAAGTTTGACCTGTTCAGGCATCCCATCTGGTATTTTCCAAATTGATATAATTTTCAATATCCAATTGATATAATTTTTCCTTTCCTTTTTATAATTTTTCCCTTTTTTCATATCACTTTGTCTTTGTTTCTAGAGCAATTTGAATATTGACACTTGAGGAGCTTCCTTTGTATCCTAAAGAGAGTCATTATCAGCACCAAGGGATCCTGTTTTTTATACATCACTTTAAAACTCGCATTAGTCCATGTAATGGGTAAAATTGATTAGAAAAGCAAAAACTTTCAAGATATATATTTGAAATAACCTCCTGGTAATTTAGATGAATAGTGATATTCTGATAATATATATTTGCATGTATAAGGCTAAGTTTCCTAATTTGCTTTTTGTGTGATTCAGCCATTAAAAATATGATGGTGAGGTAAAGCTGCTTAAAAGCTCTTGCTGGTGTGCTCACTATGACAGAAAATGATTAAAAGAAAATTCTGAACAAGATATGTTCTTATGAGATCAATATGCACCATTAAAACCATAACAGCATTTTTTTTTTTTTTTTTAATGCTCTGAGACTAATTCAGTTGCCTGTGCTAGGGATCTAGGCTGTAGTCAGCAGAGAAGACTTTCGTACCAAAAATGGCCTTCAGAGGTCAACTCTTTCTGCTGACTCTCTAGGAGGACTGGACTTCTGCGTTAGGTCCTTGCAGCAGCAGGTGGTACGTACCATGCTGAGAAGTAAGGACAAAAGTGGAAAAAAAGATACTCTGAACTTCCCATAGATGGAAAAGTTGGAACATCCAATCCGATTGCTCTCACTTATGCAAAAAGTCAGTGACAACATGTAACTGCAGCACCTATTGGAAAGACAATTTACAAATGACAACTAGAGTGCATGACACTCATAGATTCTAGATAACTGTTCTACTCTGTATGCTTGCCACATCACATTGCTTATAATGTGATTCTGAAAATTAACATAGCCATGTTCGAATCCTTGAATGTTTGATTTATCAGAACTTGTCTGTTGATGGTAAATACAAAGTACCAAAACCAAGTATTGATTTATTTTTATCCTGTGGCAACCAGTTGGATACATGCAACCAGTCGGATATATGTTGCCGGTATAGTTATTAAAATAAGTTATTAAATATGCCGTTATAGTTATTAAAATACCTGCTTTCAGTTTTTCAGCCAGCCTTCATGGAGCTACCCTGAAATATGTGGTAGAAATTTTGTAAATACTCCAATGAAGAGATTTTATTTCTATTTTCTATTGTTTCTAGTTTTAAGTTTTGTAGAGTTCTAAGTTTTGTGTGCTTACTGTAATTACTAAAACGCTGTTTTTTTGGCAAAACAAACCATGAATAAAGAGTTCTGCTGTTATTTTCAGAAGTACAATATATAATACTACTTACTGCCAGGCAAGAATAACTTCATCTTAAGTGCATATTTTTAACCTAAATTATTTTAAAGTATCTTTTTTTTTTCCAGTTTTGTCAATCTTACTCTGAAGATTTGTTGCACAGTCTACTTAAGCAAAGTATGTGCCTTGGGTATGATGCAGAACAGTATTTTTTAAGAAAAGTAATGCTGAAGAAACACTAGAAGTCACAATTTAGAGTTAGTTATTCTTTAATGAGGAGAGGTTCTTTTGAGATTTCTCCAAGGAGGGAGTAAAATTAAAAGGCTGCCTTAGTTTAAACCAGCCTTCACATTGCAGAGAGTAGGAAGCTGTTCAAAAAGTATTCGTCATTTCCTTTGTGTCTTGGTTTACAGCTGATTTTTTGTGCTACGAAAATCATTCAGAAAGTTTTTTTTTTTTAATGCATGTTGTATTTGAATCAAGTAAAACCCCTGTGTGTGTGTGTGTGTGCATATACAACACTGCATTGTTGCAGCAAGAGTTAAGAGGTCAGAGGTTTCAGTAGGAATTTACAGAAATCACTGGGTTTTTTTCTTTGTAATGATGATGTCTTCTGCAATCACAGATGTCTTTCTGCTACTTGAGAGAAGAATCTGACTGAAGATGATACTTAAATTACTTCATTTTTTTTGCTACATAATTTTCTCTGCTTCAAAAGTGTTAATTTTTTGTTAGGACTCAGTTCATGCCTAAATTGCTTCTGTAGAGTCTATCTTGAAGTGTTTTTCATGAACATGAAGTATATTAGGAGCAGTTATGGAGGTGAAATACCAATTTCAACTTGTTCTCATTCTGATAATTATTTTGCTCACTTTATCTTGTTTGTTGGGTAACAATAATTGCATTATTAATATGCTTATGCTGATCCCTTGTGCAGCTTAGTGGGTTGCCTTCTGTCCTCAGACAGAGTTTATCTTAAAATCAATATGTTCTCCTTAGTATGAAAAATAATTTCTCATTTAAAATTCAAATACAACTTAGTGCTTTATGTTGACTTCTGATAACTCTGATACTAGGGGGTTAATTCCTCAGAGAAGCTGTAGAAGCAGGAACTGTTCTCAGCCATCTCCCAAAATAGCGTGTACACAAGGCAACTTTCTTGTTCTACTGAAAGTTTTGTCTTCATTTTTTAACTTCAATTATAACTAAACTGAGGAGAAAGTTGGATTTTTTTTTTTTTTTTTTTTTTTTTTTTTTTTTTTTTTTTTTTAGTAGGAGGCCACTTCTTCTTTCATAAGAGATCTTATTGGATTTGACCATGCAGGTTGCTCAGCTTAAAAAGCAGCACTCCAGCATAGGGCTTAGTGGTCTGGCAACAGAGCCATCATAAGCAATCATTGCTTATTTCCTAGAGTAATTTTAAAGGTAGTTGAAAATGCAATAGATCTGTGATGTCTCACGTTCTATGAATTTGTTTGTAGCCTCAACACTTGTGGCTGCCTTCCTGCTAAACACAGCCTCAATGACTGTGGGTGAAACACTTGTGTGGTGATAAGCGGTATCAGGATCAGGCCATTGGAAAGTTCATCTATGGGGACATCTTCCCTCATTCTGTTTAGCACTGTGGAAATCAGTGAAGCTGTTCACACCAAGCCTCTTATTTTATTGAGAGCTGTTGGCAATTAAGACTCTAGGAGTACCTCATTTTACTGGAATTATTTGTTCCTGCATTTCTTGAATTTTTAATTTGGCTTTCTTGGTGATATTTTGAGGGGAGCTGGGACAGATTTATTAGAACATTTGTATTGAGCCTCTTACAGATGGTTTGTCATAAGGCAAGAACTGGAGAAAGGATATGCAAAAGGAAGAACTGAGAGGGTGCTTATAAGGATCAGCCTGCTGCATTTAAAGGTAGTGCCTGTGAACCCACTCCTCACCCCAAACCCCATGGGAAGGACAGTTTCCACTCTGCAGCATTTCTGTAACCTCCTATTTAGGTGATGCTGTTAACAAATGCTCATTATATATTCCACTCTGCATTAGACAAGATGCCAGATATGATCCTTTCTGGTCATGCTTTTCAAACCGTGACACTTTATACAGTGATTATTATACAGTGACCCAATTTATTAGTTTTCTTTCTATATCTAAAAGAAAGAACAAAATTTCCCCCAAAATCTCATGTGTCTTGTTGCCATAGTTTTTAGAGTTCTTCTGCATGTGTGTCCACTACTAGAGACATGACAAATCAGGATAAAATATATATTCATCTAGTTGAATGTCATTGCATTAAAAAAGTACAGTATATTGAAGGAGCTTTGTACAAGTTAGTCATAGGAGATTATTATCTTTATAGACACTCGAGCAAAAGGGGTTCTTTATGATTTTTTTCTTTTAGATTTCATTTCTTTTAAATCTCCACGGCACTAGAAAAAGCCCTGTGTGATTCAGTTTAGAAGGGTCTCTTGTGCTGCTGTCATCCTTTATTCTTACTGAAAAGTATCCAATATAATGCACTGACTCCATTTATATCAAAAACTATCCAGTCTAATAGCCTAATGATTCCCAGTGAAGAAAAATATCTATTCAGTGAACATATTTTTCTGTGGTTTTGGCAGTCTAACACTTGGTCTCTGGTGTTCAGTTTGGAGGAGGTTTCATCTACATAATTACTTACCTACACAACAGGTCATTGGACCTTTTGCTAACAGATAAATGTAAATGCTTGTCATCCCAGGTAGAAACGGAAAAAAGAATATGCAGAAAAGAAAAAAAAAATTCCCCTTCATAGGTAAAAGTAGTGTATCTTCTACCAAAGGAGGATCATCTTCTATTTCTAATGCCTGGGAATTTTTCTCCAATCTACCTCAGGACCAGCAGAGACATTGCTAGCACATGGGGGAGAAAGGAGGAAATCCTAGAAGGAACTGTAGTGAATTTCTCTTTTAAAGGGTAGGAGTGGAAGAAATAGTGACTCTCAAGACTTGCTTTCTAGAAGGTCAGCAGAATAATCTATTATTGAACCTGTTTAAATGACAAAAATATTCCAAATTCATGTGAGGGCTGAGGGCTATACGTAGTCCCATCAAACTATCAGTTCCATATGTAAACACTTGGATGATAGCTTTGTTTTTGTCTAAACAGAACTCGTCTGCAAGCCTGTGAAACAAAAGAGGAAGCATGCAATCATATATGCCATAGTTTTTTTTTTTTTTTTTTTCACATTTACTGTCAGGAATAAACTATTAACATCAAAGAACACAAATTTCCAAGTTTTGGTAATATTTGGCATGTCAGAAAATGCTACAAAAACAATTTCATTTCAATGTATTCATCAGCTGTTAATTTTTGATATATCTTGTTTTCGCTCTGTGCTGACAGAATACTGCTAGAGATGGATTTTTATGCAGCTTGATCACTTTTGAGTGAATGCTAGTTTTCATCTCAAAATGCCTAAGGCCACATATCTGCTTTATTTTTTCTTGAAATCGGAACTGGCTCAAGTGTATGACTATGGGTTAATAGGCCATGTGACAGGCCTGATAGACAGAGATATGACTCATATGTCTGAAGAAGATATTGTTTAAAGCGTAGTCTGTGCCTTCAAAAGACGTAGTAATGCAAGGGTGTCAGGCTGTACTTCTTCCTGCTGTTTTTCTATGGCACTTTAAAACTTGATCCATTTTGTTATCTATGTGAGAGTCTTCAAGTATATGTACGTATCATATGAGTCAAGACAGCTATTATCCGTGGCCATAGACAAAGGAATATTTCTTTCTGGAAAATTATTCCTATTATATTTTAGCAGTAAACATCTAGCTACATCATCTTCAGAGAAAGATGGGATCTCTGCTACTTGCTTTCTGCCAAAATAAAAATAAAATTTAAATGAAGACTAGAAGGAGGTGATAGAGAAGTGCAGCAAGTTAACAGAGGAGTTACGGTATAGGAAAAAATGAGGTAACATATCTCAGCAAGCCATTGTATAAAGGCCTCATAACAACACGCCTGGGACAAAACCTTTGAGGTTTATAGAAATTTTCTCTAAGAATCATATCATTTATCAGATTATACATTTACAATAGTACATTTTTGATGTGGTCCCCAGGTTTTCTATGAAGCCAGGTCAGCTTTGCTGATGGCTGCCTGTGAGGGTAAGTTCTCTACCTCTAGTCCTTAATGTGCTGAAGCTAGGGCAAATTTTTTAGTAGCTTCAGTGACAGGAACACCAAAAGCTTTGCTCAAGGCCTTTTGCTCTTGGACCAAAATTGATCCATGGACAGTACTCTTGAATTTTGTCTTACTGCTGGTTTACCATATACTACATCCTTTCTTTCCTCCTCTATATACTAGTTATTATGAACCCAAAGCAGTAAAATAATCCCAAAGTCACATACCTGATATATTTTCTATTATTTCTTCTGGTATATTTTACCTGCTATAAATCAAATCACCAAGAAAAAAAATCCAGGCATGTACTATTTAACAGAGTGCCCATAGCAGTTGTTTCTCTGATTACATTGGCCATCCCTTCTCTTTGATGCTGGCAATTTGTTTACAAGTCAGGATTTGAAAAAAAAATTACAATATGCTATTAGTATTTCAGGTTAACTGCAGTACTATGCGAGTTGAAAAGTGCTTGGGGATATAAGGCAGGGGGGAATTACACCATTTTCTAAAAATGGTCAAGGCAAGGAACACCTTTTGTAGCAGAATTGGTTTTATAAGGAAGAGTGTGGTCTTCCTTCTCTTCTTGTTCAAAATTGGAGCAATCTCATATGTTTTACTACCCTTAATTTAATCAGTTTTGAAATACCTGCAACAATATGATTTCTTTCTGCTGACCTTTCAAAATTTGTCACATTTTTCTTTTCATCATTAAAGACAACATTTTGAAAATAAACAGAGCCTTTATTCAAATTCTCAGGTCCATTAGAGATTATACACTCATTCAAAGTATTCATAACAAAAACATTTCCTCTAAAATACTGATGGAAATTATACCAGTGGAAATCTTCAGTTATTGGGTTCAGAGGCATACATTATAAGGAAATCCATGAATACACATTGGAGGATATTTAAAAGAACTGTTAAAAAGACTATGATAATAAAATGATCATTTAAGAAATATTCTACCAGAAACAATCATTTTCACACAAACTAGCAACCCATGAATGTCTTCTGTGCTGATATACAAATGAGAACTTTGTCACTTCCTTAAGACACAAAGGCATTCGGACAGCATAAAACTCTGTAAGTAAAGGTAGAAATGTAGTCTTTCAGTGAAAGCAAACATCAGACTAATGAATCAAGAGTTGTTAACATACCCTATTACTGTATTAGCTAGGAATTTTGGCAAGTTTCCTGAACTATTTTACATCAAATTCTGCTTTATCCTGGTATTTCAGGTGAAATCAAAAAGACTGTTTATATATTTCAGATGAAAAAGATTTACCTTACTTGTCTTATCTTCCTTTGCTGTCAAACAAGGATAATATTTTTAGAAATGATTTTTTTTAATATAATCTCTGAAATTTTCTAGAACATATCCATTTTCATTCACAGGAGCTCCATGTTTAATTTCTCTTTTGCTATTTGCAGAATTTTTAGATCAAACTTGTATGACTTCTTTCAGAATAAAAAGACTTAATTGAAAAAGCAGTTTCATCCAAAACCTGGTAAAAGAAAACTTGCTGACCAGCTTGACTGCTGGGCATAATCTTGGGAAGAGCATTGCCTGATGCATTTGCATTAACTTCCAGGGTAGGTGTATGATGGAGCACAACATATACAGAGCCTGGCAGGGTCCTGAAACTCTGCTGGAGTCAAGGTAGTTACCACTCTTATTAGTCAAGCGCCCAGTAAGTACTATTATTTTTAATGCCACCTGTTTATTTCATTCCTCTTCTGCATCTTTTTTCTCCACACCATGGTTAGCATGTTGGCACCATGCTGCAAGGCTGAGTGAAGGTTGCGATTGCAGCTTAACCCATTTCCAAGCAAAGATGCCAAGTATTTTCCACAGCATACTGAGCTTTGTTTGAAAGAAATGAATTCAGATGTTCTGTAAGCACAAAGACTAAAACATCTATTTTCAGATTATATCATCACAGAGAAGAACAACATGTTCTCTGATTAATGTTACTGCACTGCTTGTTTTAAAAGATAAAACTAGAAGTACTTCTTTGAAGGGGAAGGTCTATTAAAATGTATTGTGAAGAAAGCCTACAGAATTTTATTGAAGTTATCAAGTATTTTAGAAGTCTTACGAAAATCATTGAGGTTAAAATGAAGATTATTGCTACATTGTTTAAAAAAATCCTATTACATTTAAAAGTAAGGACAGTAAAGCTCTTATCTACCTCCGCTGGTGTCAGAGAAGATGGATTGAATCCCAGGTTTGTATCACCTGATAGAAGACAAAATTATAATAGTAATAATATTTGATAGAGCAAAACAATGTCACCTGTAATTTAGAAGGTATACAAATAGATTAAGATGTAAACTAGTGGAAACTAATGTAAACTACCTTACAAGAATCCAAAAAAAAAGAAAAAAAAAGCGCAGATATTACTAAAATCATTATCTTAGTACTCTATCAGAAATCTATATTATATTGAATTTGCATTTCCCTGTCCTCCTCTTAAATTAACATATTTAATCATGAAACTAGCCTAGGAAGTAGATTAAGGTATCAAAGGATATAAAATACCTTGGGAGCTACTAGTTTTTAGGAAAGTGTAGATAAAATAGAAACCTTTTTTTTTTTTTCACTCTTTGTATTGTAAATCAGTTAATCACAAAAAGGAGTGTTTGGTAGTCAGGGTAAAATTTCAGCATTTAATGCATGACATATGCATGTAAACTCATCTCTGCAGCATAGACAAGTGGATTTACCAGAGATAAGGACAATTGCTAATGATAAGCTTCTCTTTCAACAAACAAACAGATAAATTAAAAATAATATAAAATTCTTTTCTGGAATATTTGCAAGATATTTTCCTTGCAGCACCCGTTTCATATCTCTATGCTATTCTCTATGCTATGAGATATATATCTCTATGCTATTCCCTGGGAAACACAGAATTTTATCTTGCCATGAGGGCCCATGCATTAAATATTCCAGAGTACTATGCAGTCTGAGCAAGTCTGACATGCCTGATATGGCCCAAAGAATAGAACAGAATTTTCTCATGCAGAACTGTTTTTATCTGAGAACTTCTGGTCTGTTCCTAACTAAATGGCTAATTCTTACTGCAGGCTGCAAAATTATGCTCATTCACAGAATGATATGAGCAGGATGCCTCTTAGCATGTCTCTTTCCAGCAGTGGGGAATAAGAGAACAGATACAACATGAACTTTCTGTTACTGCTCCTGCTGCTGGAACAGTCCCTTCACAGCTTCTCTAATCTTATCCTAGTGCTAATAATTATCCTCCATATAGTGCAACTTCTCTGTTCATTCTGCCTGAGATACTTGATAATCCATTAATATGGAAAACATAATATTAGTTTCAGTCAGTTGAAAAATTTCTCATCTTCTATTGTGTTCTAATCTGGAAAAGTGGCTGGGTGCCTATATTTTTTAAAGAGAAATTTGTAAACTTCAGTAAAATCTTTTTTGATCACTCTGCCTTAATAGCCACATGCATGCAGCATGGCAAAACTTGTCACAAGGAGACAAGGTCCCACAACAGATGCAAGAAATAAGAAGCTACTGCATGAACTAGCACATAATTTCTATGTAAATATATAAATATCATATTTACACTTGAACATTTACTGATGTTTAAATTCACCACAGCATTCTCATGCATTTATCCACCTGTGCAGTAGCATTCTAGGGATTTTGCTGGTTATCCCCAAAATTGCAGAGAGAAGCCTATGAGAATTCAGTCTTAGTGTAGAAAAGGGCCTGTAGGAGAAAATTACAAGGCCTTTAACAAGGCAAGGCCATTTCCTATGTTTTTCTGGGTTTAATGACTAAGACTTCTTGTCTTGTTTATATTATCTTTTTACTATCATGAAAAATATACATTGTTCTTGTTTTGTGCAGTGCTATTCTCTTAAATTTTAGTTGTATTATAATTGCAAATATTTGCACACACACAAGAGCCTATTATGCAGCTTTCTACCAAGACCTTCTCCAGCTCAGATCTGTCAGAGTTGTCATTGATTCTACATTAATGTAAATTATTTTCTGGAGTAACACTGTTCTTTTCTTCCCTTAGTGTGGATAATTCCTTTTTTCATAACCTCACCAAAAAACAGTCTTAATTTTCTGTGTAAACTAGTCACCCATAAGAAAATAACAAAACGAGACAGCTGAGTTAAAGTCTGGAGCTTACAGCCAGTTCCTTCCTTGGTAATTCACACACGTTCACTTGTAGCCATCACTCGTGACACACAGAGCAAAAGCAGACTGCATTCAGTTGGCACTGATATCATGAAGAAACCAAAACAAGTAGCTATGAATTGGTCTAGTTTCAACGTTACGCATCAGCCAGTGCACTGATCTGTCCGATAACAACCACGAGGAAAGATGAAAACAAGAGAAACTCAGAGGAGGGGTGATAGGGCTAGTGTCATTTCATACAGCAAGTGTTACTACACAGATGTTTTCAGTCAGCTCTTTCTATTGCACTTCGGGGCATTGGTGGTTAATTTCGTAGCCTTCTGTCAGCAGGGAGATTTAAATTCAAAAAGGGACCTTTAGTAGATAGCGGAAGAGAAAGAAAAAGGAAAGAAAAAAAAGAAAAAGAAAAAAAAAAGTGTAACTAATCTGGAGGAGAAAATGAAACACTTCAACGTGCAGTGATTATAGGCTGTCCACCATCATCCATCTTTTCTGAACATGGCAAATGTACCCTGAGACCAGGCCTTGTCTGCTCTGCAGCTGGTTTTCCACACAAGGACACTTATTTCTTCTTGTCCTATCTTTTCTCTCATCTGGCCTCTTAACCATTAGTGCATACAAACAGAGACAATGTCATCTATTCATAATGTGCTTATGTGTTAGCCTAGTATTATCACCTTTTACAAAGATCAGACATTATCAGAGCCTGTTTCTTTCAATAGCTTATGCATTTGATCAACAGCAATTATTTAAGCTCTCCCTTCAAGTATCTCTCTCAAGCATAGAATTTTGGAGGAGAGAAATATCATCCCAGATGGTACAAGTGCTTCTCAGAGCAAGGAAATGCATACTGCTTACCCAAGTAAAAATTAAATCTGATTACTCTCTCCGAATAGCGCCATTTTGATACTTGTTCAGAAGACAGGAGGAAGATTTGTGGCCACTATAAAGCTCTAAAACTCTAGTGACTTCACAGCTTAGTATAAGTACAAGCACAGTATAGCAGAGGCCTAAATCAAATGCATAACAATCTTAAATTTTCTTACTACAAGAGCAGACCATGAACCATTCTACAAGTATTGGAATATGGCATGAAGGGCCTTTTCTAACATATGTAGAAATCACTTATTTCAGCTCCTGTGAAACGTAAATTAACCTAATATGAATAAATAAATATCATGCCATTTTCCTACTTGTAATTAAATATCACAAACCCAACATTAAACGTCCTTATTATGAGGAAGTAGCAGCAAGGCAAGATTTTGCCCTGGTTACTGGGGTCTGGAGCATGCATGTAGCTGACAGGGAGCAGCCCTGCACAAGAAACACTGAGATGGAGTTTCCGTTTGGGTGAAGTGGGCTGTGTAGTAAGAGCAGCAAGAGCACAGACTTGATTTTTACTGTAAATTAAGTTACGTGCTTCCATGTCCAGAGCTAGCCTGGCTTAATAGCTCAGGCTCTCATAACATGGTGTCAATATACCAGGATACTCCTGAGACTGTTAACATAATGGCTACATTGGATTCTTCACTTTGAGATGGAAAATGAACCTGTGAAGCCATTTAAAAGAAAAAAATTGAACTTGGAGGTTCTTTAAGAAAAGGTTTTCTTCTGTGCTTACTGGCTAAAAAATCCAGCAATCTATTAATCTAAAAGCTAAGACAAAATAAAAGTAAAAGAAAGAAAATAAAAACAGATAGGTAAATACTAACCACAGTTTGCTTCTCTTCCCGCTTGGCCAAGGCATCTCTGGTGTCCTTGAATTAGCTGCCTGCACTTTGTTTTTGTTATAGGTGTTTCCCACTCTCTCTTGTTGAATGAGTGCTCGTCAGAGCTGTCAAAAGGCATGTTGAAGAGAAACACCGTCTCTGGCTTCTCTTCAGTCTGCTTGCAGAAGATCAGCCTGGTTTCCCTGAGCTTCGTCCCTGGTTTACATTTGTGGCACTCTGTAAAGGTCAGTGTCTCTCGTCTTCCCCTGAGCTAGACTGTGTGACTTGACATTTCTGTGAGATTCCTGCTGCCTACAGAAAGGCTGGTACAGAACAGCTCCTCTCTAATGCTGGTCCTAAAAAAGTACAAACAAATCCATGGGGTTCAAAAAACATTCACCTAAGGCAGAGCAGTTAGAAAATGAAACAGTTAATGAAGTTTTAGAGGTCTCCTATGCCTAATTATTTCAAACTATATCCTGCTCATAGACTGATACTGGAGGAAGTTAAAGCTAATTAGCAGGTATTTTGGCAGTCTGCTCAGTTTAATTCTCTATCTACATCCTGCTAGGTCTGAGTATCCAGATGCTAATAATGAACAAGTTTCTGAAAATGCCATCTTGGCTGAGTAGCTACACATCAGGAATGACTGCTCTTACACTCTTGCTGCATGAATTACTTGGGCAGATTTTACTCCTAGAGATGCTCCTGGACACTTAATCATGTTGGCAAACTCAGGAAATATGAGGAGTCATTTTTCTTGATTCTTACTTATTTCTTAGAATTACTTAGGAAAAAAAAAAAAATCAATAAAGCCACAGTCTTCAGTTACTCTGTTACCTGGCTCACCTGAGCCTCTTAAAATGATGGAGAAAAAGCTGCTTGCAGTGAGCAAATAACCTTCAGGAGATTCCTTGGGGAAAATCTTTGATCCCAGATATAATAATGGTGAAAGACAGTGGCTTAACAAGTCAGGAAGATAATTTCTCAGGGAAAATTGACAGACTGTAGTTTGTACGCTACATGTATACATGTATATGCTACATGTATACAGTCCTTGGAGCAGCCAGCTTGGCTGCATACCACCAGAGTGGTAAGAGCCCTGCAGCACGAGCTATGCTTTGTGCATGGGCTCCACCTGTATTTCGGTTTTGCAGAGTCACCAGACATAAATGGTGTAGAATAGTGTCTTTTCCACACATCCACATTCGCACAGTGGGAGAGCTCTTTCACACAGCAGGTCTCCAGGGCCCTAAGGGATTCAATACTTCTCTCTACTTTCCCAGTATGGCAAGTCAGGGTAGAAATCAGCCATTCTGTGCCAGCTGCATGAGCCAATTTCTGGGCAAGTTTTCCATTTGGGTTCTGGATAAACCCACATCCTGTGTGCTTGGGCAACGGCTCTTCACAGGACAAAACACCCAGGACAGGGAACAGAACTCCAACTCCAGCCTCCAGAGCCCTTCATCCCAGTGTTCTATCTAATACCAACATTTCATGGCTGTTTGTGCCATGGCAACTCCATGTGCTCCATGTGCATTAAGGAATGAGGAAGCTGGTTCCTCACTCCAGCTGGTTCCTCATTCCAGGGCAATGCTCCTTCTACTTGGCATTTCAGTATTCTCCTATGGGCAGAGGTAGATCCTATAGTGAGGGAAAAGGGCTCCATTGCAGATAACATTTCAAAATCTCAGCGAAATCTTCCTTTGTTATTCCATGTTAATGAATAGGATCCCAGTAGCAGCATAACACAATGACAAAATGAATGTAATGTGTAATAATATATATATTTAATAATGCTAATAATATATCACAGATTTCTCATGCATTTATGCTCCTGCTTACTAGCCTTCACTGGGGATTCTGCTAGCTATCCCCAAGCTTGCAGAAGACAGGCATGTAGCAACTAGGTCTGCTGATGGAGAGAGACATGTAGAAGAAAATCTCAAGATCAACTTTTATAAAGAACCTGCTTCGTTTTTCTGCTTTACAAAGAATAACAACTAAATATTCTTATTTTGTTGGTATTATCTTGGTAATAAATGACCTGTACTGTCCTATGTTTCCTATAACATTGTTCTCCTAAACTTCCATTACTTTATATGCACTTGGGTTTGTGTGCATAGATGCCCAACTTTACTATATATGTTATCTTGAGATCCTCATCAGGTAAAAAGCATTAGAGTTTAAATCAAAAAGAAATCTAGGCAGGCAAGGGGTTCAGATTAAAATTTCATTAGCAAATAGAGGTCCTGATTAGTCTCACATTGGTTTCTAAAACTTAATTATTGTGTTAAATCCCTTTTGAGTGATGTACTGTACACAGAGGGTAAGCATGTCTTTTGGTCTGTGGTATGTTTTTTGGAAATGCAAATATTACACAGTACAATGTTTGGATCTGCATAATGTCACCAGAAACATCTGCAGATATTCAGTTCCCCCTAATCTCATTACTTTCCTGACAGCCATAAACTGATGCCTCAAAACGCAACACTTTCTATTGGCAAAAAAAAAAAATGTTTATTCTCACCAAACATGATTCCTCTACTGGAGAAATAATCCAGTAAAAACAACAGCAATGAATTTGTGACATTGCTGTGCTGAAAAGTGAGCAAAAGCCATAACCCTTTTTGTTAAATTTCCAAATTCTCCTTCCTCCACTGTGACTCTTAAGATATAAATGTTTTTTTTCCTTACAGCATCAGCTGCTGATGACATTTGACTGCAACCTAGGCAGAGCTTTTGTTTCCTCTGTGGCTGAATCAAAAGCCTGAATACAATCAAAAAGTATCAACAGTTCCAGTCTTTTAATTCTTAGCATTTGAAAAACAGTTTTATGATTTCGGGTGCTGGGGAAGACTGCCAAAATTTTGTTCAGCCTTTTGGGATATCTGGGCTTGCAATATTTTAAAAAAGCGCAAGCAGTTACGGATGCAGAGAGATAGGCCCCTCGATAGCCTTTTATCGGTAGAGCCTTATGTTTTTGCACTGGGCTTGGAATGGTCAGTAGTGAGTTCGGCAGTCTGCAAGAACTAGTAATTCGATAATGAGGAAAAATAAGTTGGATAAATACCCCCCCAGCTTGTGAAATATAGTTTGCATAGATGTTCACAATAGATAATTTAAGGTTATCATCTTTTCTGTTAGCCGCTATTATCTACTATTACTTGTGCTACATCTGTGTTACTTAACAGTCCCTTTCCTGCATAGTTTAATTGGAAATTACATATACTTTTAGATGCAACACAGTGAGATAAATGTGCCCTGTAAACCAGGGCTTTTGTTGTGCCCAAAAAATGCTACCATGGCTGGTGCTCACTGACACAGACTCGGTTGTGTCTTGTCTTTGCGCTTACCCAAGCTTTCTCCTTGAACCACATTTTTCATTCATGTGACCAAACAGTAAGATTGAGTTTCCTTTGATTTTCTGTATGTGATAGTAATTTTGAGAACATAAAGGACTGTGGATTTGTTGTCACAAGTTTGTTGCTGATGCTATTGTAGGATAGGAAATGACCACTCTTACATGTCAGAAGGAATGACAAAGTCTTAGAAAAATTATGTGACTACCAGCTAATGATGATGCCAGAAATCTTATACCGAAAGAAAATTTCTGCAGTCCTGAATGAATAGATTTAGTGCTTTAAGATCAAACTTTGACCACCCAATCTAAAGGAGTCCAGAGACTCAAGAACAAGACGACATCAATACTTAAAATTATTGCATGCAATAACAGCCATTAGAGTATGACTTTTTTCTGCTTAAATTTTTCTTAGAAATTTAAATCAAGATGAATTTTATTTTTAGCTTGATTAATTCAGTTGACCTAACCACTAATTAAGACATTAGCTCATTAAACCATTGTTTAATTGCAACTATAAAGGAATTTTAGCATTATATTAAACTAGTACTTATTCAAGTCAAACTTCAAAAATGTTCACAGAGATGTTTTAGCAGGTTTGACTTAAGTAGTGGGGTTAATGCTGTGGTCTGAATCTTATGCAGGAGTGAAAATAGGTAATTGTAACCATCCTTTTCAACCTTAGGCTTGGTGAAAATTAATCTCTAAATCAATGCATAGTAAGCTGGTTAGCTATGAAATTTTGACTGAGACAAGAAATAAATTGGATTTGATTCAGAAATTATTTGGATTGATAATTCATCATCAAACCTTTAAAAATATACAGGTTAAACACACTGAGCAGATCAAAGGGAAAATGAAGTATATATTGCTGCTGCATAAAGCTTTATACTAACAGCCAGTTTCACAGAAAGTGCTCTAAATCCCTGAAGTTGGGCAGCTAAACTTAAAATACTCCATATAATATAAAGAAATGCACATTCTGATATTTTGCTTCTATACTAGTAGCCTTAAAAATTGGTGGAAAAAAATGCTGTTTTATCCGAGATGTGAATGTAGAAGCGAAAAAAAAAAAAAAAAAAAAAAAAAAAAAAAAAAAAAAAACAATTCAGACTTCAGAGATGCTGGGCCTGGATGCTTGATTAGATAAAAACTACAAATCCTATTCTGTATATTCACACTCATAATTCAACTGCAGACAGGTCTTTCTTCTAAAGCCAGAGGCTGCCAGGCTCAGGTGATAAACACAGAACACTATCCGTTACAAAATGTGAATGTACTACTCTGAGGTAACATTATAAGACTTGTGTGTATTAGACAGCTGTTGTAAAGAAGTAAAGTAAAAATTCAGTGCGCAGAAAAAAAAAAAAAAATCCTCTGCTGCTTCACTTGCCTAGTCCACTGGATTGTATTTGGTTTTACCTTGTGTTAGGTTTAACGTCCTGAAATAGTTTGCCTTTTTTTTTTTTTTTTCCTTTTGCTATAGACTGATTGGGTCATTAATATAGGTCAAACTAAAGGAAATTTGTAGCCATTGTCCCTACTCAAGAAAACACTCAGCATGCTAGCTATATTTCTGTTTAGTTTCACTGAGTTCAGTGTAGCAGATGTGCATGACTGCAGTTACAGTAATTTTGCCTCCCATGTTAGCAGCAAGAGACTTGTGGAGTAAGCAGATGTATTTCTTTCTATAAGCATGTTAATACATAACTGCACTTTAGATTTAGAACATCTGGGAGCCCATCAAATTATAGGTAATGCACTAACTGTGTGGCGTGCATGTTCATGCTGCAAAGTTTCAGGACAAATAGTTTTCGTGTAAGTAACATAGGTCATAGCATAGGATGTGGCCTGGGCCCAACCTATGTTGCTGCAACGCAGGGGCATCACCAGGTACGCTATTAAAAGAGCTAAATTTCTGCCCCCTCACTGTCAAAGCCCAAGTGTGGATGACGTTCATGCAGCAGACGTTGGATTCCCCCCACTTGCCTCTCTCTTCATCTTGTTCACAGCTTGTTTTGACACAATCTTAAATCTATTTAAATGTCAAGTTCCCAAACTAAGTTACTCTGAGGTCAAAATCACACTTTTAATGGACTAACCTGCAGAAGAACTTTTTACTTAGATGTAAGGCTGTACAAAAGGCTGCTTAAAACCTCAAGCAGTAAAAGCAAGTGTCAAAATAAAACATATTTTCCTATATTCAAGCTTAGACAATTTCCACCAGCAATAAAAATTAAAGAGACAATCCCGAATCCATCCTCTGATGGGCTGTCAAGGCAACTGGCAAACTAACAACCTCACTTCAACACCAAAATGCAATTGGAAAAGACCTGCAACTTGTCCTTTATTAGGGTTTATTGTAGCTCTTTCTCATTTTGGAAATGCAAGACGTTCTGACTACAGTTTCCAGTGCCTTGTGTTTGTAGCAAGCTGGATTTTTTCAGAGAGCTTGAACTGGACCAGCAGTGCTGTCTGACAGTGAAAGAAGGAAAACAAGATGGTTTTTTACTAACATTAACAAACAAAACTGGGAGAATCTCTAGGGGGATAATCAACCATACCTGCCCTGAAGATTAATGCATGGCATGCAGCATCCCACTTAAGCGTGGCGTGGGCAGATGAAGAAGCAGCAGCAAGTTCAGAGCTTTTGCAGGAATCTGTTACCCAGGACCATGAGAAGCTCTTATAGCTGTCACTGTCATTCTCACAGTTTTGGCAGAAGATCACTCCAGTCTTAACTGCTTCTCTGTGGGCAAACGGTGTGATGGTTTCATACTATGACAGTTACATAACCACCCTATATTTTGTTCACTGAACCGTTGTCTCCAAAAAGGTTTTACTTCTTCTGTGAGAGGGTAAGTGTTTTTCAGTGGACCTCTCAGTCCAATAAATCTCTTGTGTCATTTGTTGTGGAGATTTTCGTACTTTCTGAAAACGAATTTCTGAGAATGAGCAGGAAAGAAAAAAAAATGCTTAAGGCCATTAAACTCTAGCTGCAAAATTGAATCCTCTTAAAGTCTGTTCTCCAACTGCAAGCTAAGTCAATAAGACCTGTACTTTCTACATTTAAAATGAGTATGCATTAAATAATTTGAATATAAATACTAGAGATTTTATATTAAATATTTTGAAAGTGTAGGTATTTCAGACTGGGTATCTAAATTAATAGAAATTTCTTCTTTTCTGTCTGTATTCTTTACCTTTTGCAAGGAAAGGGATATCATATCTTTATATCATGTGGGAGTTGTGAAACATGCCAATTTACAAGCACTACAGAAATTTCATGAAAAATAAATAAATCTGCCTTTAGAACAGCATTTGTACATTACACGGTAAATATGCTAAATAAGACATCATAAGGCATTTCCTGCACATTGATTGAGAATGGAAAAAAATGCTCAACAGCTGTCTACCCAGTGACGAATGTGCAGTGAGCCTGTGTGCTTCTCTATTCATTTTTGCTAAGTTTTTGAGTTTTTGACCCATTTCCTGCTGTAAATTTTTCATGCTATACTTTACCATTCAGATGTGACAGAAATAACAGTTCACAGAGACCAAAACTAAAAATCTCATGATGATAGACAACTGATAACGTCATGGAGGCTTAATGTCAGTTTGTAGACAAAGTTCCCCTTATTTTTATGTTGGCATGGTGCTATAAATTAAGCAGACTTATCTTTATTCAAAGCAAAGACCAAAAAAAAAAAAAAAAAAAAAAAAAAAAAAGGCAGTAAAGCAGTAGAGATGCTTTTTTTTAGAGATGCTTTAATTGCTTGAAATTACTCAAATCTAATAAATAATTACCCAGCTTTGGACAAATTTATGCTCTGTCTGCTAAAGATCATCATTAAGCTGTCCTGTAAGTCTCATACAGCTGCAGTGGACGGTAGGTTCAGACTTTTTACACAGGCTATCTTTATGTTTGAATCCATGCCATCTGCACGAAACTGGCAGGCTGTCACAGTGAGGTCAGTTTTTCCTGACACTGAAACTGTAGGCCAAGGAGAGTACATCAGCACCAGCATGGGACTGACAAATCTAGGAGGAACAGAGAGTCTAGTAATATCTGTGTAAGTTGCTAGTTTATTTTCTTTAACTTAGAAAGGACAGTACCAACACCAGGTGCAACTTTCAGGACACTAAGTATGTAATAGCAGTTTAACATTTCACAGAACTGATGTTTCTCAGGTCATCATATGCCATCCAAATATCAAAACATTGTTTAACCTTTTGAGAAAGGGTTCAGTCGGCACTGGATGGAAATCTTGGTCTCCTGCTCATCCCTAATAAGCAACTGGATCACAGCGATGGGCCATACTGCACACCCTGCAAACCAAGGACAATACGTGATTACACTACACTCTCCTGGGGTCTAAGTCTGTCCCAGAGCGATTGCTAAAACCTGTTGTAGCAAAATGGTGTTGTCCTTCAGCGCATTACCTGTGACATGTTCAATCCACATTGCCTTCACCAAACTCGCCTAAATTGGCTGTTGGGAAAAGGATTGGTGTGACTCCTGATCCTTTTGTCCAAAGAGTCACTTTTATGCTATGGTTCTCTTACTTTCCTGCTCTGGGGAAATGACTGATATCATGGATAATGAATGTAATGTCTGGAACTTCTGTTAGCAATTAAGTCATATTAAATACTCTTTCTCTGTGTGGGTGGAGGAAGCTGGGACTCATTAGGTGTTCAGAAGGAAAGATCAATGTATTAATTAATATATTAGAAAATGGCAACCAGGATCTCTGTATCTGATTTCAAGCAGTATTCTAGCTGCATATAAACCAGTTCTTCTAGATTTATTCAGAATACATTCCAGGAGAAGACACACAAGAATTTGAATAAGATTTACGATTGTTAAATAGCAACATTAGAGATTATATGTCTTCACAGAAAAATCGCCTGCATCTGTTCATAATACATATCATTGATATATATTATATATATAATCATATATATATTATATATTCATAGTTATATCATTACCAATGCAAAACTGATAATGAAATCCAAACAGAACATATTCTTGCAGTAGCATAGAGAAAACACTGAAAAATGGAAGAATTCAATTTATTATCATTATTATCATTATCTTGTGGTCATCCTTAAATCTGGATGAGTAAAAAACAGCATAGAAATCTTTGTAGCTCTTGATTTTGTAGCTTGAGCCAAGCTTTTTTTTTTTTTTTTTTTTTTTTTTTTTTTTTTTTTACTTTCAAAATCACACCACCAACCATTAAAAGCAGGAATATACTAAGTGAAAAGATTATAGATCAGAAGTTCTTCCAGGCAAATGCACTGTATTTTCCCATACATACATATAGTTCATTTTCCCTAGTAATCCCTTGGTTCTATTTAAATGTAGTTTGATAGATAATCCCATGACAACAATTTTTATCAGTTTCAGATGAAGTTTAGGGTGGGCCTTGTTTTTAATTTCTGTTTGAAAAATAATTATTTTAACTCTCTCAAACTCTTTTTCCTTATATATTGCTTCTTCACGTTAGAGAGTTACTGCTGCTCAAACTGTTGTTCGGTTTTTGACACTATTAAGGTTCTTATTCCTTTTCAGATGATGCTAAAATTCAATCTCATACTCAATGATATTCATTAGAAATGAAATCATTTCTTAAATCCATTAATTTAAATGGATTTTGGCAAGAGCTGTTTATGATGCAGTTATTAATACTCTGTTTTCATACTGATCATTTCTGGGCAACTGCAACTACCAGTATTTTGGGAAATATAAAATTAATGAGAGTCAGGAGCATACTTGGCTAACCAAAAACTAAAATATTAGCGGAAGAATTAAATATCCTCTGCTGAATAACATGTTTTATCCCAAGGAAAGGACATCTGATAGGCCTGGGTGATGTTCATCTTAGAATCACATAATGTGATTCATTTGGAAGGGATTTTGCTTTCATTTTGGGGGGGCAGAACACTTTGTATTATTATGTATTAGTGAGAGTTTTTCTTTGCAGGGATGGGCTGCGCTGGGGATGCGCTCAGGGCCTGACATTAGTGTACCAAGGAACAGATAGCTTCCCTTTCTTTCCCACCAAGGGGAAAATGCTATGCATATAAACAAGACAAAAAACTATTTACTTTGCTGGAGATGTTCAGCTATGTATAACTTTTGCTGAAGATATGGACATACACACTTCCAAGTAGAAGTTGCAGAGCACTGACATAAAGGTGGGATTTCTGGAGTGTATTGAAATAATAATATATTTTCTAATGTTGCAGAAGTTGGATTTTCTAATGTTGCACATCTTTTGGAGGGATAGGCATATGCTACATCATGAGCTTCCAGAGAAAGAAGAGATTTGGTC
Source organism: Nothocercus julius (assembly GCA_013398735.1). Lineage (NCBI taxonomy): Eukaryota > Metazoa > Chordata > Aves > Tinamiformes > Tinamidae > Nothocercus > Nothocercus julius. The sequence continues at coordinate 2,643,155 of VZSV01000039.1, read as the reverse complement.
ATTATGCTCAATTTTTGTTGGCACAGTGTAGTCTTTTTGAAGGTTGATAGTGCTTGCTTGTATACAAGCTGCGCTATCAGACAGACAACAGCACAAAACTGTAAATAACAGAGGTAGGATGAGCATCCTCATCCCTGTATCCTTCATACTCTGTGTGCTTTATATTCATTTTGATTTGATTAATAAGGTGACTTTTTGGATTTCCAATATTGTGGTTTTAGCTAGTCTCCTGGTAGCAGAAGAAACTGATTATGTTTATCACCCATGTAAGTGGCATTTGCAAATGACCAGAGCAGATCGTGAGATGTAATCATAATATGCTTCAAAACAACACATTGGAAAAGCTTCCAAAAGTGAAGCTGTCATGGTGCCAGTTTGTTCCCAAACCATGTCCAGAAGGTTTGGCTAGAGCTTTAAATAATCTGTCACAGATGTATGCCACTGGGTATAGTAATAATAGAGTACTGACTGTAGAAAAATATATTTATTTCTTTCTCCATTACCTAGGACTCAAAATGCAGTGGCAAACATTTTTTTTTTCTGAAACCTTGTTTGATTTCATTCTCTGCTTTGCTCACAGAAAGCACTTCAGCCATATACGCTGTGCTCTAAACGCAGTTTGGGGAATTCTGCCATAGAAGTGGGCACTTTGTACTGTCTCACTTCAGACGATATATGGGAATTGTAGCAGTTGGGTCTTGATTAATTTTTTCTCCATTTATGAAGAGTGATTCATGTTCCCTACCCACACAGATTGTCCTCTATTTCTTGTTGCCTTTTAGCCAGAGTGTGCCACAGGGCCTTCCTCCTAATTTGAGAAATTAACCAGCACTTAAGGATTATATAATGCGTAATGCCTTCTCTCCCATACTGACCATGTTCCCGCAGGGACAATTTGCTTTGGGACTCACCTTCTGATTCACAGATAATTCCACGTGTATGTTCATTTCTGTACAGAATCTTACATTTTTTCAAGATCTGGGGACAGATATCTCTAGGCTCAGTGGAACTAGTGAGAAATGGAGAAGCAGAACAAATAAAGCAGGTGAGCATGGGTTGTTTTGTAGTTTTACTCCTTCCCTGAAAAAAAGATCTTATTCAAGACAAATTTGTGAAATTTGGGGGAGATTAACTGTGCATTTCAGATGTGCAACCAAACCTTTTCAAAGCTGACAGACTGTGAGAGGTGACAGTTTTTCTTCATTAAGATATATTTTTTTCTTCAGTCGTTGCCCCGTGCTCTGGGTGTCCCTGCTGGACCAGGGGGGCTGGACCAGATGATCTCTAGAGGTCCCTTCCGACCTCAGCCTTTCTGTGATTCTGTGATTCTGTGACTGTCACAGATAAGCTTTGTGGACTTAAGCAAGTCATTTCTCCTGTCTTTGTATCTGTTTAATCTGTCTTGTTTTCCTAGGCTAGTAGTTCTTCAGCCCACTGGCTATTACTTCGTTTTTTGACTCTGCTGTTACAGTAGGCAAATATAATACTGCCAGGGTCTTGCAAGCAATGTCATAATACCAATGATTAAAAATACAGTAAACATATATATATATATGGAAACAAACATTATTTAAAGTCGTTGCTGTGTTCACAAAGCAGAAAATCCCTGGGGGAAGCAAGAGCAATATGTTTCAAACCTTTTGAAAAGGATCTGCTGCTTTGGAAGAAGATGTTGCAAGTTTACAGGTTCATGAAATGTTTGCACTTCTTCTATAGAGCTTGCAATTCCAAGTTATGAAACAGCTCGTAGAGCATGTAGTCTGGTTCTATTTTTAGAAATACTTTTTCAGCCTTTAATGCAGTGGAAAACAATAATGCTATTGTGGTATTTTCCCTGCAAGGTTCAGATTTAGCCATGGCTGTCCTGATGACTCCTGAAGCCCTCCACCTGGCTTGGGCATCTGAAATGCAGCCTGTCCTCTTACCAATTGAGGAGGATATAGTGAGGAGGAAGTGTTTTGCTGAGGTACCCAGTGTATGGATTTTTTTTTAGGTAATGAACTGCTTGTTCTTCTACAACTATATTAAATCCCACTCAAGCTCAGTTATAGGAGACTGCGAATATACTCACTTATTGACAGCCAAAATCAGCACGGAAAAAAAAGGCCTTATAAAAAGACAGATATGCAGAAGTGTAAGAATGCCTTCCTTAGTCTACTTATAGCAAGGTTGATGAAGGAAAGTCTCTCTCCCTAATTCACATAATATGATGTCCATTCTGAAAGGCATTTGGGGTTTGGATGGATGCTTGCCTTCTGTCTTATATTGCTTCTGCTCAGTACCTTCCACCTGAGAACTTGCCATTTACAGTTTCTTTTAGCTTTTATCAGGGAAACACCTTCACAGTGCACCTTCAAGAATACTAATATCCCAGCTTGCTCCCTTCCCTATCAGTCTTTTGCGGAGTGTTCTCTCTCCTCCTCTTTCAATCCTTCAGGGACATCCAGGCCTACCTAATCTAAAACTCATGTTAATATGTTCCTATGCAGAAGATAATCAGGCCTTTCTTCTTAAAGAAAACCAGAATTGTTTCCCCTCCTTCAATCTCTTTATGTGGCTTTGTTAACTAAGAGGTTTTTGCCTGTATAAACTAGCTACTAGACACTGCTTTCCTCCAGGGAGTAAAAATATTTCCTCCTCCCTTTAAGGACTGCCATGCTCAAGTGTGGGATGTAGCTTTTACTGTGCTTTAAGTTCTCTATCAATTTGCACATTGAAACTATAATTAGGACACTTACACTTAGATGTTTGCCTGCATCTCGTTATTGGCTCTCCATTGAGCACTGCCTTGGAGTGACAGCCAGCACTGGTGACTGCTCTCCAACCTCCTGCTCCAAAGCACAAAATTGCATGTACTAACCATCCTAGGATAACAAAGCTGTAAACATCATTTCTGAAAACTTGAGTACATGACTGTACAAGGAGAGATGTGACACTAAATTAGGCTTTTAAAACTTATAATAATTCCGTGACTTCTGATCAAGTTAAATAGAAATATTAGAAATTCCAGATCTCTGCAAAAAGTTGTGTTTGAAAGATAAGACAGATCAAGTGCCATCAAATTGCAGTGGAGGTCATTCAGTCTTCTATTTCAGATGTGGAAATGGTAGATTTTCTCTGAAGTGATATTGCTGAAAAACAACTTGAGATAGGAAAGTGGTGTTTGAAAGACAGAACTGAATGAATAATTGATACCAGGGATTTTGATGAACAAAAAGTGAGGTTAAACTCATCAAGTAGTTTTCATACTTTTTTTTTTCTCAAATATTTGTTTAAATTCACTAAGCAATTCTGATTTGAATTCAAATGGACTGTTTATCTCATCAGTAACACTTCAGAATTCAAGCTCTTTTTGAATAGTCACTGTGTCATTACTGATTGAGCACTTGGTTATTGACCTTAATTCTTCAAAACACTTAATTGATATTCAGTTTAGAACAATTGACTGAATCCCACTGAAATTGCTGCTAGCATGTTTTTAAATGTCTTTTGCAGATAAGGAAAGACAGAAAACTTGTAGATGTGCTTTGCTGGATTGGATCCATGATTTGTGCTTTCTCTTCCCCCTCCTTAGGTTAAAATCTTTACAGCTGTTGAAAAGGCTAGGGAGACCTAGAAAATATGTCTCACAGACAGTGTTCACTTTTCTGGGGGCAACATAAATCCTCTGCCTGAGACATAACTCCTAAAAGAATTAAACTAGTATCAGCAGAAGTTAAAATGATACTAAAAATCAGAATTCAACTTTCTGTTGTCATTTCCTTAAAAATAATCCTTTCCTAAACTAGAACTTTCCTTCTTTCTCCTTTGTTCCCCAAATAATCTGCATTTACTTCCCAATGACAATATTTTCCTGTTAGTTTAATTGAGAAAAAAGTATTTTTTCTTCATTTTTTTCCTCACCATTAAAAAAAAAATTTCTAAATAAAAAGGAATTTTTTTTTTTATTATTAAAAAGGGAATACGTAAAATGGAAAGATAATCCTCTATCTCTTGGCCCAGGAAAGTATCAAGTATACGGTTTTTATCTCTCTTTGGAACAGTTCAATCGAAGTCTGTCAGGATAACTGAAGATTTAATTTTCAATCTCAGCAGAAGTTATACACTTGGGCTATACGAGCTGAGTGCTTAACTCAGAGAAGCCCTGAAATGGAATGATTGAGACAGTTTCTGTGGAAAAAGGCAGGTGGCAGTGCATCTATATTAGATAGTTTTCTAATCATGTGGACAGACAACATTAGTTTCTAGTTCTATTAGGTTAGTGCCTCTCTTTTGCAGTAAGTGTACACATATGAAAAGCTCCTGATAAACCCAATCACTGTACAAGATGGAAATGCAGCTGTCCTGACATCCCATACAGTAAATAATTATCCAGCTCATGTCATTGTTTATGATAGGACCACTGGTAGAAAAAGTACCCCCGCCATGCTAAGAAGCCTCAAAATTTAGTTCTAAAGGGAGATTTTGACAAGTTAAGGCATCTAATAATGGCGTACTGTCTCACTAATTCTCAACACTACTGGGTAAAATAGAAATAATTATTTACTCTGGGATCTAATAATTAAGACAGATGCCATAGTCCTCCCTCTCACAAACAAATAAAGAGGAGAAAGAAACAGATAACATAAAAATAATTTTATTTCAAATTCAGAACTCTTCAGAAGAAATAAGGAAGAATGTGATATTGTTAAGTATTATTCTATTATTGGAGAAACTGAATACTTTATTAACAGACATTTCTGAGTGCAAGATGTGTATGGCAAGTATAAGTATCAGCTGATTCCTACTTTGCTTTATTTTGACCTAGTATTTCACTTGAACAACAGCCTTATGACAGAAGTTATCATTAAACTACTCTTTCCTCTATTTAATGAAATGGTTTCCAGTTCTTTTGTAACTACTGTTATCATCCTGAATTAAATCTCTGACAGCAAGCTGGATGCTACACATCACAGAAAATTCAATTCTTTCCACGAAAAGCTTACAGTATGATTAAATTCCCATTAAAACCCATGGAGATTTGCTCATTAATTTATGAGAATTGGACAGGTTACATAGGTCCAGGTTTAGAGTTTAAATAGGCAGCTACACACGATGTCCATGGTGACACTCAACAGCCTGTTCTTTGAAATTGTTCTTTGCAGCCATCGAAAAATCCCACACACCTTGACCCTCCCAAAAAAGATGTCTTCCACTGAAAAAGTGAGATGTCGTTGGAGCCACTCATGGCACTCAACACAAGCAGAGCAAAGTATGAGATTTCCCGTGAGACTGGAGAGATTCTGGTCAGCTTGCTCAGCCTTCAGGATCGGCAAGAGAGGCCTGATCCTGACAGGGATCCTTCAATTTCAGAGATCTAGTTTCAACAGAACAAGTGTTCTAGGAACGTGCATTCATTCTAGGAACGTGCATTTATTGACAGTTTCTAGTGATATGCACAAGACTTGCAAACAGTCATTTAACTAAGAAATACCCCATTCCATGAAAAAATAAAAACAGTAACTAACTATTAGGTATAAATTGAATATGCTTGTCAAAACAGACTTTTTTTCCCCATTTGGCTGCAAATCAGATTGTATTGGAGCTCTTCTTTGTGCCAGACTAGTAGGAGGTAGGCATTTTCATTAAAAATGTAGGTAGTACAGAATTGTTCAAAGATGAACAGATGAACAGCAATCCCATAGCATAAGAAATTAATGCAGCCAGAAGAAAAAAAAATGCTATAACACAAATTTGCACTAATTGTAATATTGTTTATTAATGTCATGATGGACCCAAGGACTTGTTGTGTTAAATGTTTTTCTAATACTAAAGCGAGAGGATGGTTACTACTCCAAAGACTTTAAATATGAAATGAGACAGCAGATGGGCAGAGGCAGATGGGAAGGAGTATAAGGAGACAAACATTACTGGTCAGCTTGACTGGCAGTGGTCCGAGTGTGCCAAGAGCTTAGCTGCAGCCCTGCTGTGGTTTTGGGGGGATGGAGGGGGGGAGGTAAATATATATATATATATATATAACTTCAATTGAAGGTATTAAAGCAACTTGAAGTAGGATAATGAGACAGCCCTGCAGATGTTTAAAGAGAATTGAGGGCACAGATAATCTCACACTGTCAGCTCTGCCTTACCCTGGAAGGACTTGCAAGTATCAGTTTTCATATGTTATATACTCAAAAAGCAACTATCTGACTTTAAACCTCCACTCTCCACACTATATACTTACTCTGGTTTTGGCTGATTTCAACTCTCAAAGAATTATGAGATTTTGATAACGGGGCTAAGGTATATGTTACCTCTAAAACTAAAAAAAATAAAAATCATGTGAATTGATATTCAGTCCAAGGGTATTGTGGTATTAAATAGGTACCTAATTTAATTTGGATTAATGGGACATGCGTGTCAGCGAAATCACTTTTTTCCCTTAATAGGCTTCCTACAACAGAACACTTCCCATATTCTTCATTCTACAATATGTCCTTTCTGAAGGCAACATTTTCTCATGCTGTGAGATGACATTTGATTTAGAAATTATGCACCAGCTACACTACACTAATAAAAAAACACCACTATCTCCTGCTACTCTGGACAGGCCAGTGTCTCGTGTACATGCTAATTTACAATAATACTTTCACAAAATTATCTTTGAACAAAGTTTAGAATTGTAATTGAACTGCAAATCATGTGGGTAAAATCTATGTTTTCTTGCTTGTCTTTCTTGCTTACTGTAAAATAAGCAAACACAACAACCAATTCTTGGTTATTGTAAAATTATTTAACTTTCTTCTCATTGCATTTACTAATTTTGAATATTGTATATCTAGAAAAACACTTTATTTTGTTAACTTTTAAGTACTTTGGGGATATTTTTTCAGCATTTCAATGAGCTTGACACAAAACCATGGAAGAGAAACATACCTTTAGCCTTCAATCACATTTTGACCAAAACTGAAATTTAATGGAAGATAAGTTTATGACATGTGATAGAAACCTTACACAAAGAAAACAATATATTTAGTGCTAGGATAATAAAGATTACTCAGACAGAATTATTTCCAGAAAAAGACGTCCATGGGTCAAACAATATGTAAGAGTGGTCTACAAAAAAATTATCATTTATTTCAGAAAGTTTTAGCCATCTGTAGCTGTACAGCTATAATTCATTTTTTTCCAATATTTTACATCTATTACTACAGAATTGAAACCTATAACTATAAATGTTGACCTTCACAGATTTTATTATTTTTGAAGACTCCTCTGAACATGTTCACAGAGCTGAACACTCTGATCTGAAGCTTTGAGATTTCACTATTTTTATGAAATTACTAGAACGTGTAGCAGCTCATGAATATATTCATTTTAATTCTAAACTTTTTGACTTTCATACAGAGAATGATTTCTTGCTTCTTCTATCACTTTTCATATGTAATTTGAATGCTTAATTACTCGGGGATTTACCTGAAGCACCAGTATGAAAGGTACTTAAATTTCACATGGTTTAATATTTATTTCATATTATATTATTAAATTTTTTAAAATGTGATTGGTATAAATATATAAATATGGAAAAGTTTTCTGGATCAGGAATCTATAATGAAAAAACATTTACTCAATAATTTTATCACTGTTTTTAGCTCAGAACTTTCTCTATCAGCTTTCAGATATTTCTTCCTCTTGTAATTTTGTATGTCCCAAAGGATGTATGCAATTCCCTAGGTCAATCTTAACTCTGACTGCAAAATCACAGTCAGTAACACGAAATATTAAATATGCTTATGTTATAAAATTATGAATTTCTGTTGTTTCTGTATATTTTTAAAATACAAGAAAATTACTCTTTTTATTAGATCACTACTATTATTCATTTTGTTAATTTTACTTTTTTATTATCCTAGCTCAGTTAATGACTGGGAGAGGGAAAGGGAAGAGGGAAAATATACTCTAGGAGTATATTGGGAGAGGGAAAATATACTCTAGTTAAACGTTTTTTTAAAAAAAAATACTGTACAAGGCATAATTTGCTTCATATAATGCATAAATCTAAATTCTGATACATTTCTTGAGCCTGAAATGTAGATCGCCTTATTATTTTTTCCTTTTCTGCCTCCGTCACCATTCTGAAATCTCCTCCAAAGCAACTTCTAATTTGTTGAAAAGGCAAAGAAACAAATATGGATGATGGGAAGAGGGAAGACATCCTCATCCTGTGTCAGACACTGTGATTTCAAAGTCAATGAGGCTCCAGAGTGCTTCAGAAATCTGTGTTTGACACAACTGCCAAGTTTGAAAGTGTGTGTGTGTGTGTCTATGTATATATACACATATTCCCACACATGCATTTAAATGAACATATTTGGGAAGAAAAAAGGTTATAAGAGAACATTCAAGAACATTAATTGTTAATTGCAAGTATCTAATTTTGAAGTAAAGCTTGTAACAAAAAAAAAAAAAAAAAAAAAAAAGTGACTTTTTGGCCCCAAATGCTCGAGAGCATTAGGATGGGTCAGGCTTCTCTAACAGAAGCACACACACTTCTTCAGGTGACAAAAACAGAACACCTGATGCAAGCACATGCTGTAAGGCTCTACATAAACCGACTGAGTTGTGTCAACACAGTCTAGTTAGGTTGTCTTCTCCTGCCTAATTCTATAGCAAGGCTGTTTCAGAAGCTGATCCTCAGATGATTAGAAGCTTTATAATTTCCATTTGGAATGACTCATTAGTTCAGATCCATTTGTTCTCATAAAAGCATTGCTGCTCTCTCGGCTTGGCTGCTTCCCTGCTGCTTCCCCCCTTGGGTGTTTACAGAGAGGAGCCATGCTCCTACGCAGCAGTTGTTTGCCATGCTGATCAAACCAAGCTCGTGCCTGGTTTGTCCTAGATAAGAGTAGGTATGTCTTAAGAGAAGATCTCATCATCATTTTCTTTGGCTGTTCCCTGGTGGAAAAGTAATAAATCTAATAGTAAAACGAACACATGAAAAGTGTTCTCCAAAACATCTGTACCATTTACATGCTGTGATGGTGTGGATTTTGAGTTGAGTGTTGCTTATGTAAGGAAGGTATCCTGAAGACTGATGTGTGGAAAAACTCATAGGTACAGTATGAATGGAAGTAAACAAAATGCAATTCAATCTTGTATTGTTCAAAGACAGAATCAGAATTGCACTTAAAGTGATTACAGAATATTATATCTATTTTAACAGATTCAGACTTCACTCCATTGCTCCTTTTTTCACATTCAGTAGTCAGTCCAAAGAGCATACTCCTATTACTGCTAAACTCCGTTTTATTAGATATATATCCCGAAGCACTGGCTGAGGTTTGAATCATTCTCTTATCCACCATCTCTGTTTTGGGGATGGACACTAGTATTAAGCAATACGGCAAAGCACACAATAAAGAATGGACTAGCAACCTCTTTCTGCTGAACTGTTTTCTTACTCGAATAGCATAAGGCAATACTTGTTGGTCAGACATGACCATCAGAGAGAGACCTTCTGGGGCATGAATGTTGACATAGCCATGTTCATCTCTACAAATGCTTGTGACACCTGCCCTTTTCTGGTCCTGCTTCACTATTTCATTGTGGTGATGCAAATCCCTGCAAAGGTATTGTGTTCTCCTTTTGAAAAGACCTTACAGGTGCAAATCACTTCCTTTTGTTGTTTATACTCTATTTGGTAACTTAAACCCTTTAAAAATGTAGACTTTAGGGAATGAAAAGTTACACATTGACAATTCTACATAAAGTCAATAGGAGAACAAAGTCATCTGCACTTCGTTAACATGTATTGTAAGCATAGTTAATACCATTTGTTGTTATTTATATTGTACTCACTGTTTTATCTGTTCAAACTGAAACAAAAGACAAGAGAGGTTAGCACACTGCCATGTGTGAAAGAAGAACATATTTCTCAGTGGGGAAAGAGAGCAGGTAATGCAAATTAGCACATGCCCTTTAATCTTGCTCTTTGCATAGATTGCATAGATGGAAACATGCTTTTTGTTTTGAAATCCCCCTAGCGTATGCAGCAGCAAAGCAGAAAATGGAATAATTTCCTGTCCTGTGTAGCTGAAGCCCAACTACAAAATGTGATTGTTTTGTACTGGGGAAGAAGAGGGTGAGGAGGAGATGGCCTCAGTCCAGTTATTAGAAATGTTTGCTGTTTTTCATATGCTGATACTGCAGCAGCTGTATTCAGACATTTTGGAGTATGTTTTATTTGTGAGGCTGGTTGTCTTCCTCCCATTGGGACAGCTCTGAATAGCAATAAAGCAGAGCTTTGTAGACTTCTGCCCACACAGTGACCGTAGCTTTTTCTCTCTTTAGTGAAAGGAGAGAATGTAATGATGGCTATCATGTTGCAGATTAAAAGAGCCTATTTGCTCAGCATAAAACTGATGTGAACCCACATGAAATTCTCCTGAAGATATATCATATTTCATCTGTGTTTTAGTTTCAGATTCCAGTGAATTCAAGAGTTAGGTGATCACAAATTACATGCAACACATCTGAGCCATTGTAGATTTTCATTTCAATAATTTTGTATTGAAAAGAATAATGTCACTATATTGCATCATGTCTTTTAAAATATCTTTTATTTCTCTTATAACATTTAAAGCATTCAGATACCGGAGTATTATGATTATGTAAAAAAAATAAGGAAGTTATTTCATTGTGGACATCAGGAAAGCATTCTTATTGGTAAGTACACTAAATCCAATTTTGTATTCTAATCCTATTTTTTCCAATTACCTTTTTGGATACTTGGACTTAGAGAGTTGTAACTTTTAAAACCGAGCAAAAACATTATTCAGTTTTTTCATGAGAAGTAAATGACCTTCCAATTGGACAGCTCCACAAATAACACTTATTTCCAAATTCAGAGAGATAGGTAGTTAGATGTTTCAGATCTCTGGACTAAAGCTGTTTTCTCCAAATGGCTTCTATGAACTGGCATTATGAACATAAAATCACTTCAACACACTGCAGCTGGATCCAAAAACAAACAAGCAAATAGATATTGCATATGGATTCACAGACAGGCAGAACTCCCTCTGGCTCTCAGATGAGTAAGGACTGCTACTTTAAAAATATTTATGTTGAAATAGAGGAAACGTTCTGCTGATCATTCCGAAAATAAGTCCCAGATCTGAGGAGTATTCAATATACAACCCTAAAGTGTAATACATATAACACAAAGGGTGAAGATAGGATGAATAGCAGTTCAAGTACAGTCTTTGTTATATCCGTTTCTGCCTCTCTCAGGGTTCTATCAGACACCTACTTTAGCACATTATGTTATAGCTTGAGAAAAAAATTTATACGTTCTCTCTCTATATATATATACACATACACAAATAAATAAATACATGTGTTTCTGTACATCTATAAATAGTATAAATACAGTCAAGCTTAAACTTTTATAAGTGAAGAGGAATTTATATGCAGACTAGTTTTCCATTTATTCATTGTAAATTAACTACACGCATCAGGCATGTTTTTTCTGCAGATTAAGTGCTACTAAAAAACAGAAACACAGTAATGTGTTTAATTGAACTGAACACATCAAGTATTTTTGACAGACTTTTCCATTAGCTGAAATGTTTGTGTTAGAAGGAACAGAGGAATGAAAACTGCTCATATCATAAAAATATAACTTTTTTGACCAAGAAGACAGTAGCACCTGAAATCTGCTTGCATTGTTATACAAGATGATCAGTTTTACAGAAAGACAGGTTGTCAGAGGACAACAAAAAAAACTATGAAGTGGAGAATCAGAATTGAAAGTCAGTCTTATTCGTCTTCACAGACATGTGCTACTAAAACCACCTGCTGTGGAGTCTTTTCATCTTTTTCTGCAAACAGAATATAAGTGGTGTCATAAAAATAATGATCTGATCTTGAAAAATGTTTTATAGTTTGAGGTTAAAATATTTAGATAAACAAATCTGAACAAAAATTCTTTGATCATTATTAGGTTATTTCTACACCACAGTGTAATATGACTTAGATCTTTAAATGATAGTATTACTCTAAGCAATTACTTTTCATTCAGCTAACAGTATCACCTGCTATTTTCAAGGATTGTCACTATCTATTATATAGACATTCATTCCCTGCTGTCTTCATCTGGTAACAAATGATAAATATATTTATAAGGAGTAAGATTTTCTTTCCAAAATCTATTTAAAGGTTACATCTATTTAATGTATACATGGGTAGTAGGAAATTATGAGCTCTGACAAGACACTTCGTGCCTAGAGGACATCTTGGTGGTTCTCAACACTTATATAGAGAAGATGAGTAGAAAAACGTATATGCATTTTTTTATTTAAGAGTCAAATTCTTCAGAAATAGTGACCTTATCACTGTCCCTTTTACAGGTATTTGCTGAAGAAAATATATTAACATTTCTTTTTATTTTTTCAGATTTGGCAGAGAATCTTGGCTAGGCCACCATGGTTAAGCCATCAGGATTATACAGAAAATTCTCAACAAGCCAGCTAACTACGGGGTTCATTGGTTATTAAAGTAGAGCTCCAAGTCTGCAACAGATCTCAGCATCTGTATGTCATAGTGCTCCTTTTGTCTACAAATAGGCAAATAATTTGGTGCCCTCTCCAACAAAGCACCATGACCTTGTTCTGATCCTACTTATAAAAATGTTTCAAGCCTTATGTTGCTATTTCCAAGGATACATACATGAAAAGATTTTACAAAATACAGCAACCTCACAGTTCAAATTAATCAATACTTGATTTCAAGACTTGCCTGCACAGATAATGAATGAGAATTCTTACCTTCTTGAGTTCCTTGAAGGACTGCTCATTAAAAAATTTCAACGTAATTGGACCTTTTCTCTGCACATGGAGCTTGATATCATCAACTTTACATTGCCAAGCACATTTTCTTCATAAAATGATGGTTACTCACTACCATAGTTTGCTGCTGGCCATTTTCAATTCTTGAAAGTAAAAAGCTGATACGTCATTTTAATTCACCACTCTGTGAATTCTAATTAACACTCACCCAGTATGAGACTTTGATATCTAACTAACGGTTTCCCTAAAAAGTCTATCATCATGATCAACTAGGTCTATTGTTTTCATTAGTAATAATAAATAGCCAATTCTAGTACAAAAGTACCTAAGAAATACTGTGCAAATTCTAATTTCCTTCTATGCTCTTTCTCTGATTTGCATAGGTGAATGCTTTATACATTGATTCAAGTAATTTCTACTGGGCAGTTAATTCAGAAAAGGATAAAGACTGGTTTTCTCGTGTCACTCGTTTTCATATTTTCATTTGTTCAGACAGAGCTCTTTTGAGCTGCCCAAAAGGCTAGGATAAAATAGATTGGAGAGAATATTATATAAAAAAAAAAAAAGGATTTTTATTTTTTTCTATGCAATAAGAAGGAAACACAAGAAGAAATAATAGTAGCTTAATAGTAGCTTTGTAGACCTGGACCCATAGTAAGTATTGCTGCTGAATTATATGTATTTGCTTTCCTCAAGCAAATTTAGGGACATACCAGAATGCCTAAATTTCTAGTTACAAATGCTGTTCAATCATTCTAGTGTTTTTACAGAAGTTTAGTTTTTATGAGTATATGTAAATGAGCATACTGACATCTGCCTACATTCCACAAAATGCTGGAAGAGTAAATGACGCTACAATCCGAAAAGTACAGAGATGATCAATGCTGTAAGAGACTGGGCACAGCTATGGCACATAACCCAAAGATATAACTGTAAAGGAAAAGAACTTTTCAAGAGAAACTTTTCCATATATTGTATGACAATCTATGATTTTCAACTATAATTGTGATTCTGGCATTTTTACACCTTTAGGACTCAACAGTGTAAATGTTTATAATTGTATGTAGACACACACACAGGTGTATGTGTACATATATAAGTATATATATATGAGTGCATATATACACACACATCCGTATGTAAAGATATGCACACAAATATAACTAAATGACCCGTTCCCTGCAGGAGATTTATTTTGGCTCAAAGCTACATGTAACATAAAAGCAAGACAGCATGTCTAGGCTCTTTATGGTGGCTTATTAGCCTGGCTTCTGGGAAAGCAGCCTGATGAGATTTTGGAACTAACTTTACTTTGAGATTTTACAGACTGGGATGACCACTGAAAAAAAAGAAATTCAGTGCTGCCTTTTAACGTTGATAAATATTGATATGTTTTTGTTGTGCTTCTTAAGAAAGTTGCTGCTTACGTGTTTGAAAAGTTTGAATATGCGTAAGTTAATATGCCTATCTATCAAGCTCCATTTGTATGAAATCTCCAAGACGAGAAAGTGGTAACTTTTTGTGGGTGAAGGTATGTGAAGAAAGAGGATGTACTGTACTACAAATATAAATATGAAGCCTTTATTCTAAATATAAAATTCCCTTTTGACTTTGAATTTCTTATCCTGAGGTTTGGCTTTGAATTGCTTACACTGGTGATATTCTATCTGTTCTTTCTCTTTGCAACCCTCCTCTGTGCTCTCTTTTATGTCACATTTCAGTGCTTACCTTCAGGTTTTAGCAAGCTAAACTGACATTTTTTGTACCCATAATAAAGGTCCATGTATACAAACAACTTTCTGCTGTAGTGAATTACTTGTAAGAAGTTCCTTTCATACAGTGGAAATAAACATGTAAATAACTGCGAACCCATGAAAACACAGAGCTTATAATCTGTCCCAAAATATTTTCAAAATCACCTCCACTTTCAAGAACAGGTTAAAAAAAAAAAAATATGGTAGGTAGTGTAACTTTCCATCTGCTGCAGTTTAAACAAGAGGCACTAGACAGGTGCAACAGGTAAACACTGCAACCATGCACGAACCTTACCAAGAAAGCGAACTTATTTCTCCTACAAAATCTACTTCTTGCTTTCCGCAGATTTGGAGCAAGCTAGCTGCAGCAGAGCAATGGAAACACCGCGTTTCCGCGGGGCGGAAGCACGCGCTTTTCTCTCACTCTGGCGGCGCGTTCAGCAGGACCCAAGCAGGAGAGCGCACGCGGCGCGCTGCCGGCGCCAAGGGCGGCCGCGCACGGCCA
>VZSV01000039.1:2615092-2627258 GCA_013398735.1 Nothocercus julius | reverse complement strand
GCTCGCGGCTCAGCGCTCAGTTTCGCTTATTTTCCTTCTCTCGTCTCGTGCCCCAGAGCCGCCTCGCCTCGGGTGTGTGTTCCTGGGGCGCTTGGCGTGTGTGTCTTGAGGAGGGTGTTGGGTTCCCGGCGGTCCCGGTGTGCCGTAACACCCACAGGGTCTTCCCATTTGCAAGTTTCCATCGGTTTTGGCGTTGAGTTGAGGATGCCTTTTGCACTGTTTTGTTTTTTGTTGTGTCTGTTAATCATTCCTGAACTTCTGAGGTGAAGAAACATAATTTTGTGTCCATGGAACATAACCACTGATACGAACATGTTAACCTATAAACTTAAGGGGAGGTTTATCACCCCTGGAAATCCATGGCCAGGAGAACAGAGTAGTGCTCCCCGTCATTTAAGGTAAATAATAACAGAGCAACAGTCTCTTTTTCATGGTAATCTTGTGTTGACTACTGTTGGCGGTGAGTTCTCTGAAGACTGTAAATCATCCTAGAGCAGGTAACGATGACTGGTAGGAGCTTGTTGAAGTTTTGGTGCATGTGGGTTGCATACTTCTTGTATTTTACATCTACTTTTGTCTCTGTGCCTTATGAACACAACTGAGTGCCCATGAGAACCTCAAGAAAACATCCTGGGGTGTTTTTTGGATTGGCCTGGGGTGGACCTGTCATCTGCTGGCAGTGGGCAAGGGTAGACACCTGGAGAGGACCACACCGGGTAGAGCTTTCAGTGATGCTGTTCCCGCACTCCTGTGGCCCCTATGGTGGGAGAGCTGTCTTTGTTTTTAGTAGCCCCTAAGACTTTTAGTTTGATTTACTTGAACCCATGTAAACTTTCAGTAAGAGAATAGAAAAATTAGCTGGGGAAATGGCAAAGAAGAGTAGGATGGAAAGTTTTACAGGCTTTATTGGTAGCTAGCATGACAGTTGGAAGGCGGTTTCAAGTCTGCAAATTCCCATGAAGAAAAGTTGTAGTAATTGATATTAATTTACAAAGCAAGATTTGTGCATTAGCTTCTGAAATAATCCATCTAAAGTAAAGTGCTATATTTATAACAAGAGAAAGGCAGCGAATGTAATACACTTCCAAAGTACAGTAATTAAATGGATTCAAATTCATTGTTGTTGAGCTGGGAGAAAGCTGTGGGTGAAATACAATGTTTTGTTAGTGTCTCTGGGTTTATGATAAGTAGAGAATTAAAGATAAAGAATTTTTACTATACCAGTAAAATTAAAAAAGACTCAGGTTTTCAGAGTCCCAGTTCCATAAAGAATGATAATTACTATAGATAATGTATTGACTGCTAATGACTTGACTGGTCATTATTTAATTGATTAAAGTTTGGACTATTAAGCTTTTGCTTAATGGTAGAACTTGCAGCACTGTTTAGAAATAATTTCATATTTTGGTTACTTAATTTTGCATGTTTATAGAAAATTTTCATATCCTTTTTCTTGCGTTGAGCTTTCCTCAAAAGCTCTGCCTCTAGGTAGTACTAGGACCAACTAAGGCTTTTCATTTGCTTTAAAGGCGTGATTGCATGAATTACAAGAATCATAGATGCAAATATACTGCCTTTCCACTTCTGCAGGGTATCTTGTTTTCAGGATTTCGCAACAACCAAGACTTGACCGTGGTCACTCCATGAATCAGTACTAGAAATAGAACGGAATAGATTTTTTTTTTTTTTTTTCCCATTCTAAGATTATGAGATGATGATTGCACTGGGCAGCAAATGAATGTGCATGGAAAGCTAATGGTAGGATCAGGCAAAGAAGTGAGATGTCCTAGGGGAATGCCAGTAGATCTTCCCTTTTCATGTTGCCTGGAGAAACACAATTTGGAAAAGGGAGGCTTCAGTCTCAATACCCTGGGTATGCACAGATTTCCTGTTTATTCTTTTTGCGATGTTTTGGTTCAGTGTTCTTTATAAGATATTCAGATAGTTGAAATAGCTGCACCAGTTATTTGTTCCATCAAATAATGTATACTCGTATAATTTAGACTCTACTTACTCAGCTACATGATGGTTACAATGAAAGAAACACTTTAATTGTAAACTATGTTGGGAGAATACAGATGAGACTGATATCCACATCTCATGCTTCCTTGCAGCACAATTAGCAGAATTGTTTAGACTCACCTGCTTCCCATTTTCTGTTAACTTCCTATGTGCCAGAAAGAAGTGCTGTGAAAATACATGAGTGCTCATATAATAGAGCATGAGGTGTTTGTGTTTTTTGTTTGTTTGTGTTTTTTGTTTGTTTGTGTTTTTTGTTTGTTTGTGTTTTTTGTTTGTTTGTGTTTTTTGTTTTCAGGTTTGTACTTACCAGGGCTAAATTGATTTAATTAGATGTGAACATGACTTTTTTGGCAGTCAATAAAATACACCTAAGATTAACGTAGATTAAATTTTCTGTAGCATTGAAAGCCAGCAGTGTTTTATGTGGGAGAGGGTCTAAAAGTGTGCAGCCTCAAAATGCATCCTGCATACATTCTGGTTTAAAGTTTAAAAGCCTGGCATGGATTACAGGGCAGCACAATCTTCTGTATCATTGGTGAAGTGCCCAGTCCTGCAACGTTTAGTCACTTGAATAATTTTTCGCCCTGGCAGGATGTCACATAGAAGTTGACACGTGTTTTCTGTGGTGAGGGCCTTATTAAAATGGAGGTCGCCGATGCTCAAGAGTGCTAGATCTAAGTGTTTAGGTGCAGTTTTGTTAAGCAAGAGTTGGTCTGTTTTCTTTAAAGTATTTGTGTTAAAGATGTGGAAGAGCTGAGTTGTGAGGGGAAATAGTAGTGGAAAGGGCCATTGTAGCTGCCCAGAATTCTTAGGTGCTTCTAAGAGTGAAAACAGCAGGATGCTGTCACTTCTGAAGAAGCCAAAAGTATTATGTATAAACTAAAAATAGAAGCCAATAGGAGAGGAATGAGAGAAAGGGCATATGCTTAAGTGACTTGTGCAACTGGAGTATTAGATAGATAACACTAGACTCCAATAATTTATTTGCATACTACTATTTATATTATTTAATGCTTATTTTCTGGGGCATCTAGTCTTCTGCACAAACTACTTAACTGGAACCTAATTAGATACTCAGTATAAAAATAAACAATTTAGTCTCTGAGAGTCTTGATCCAATTGTTACTGATGCCAAAGGCAGTAACTTCAGGGAAGGGGGCAGTGTAACTGTACTATTAGGGCTGTATTCTTGTAGCCTTCAGTCATAGTTGTGGGCAAAGTTTTACTAATCATTCTGCAGACAGATTGCTCCTACCCTGATGAGATAATGAGCAAATGCTGTATTTGAGTTAACGAAGCACAGTGTGGTAATAAAT
Organism: Nothocercus julius; assembly: GCA_013398735.1. NCBI lineage: Eukaryota > Metazoa > Chordata > Aves > Tinamiformes > Tinamidae > Nothocercus > Nothocercus julius. The sequence goes on along the minus strand of VZSV01000039.1, from coordinate 2,623,920 downwards.
GGTGATATGGTCAAAAATTAATATGACGCAATATCTAGGTGGACAAAATCCCTGTAGGACTGGAATTTAAATGTTCTTAGTTGTGTTAAGTGCTGTAGAGTTACTCTGCAGTCAGAGTAAATAAGATTTTTGCATAAAACCTTGGCAGTTCTCCTCAGCGAGACAATGATAGTGTCTAATCTTTCACTTTCATTGACACTAAATAAGGGATGTGTCAGACACAATCTATCAGATTTTCTTCCACGTAATCATCTCATTTGAATGAGTTTTTTCTCTATTTGTTTCTTTGATTTTTTTTTTTTTTTTTTTTTTTTGGCAAATAAAGTAAATTCTCTCTACTACCATCTAATAGCCCGTCAAAAATCGAGCAGAATCCTGGTTGAAGTACCTGCGCCAGGTAGGCTTTTGGGTATAGTAATAAACAATTTTGTTGCAAGTTATGTAGATGATGTGTAGATGATATACAGTAATTTTATTTGGTTTTCTGAACAACAAATTGTATTCATGACTTGTTTAAAAAAAAAAAAAAGTTTGCCAGATTTTTTCCAAAATTTGACTTATTTAGAGATGAAAACGCTCCTAGGAGATACCAGTCACCCTTGTTTCCATTTACTGCTCCTCGTTTTCTTTCTTGGGAGGTTTTGGAGGACTGACACTGAGAAAAGTTGATCTGATACTGCTTTTCTCTAGAGAACAAAGTGCAGCCTCCTACTATTTTCTCTAAAGAGTTCAGAATCTATTGAGAAGATATTTTTAGGGCTAAAGAAGTTCTAAAATGCAGATACTTTAACAGTTTCTGACAACTGTATTTGGATTTTAACATTCTTGGTTTCTCATATTCAGAAAAATGCTTTATACTTATTGAAAATTCTTAGTGTAAAAATAATTGGACAACTCTTTGGCTAATATAAAGTGGGATCATTCTTGTTCTTACATCAGTTAAAATAACTGTGAAATCCCAGCTCTGCTGCTTGGAATAACTGTAAATCTTGGATGCATCCCAGGAAAGCCCATGCAAAGTGCAAGTGAGAGAAAAACAAGAAATAACATGGAAACTTCCACCCATTTTTTTTTTTTCTTGAAATGTTTTTGAAATAACCCAATAGAGAATTTGCAGTTTTCTAAATCTTACTTCCCTATTAGTAATATTTTTTTCTGAAACCTTATTAAGGCCTTTTAAAAGGGAGAAAGAAGCAAAGTGATAAATCAGCAAATATTTATCAAAAGAGAGCTTCCTTTTTTTGAAATTCAGCTGAAGGTGCAATAGTTTGTTTTTTAATTTCCATTATTTTTGATCAATTGATCCGCTGCTCTGTACTGGATTTGTTTTGCACTGCTGAAGGAAAAATGTTTCTGATGTCTTTTATTTTGTTCTAACACTTGCAAATTTTCTTAGTTTATTATTTTAATTCTTAATATATTATTTCTTAAACATTAAAGGAATATTTAAACATTTAGGAGTGCTTAAGTTTACAAACTTTCCTTGCAATCTGGGTAAGTTAAAAACCAGAGGAGTCTATGTGTTAGACTAACTATATTGAACTTAAGTAGAATGTCTTCCCTGTTAAGGTGTTTCAAAGTAATCCCAAATTCCAAGTGCTATCAGTATGGCCACTGGCATCCAGAACAAAATCTTGTGCTTACCTAACTGGGTGCAGTTGATTAAATGTGGTCTTGTCTTCCGCTGGTACCTGATATTCCAAATATCTGCTAATCTATCACTGCAGCTTGACTTTAGGTCTGTAGTGCTGGATAGTTGCTTTCACTGGGAAGCAGAGAGATTAGTTTTTACCATTTCCTCTTTTTTAATTTAATTTTTTTTTTTTTTTATGTTTCTTGCTGCCTATTATTTTCACTTCCATCTTTTCCACTCCAGCTGGCCAAATTTCTCCCATTCTTCAGATTTTTTTTTTTTTTTTTTTAATAGGCTGGCTTCCTATCCTGACTGATATAGCCCAGATTTTTTTTGGTTCTTTTAAGTGCATCTGTTCTGCAGGCTACAATGAACAGCTGTTACTGCCCTCTTTCCTGAAACTCTGTGTATAAAGCTGAGCGTCATCAACACACCACAAACTCATAGCCATTTTCTTCTCATTAGTATCTTCAGAATTCCCATTGGCTTCCCCTAGTAGCTGCTTCCAGGAAATGCTTGTTCCTGGGGTTCATGTCAGATTCCTTGAACAACCTGGACGATCTCAGGAGGTACTTGCTGGCTGCTGGGATTAGAGTTCAGTCAGCAACCTCTCATGGGTAATAGCAAAGCAGTGATTGCTTTATGGGTTTGTGTAATGCTGTAATGCTTTTTGTTCATTGTTCTTCATCATCATTTCCCAGATGTCAGTATCGCTCTTTTCTTAGGAGCATAAACAATTCATTTAGTCCTTAACTTGACTATCTTTTTGAATCATGTTAGTTCTCGGGATGAAAAGTAATGTTAGAATATCACTTGTATAGCTAGCACAGGCAGAATTTGCAGTGCTTAAGATAAAAACATGTAGTTGTTTCTTTAAATGTCTTAAAAATACAAAAAAGAACTAAGGGTTTATTCATCTGCTTGTTTTTGTGTGAAGTAGAACTACACAACTTTGTGTCCAGAAAGGACCAGTCATAGTGAAACCTGTAATGGCAAGGACTGAAAACCAAAGCAAGAAAAATAAGATTGATGTTTTCCACAGATTTAGTGCTAGAGATAAGATACTAATGAAACAAGATGAAGTGTTAGTTTTGGAGACCGAAGTGTCTCTCAAATCTTTGTCCATAAAAAAAAGAAGGAAAAAAAAAAACATTATAATACAAACTCTCTGACCCTTAGGTAGTCACTGTGCTATATTCATAGCATTTTGACAGATTATATCATTCTAGAGAACTAAAATAGGAGTGGAAAATGGATACCCCTAAAAATACTCAAATCCACCATCAGATTACACAGGCCCATTATTATTTGGACCTTTAGTGGAATGGTCACTGACAAATACTTAACAACTTAATTACAGGTGTTTCCATCTTTACATTTCTTAGTTTAATTTGGGGGGGGGGGGGGGGGGGGGGGGAGCCTGAAACCTAGATCAGGAGAAAACAACGATGATGAGCTATTGTATAAATAAAAGTTTCTTGACTGCTGTAGTTGCATGAAATGATTTCTGTAATGACAAAATGGGTGATGGACAGTACCTTTTCACAGTTCTGAAATAGGCCTTGGGGTTAATTCTCCTTATTTTCTTTCTACTTTCAGAAAAATAGAAGACAGTGATGTTCTGTTCATGATTATTTTTGGCTTAAAATAGATGCTCAAGTAACTGGAACTGACCTAGAGGGAAGCACTTATCTACCTCTTTGGGTCCTGATGATGGGGTTTACTCTTACATTTTTTTTTTTTTTTTTTCCAAATGGTGGTAGATACTGTATCAAGGGGCTTTAGTTACTGTGTCAAGCAAGGAGCTTCTTACTAACTAAAGTGTATGGTTTCTACAAATAGAAACTCCCTGCCTTGGAGTCTTGCGATCTTTTATCTGTATGATTACTTTGCCCTGACTTGTCTTTCAGAAAGAGAGATAAACTTAAGCTTCTGCATAGCTTTCCTCAGCATAGTCTGACTCAGCACTGTTCACCTGCAGGGCAGGCAATAATTTAACTCTATTTTTGCTTTTCAGAAAGATAGTACTGTCCAGTGGGAAAGAACTCCTACTAGGTTCATACAGAAAGTAGTAGTAGTTGTTGTAGCTTTAGAGGTAACTTTAATAGGCTCTCTTCAACTAAATTTAGGACTTGTAATATTTAAAAGTTCATCTTAAATTTTGGCTGACTTAAACATGTTGCAAAATGTTTTCCTTTTCTCCTCCTTCTACAATAAAAGTAGTTTTGTAATTCGTATGAATGTGGAACTCTGCTTTTGTTTTTTATTCTAAATCCTGAATGCCTCAACATTCTCTATTGCCAAAATCACTCCACAAAGTAATATGTTTCCACACAGAGGCTGGAACTTGAACCTACAAGTCAGAATTTTGTGCACTCTGGAAAGTGTGAGAAAGTCAAGTTGAAAAATAGTTTTCATTACAATAAAAAGCCAATTAAAAATAAGGTTTTGTCTTTTGCCTCTTTGTGAACATTGTGTTGTCCAGCTATTAAGTGAGAAAGACAAAATAAACATACTGCAAATAGCACCACAAAAGTATGCTGCTTGCATTAATGCAGTTGTCTGGTAGGACACTGAGTACCATCATATTCTGTAGTCTTAACTGCATTTTATCAGCTGTGAAGTGAGCACTGAACCTGTAGTCTTTTCTTTAAAATTTCAAAAGAAATTCATATATGGATGCCAGCGAGTGGGAATGTGAAAGTCTTTATTTGCACTCTGTTATATTGATACATGTAAAACTTTTCTTCACAGTCTCCTTTCCATTTTGCAATTTTGAGATTTTTTTTTTTTCCCTTTACTCCTAATTTGCTGGGTGGTCTTTGGAGGGGAGAAAAAAATCCCTCAATGTAGTAAGACCTGCAGTAAAGCTGAGATTTACTTAAGTGGCAGATAGTAAGCAGCAAACCCATTTAGTTTCATTATATGGTGCTGAGAACTAAGTTCACAATAACTTATTGGGGATTTTAGTATTTCTCAGATCTTACAAGTGGCATCACAGGCCTTACTGAACCAGACCTTTAAATCTCCATCTTCTGTTGATTACTGCTAAGCATTGATTTTTCTGTGTAGATCATGATATATCGAAATAATATCATTGTGTGACAATAGTTGTCCTTAGTTTCTTGCAGTACATGCTTTTATATTATTATGTATTACATAAACATTACATTGTTAAGGATTCAAAAAGCCTAATGGGAGTCAAATTATAAATATACTTAATGAAACCTTTCCCCAGGACCATCAGCTGAACTTTAAGAGCTGTACCTTAAAGACATAGAGCAGCTGTGTCTTACAGAAATGTTGTAACAATCCAATTGTCAGTGAATTGTAGAAATATGGTTTTCATAAATCATTTGAAATAATGTGTAGAATTATTTTTAATGAAATGTTTATGAATGAAAATTAATGTTTAATTTTAATAAGACTACTACTTTAAGAAAAAAAATACAGATGGCAAATAATTTTCAGTATTTTAACTTAATTGTACAGATATCCCCAAATCCTAGAGTATTTTTTTTCTTTTATGGTGAAGATTCCTCTCCTACGGGGAAAAGTCAGATGCTAAGAGGTAAATACTAGCCTCTGTAGTTTTATCTATGTAAGTTCTTTTTCCTTTTATTGAGATATTTCTTATATTTTAGGAATCTGTTTTTTCATGCTTACATTATTTCTGAAGTGTAAAATTGTGGCCTTTTTTCTTTTTTTCCCCAGTTTAATAAACTAGACTTTGAGAGAGGAAAAAAAAAAAAAAGGATTAGCATGCCGATATGACAGTTGAAGATGGCCAAATGGATAAAGATATTTTGCAATCAGCCTGTTCTGTATTTTAACCTGAAAGAAATAACTAAAACTTGGGAAAGAGCAATTAAGTAATTTTGCAGTCACACGCGCATTGCAGCAATAATACTGGCACGCACAAGTCTGGAAGCTGTCCTTGCAGTGTCTTCCTGATGTACAATAGCGCAATTGTCTGCAGTGGGCTTGCTTGTGTAAGAAAAGACCACCCCGTGAGGGAGATCAAGTGGAGTTACAGTAAAATGACTCAATTTTCATACATCTCATTGGATATACAGTATATATGCGAGAAGAATTTGAGACATTATTGTCTGTTGTCCGACTAGCTCTATATCTAGATGAAAATATTATTCGGTGTGTGTCTTTTTGTGGTAATGAATAATCTTTTAATTTTTGTTTATTGATTGGGAGAGATACTTTGATTATGTTGACTGAATTTTGGCTTACACTTCCATTCTGTTTGTATAAAAATTTCAAAGTTGTTCAGATTTTAATCTTTATTGTAACTGAAGTTCTCACTTTTAAGAGATTTGATGTATTTGTATAGTAATGGTCTAAACCTGACATTATTCTAATACCTAATTAGTATTAGAATACCAATTTTTATAAGGTCTGGTATCATTCAAGTTCCTGAAGGTATCTTAAATAAAACTTAAAATACACACTTAAATTATTCTACTTCTGTCATAAAGAGCAAGCCTAGCACATCTTCTGAAAGGTTCTTGTGGCTGCTGTCCTGACAGAAATTCATAATAAAGAGCCTAAAATATGCAGGTGGCTTTTTCAGCCCCTCAGAAGTAATATCGGTTCATGTGAAATGTAGAAAAGGGTCACCTTCAGGGGAAAACGAGGCACAAAATTGGAGTCCAGATGGAGCAGAATGCAGAGTAGCGTTACCATACGGTGAATGTATAAGACGTTTATGGCCAGTGACAGAAAATCACTTCTGCTTTCAATACCATATTTATGGTACAGGCCAGGAGAAGAAGTCATGAGAAAATCTCAGTTGGGAAAAATGATGTATCCGGGGTTGTGTTTTGGTTATGGTCAGGCTGCGACATGGGACAGGATCCTGCTGGAGTGTTATGATTTGAAATGAGTAGCACTTGATATCAAATTTATTAGATACCCTATTAATTGTGAGTGTGTGATACCAGACTGGTGCCAACCTGTGCAAATCCCAGTCCTGTGCCCCAGTCCCAGCGCCTCTGGCTGCAGCATTATCTGCTTATGTATTTTCCCCATGTGGCCTTTGAGAGCGTATGTTTGGTACAATCCGCAAAACTTCCCTAATCTAGTGGAGAAGTGATGTCATTTTTAAGTGCTTGAGAACTGGTTATTCATGTGACACTGTTGCCAGAGTAAGTGAAATTTATGTGCATTGCTGATTGAATTTGAGAGAATATAACTGAACTTTAATGTATCCAAACTGGTGAAATGTTCACATGCAGCAAAGTTAAAAAGCAGTTGTGGTGGTTACTGCTATGCATTTAGTTTAACTTCAGAAACCTGCAAAGTCTGTATTGTTTTTAGCTAATGTTATAAACATCCTTACCAGAAAATGTGAAGCCTGTGGTTTGGGGGAGGGGGTATGTTTTGCTTTGGGGTGACTTTTGAGTGAATATTACGTGCTTCGAGATCATAAATGGAGAAAACTTTTTTTTTTTTTTTTTTTTTTCATGTATTTTCATTTGGTGATTTTGGCAGATGTCAAAGTAGTAGTGGATTTACTGATACTTACAAATGGAAGTGCATTAGGCATATTAGATAGCCCAAGAGAAAATGGTGATCCAAAGAGTGACATTAACGATGTAAGGGTGAGTTTTGTCAGCCTGAATTATTGTAAGATTTGAAAATACCTCCTATTAAATATTAAGGACAACAGCTGGGAAGCGTTAGCATAAAGAGGAGACTAGTGCTGTACACAGATCTCCTCTGATGTGTTGAGGAGTGCACAGCTGCAGCGGCAGCGTCTCCTCAGACTAGTCATAACCATTAGCTTCCAATAAAACACGATGTAATTATAAAACAGTTACAAGTTGTCAGTGTAATTTTGTTGGTTGCAAACTGATTGATTCTGTGGAGTTTTTATGCAAGATGTTGCCTTATATAAAGGACTTACTGTTTTCACTCGTAGATAATTCACATAAGTGTTAAATGACAGTTCCTGATTTAAGTGTAGTGTGATTTGTACTTCAGAAAATAGTTTACTGTGTTACTGACTGCATTTTAGAGTGTTACAAGCCATTGTTGCCCAAGAGCACAATAGGTGTATAGGATTTGACGTTTAATAGTAAAATGTTAAATGGAATCAGACTTGTTTGAGATGCAAAAGGGGATTTTAAAGACTGTTTTGGAAGATAGTCTCAGAGGAATGTTATATAAAGAGCAGTTTGTTTGTTAATGATTTGGGACACAGAGGTTAAAAGTGACTTCCAGAGCCTCCTATAAAGCCACCAGTGTCTCCTGCCTGTGGAGAATTAGATGCCTGAGATACTATTGAGGTCAGGACGATGCTGAACGGCGGCGTCCTCGGTGTTGGTACCCGCGGAGGGAGCCAGGCGAGGGCAATGGACGGAGCCGGGAGCGGCTGGGAGTTGCGCAGGTTGTCTCCAGTAACCCCTTCCAGAAGGCTGGTGCTGACAGACCTGCAGAAAAGCTACACCCTGCAGCAATCTGTTGGAGATGCAGATCGGTTTTCCCTTCTGAAGGGATCCAGGCCTTTGTCTCCAGCTCCTGGCAGCGTTCTGTGACATTTCAGGCTGTAGGGCAGCAGTGCAGGTCCCCTTCATCTCTAGCATCTTGCCTTTGCCCAGGGAGAGTGACAGTTTTCCATGGGCCACGCAAAAAGCAAATGAAGAGGATTCTGGTTGCAGCAGCCACAGCAGGTGAGATAAGTTCAGGTTCCTGCTCTGCATGGGAATTATTTTGTATGAGTCTTGCATCACATGATGTGTCAACTGCTCGGGAGTTCATAAATGAGCTCTGAGTGAGGGACAAAATCCAGTTGTCTGGGATCCTACTATGCCCCAGTGAAGTGTGACTTGGCAAAAATTGTGCAGATCCAGAGTATCCCAGTTTATCTGGGTTTGGAGGCTTTTTATGTATTTGGTTTTGTTTTCTTAATGTCTGTTGCCAGTATATAAGCAGGTCCCCTTCTACCCCACAGAGTTCCAGTTACACTTTCTAGAAATATGAATTTGAATATCCTTAGGCAGTAGGCATCTCCTCTGTCATTTTGGTCTGTTCTTTTGCTATGACAAGAACCAGGTCATGCAGTCTCTTAAATACAGCAGTCACAGTGTTCATGCCTATCCAAAAAGTGGTTATGTTGTCTGCTCTCCTCAAGGTTCTGATGTTTAGAAACACCATTCTCACTTTCAGCTGAAACTTACTA
>VZSV01000039.1:2595440-2614687 GCA_013398735.1 Nothocercus julius | reverse complement strand
ATCACATTGGTGACTCACAGTTGCCCTGTGATCAACTTGTAGGCTGATCTTTCCCCTCAGTATCTTCTGAGATGATCCCTGGTTACCCACATCCTGTATGAGTGTGCTAATCACAAGCTTGTTATTTCAAGTCATGAGTGACCACCCATTACAGCTGTTTTTTAAAAAAAAGTTTACAGTGATTTCCACCCTGTCTTGTGATAAGCCTGAGCCTGGCAGTTGCCATTTGTGGGTCTGAGAGTCTACTGGGATAAGACCTAGAATGGCAGGGAAGCACCCAACGGTTGCATTTTGATGGGGTTTAGGTGTAAAATGGTGTGAAGCTGCTTAGCCATGGAGTGCTTAGGACTGGGTTACTCTTTTGTATGACTCATGGCAAAACTTTAAGTTCTTGAAGAACTTTTAGAATAAACCCAATGATGTCTGCTGTGATCGCACGCCCTAGAATTAGATGGTAGCTGAGAAGGGTTTGCAGGATTACAATTTTGGATTTTAACTTCTATCTACTGAGGCTATCTACTTACAGCTTCTCTGTAAGTATTTCTTTTTGCGTATCACTCTTAACTCATCTCTGCCTTTGTTCTGTCTGTAGTGTGGGAGTAAGGTTTACCTCCTACACATGTTTTCTTATGCTCATGTTGCAAGACCTTTTGGAACTTCCATCCACACAATCTTTACATCTTGTCTGGCCTAATAAGACCTTCTCTTGGTTGAGAGCTGTGGGAACTACAATTTTAATGATTATACTTGATGCATTTTCATTTTATTTTAATGACATTCACTCACAGTAAAAGTAGAATAGTTTATTCCCCCACAGCTCAGACGCATAACTTGTTCAAAACAAATTCTTCTTGTGGCAGGTGCAGTGAGTACTATTTTTTAAGATTACTTAACTTTAATAATATAATGGGAAAGGCAGAATAGACTTTGAGGTGTATTTCAGTGTTCCATTTTGAAAGCAAATAAGATGCTAATCTCCTTATTACAACATGGATTTTCTTATGCCTTTGAATTTGCCCCATAATTTTCTCTCATTGCAAATTTCCTTTTTTTTTTTCTTTTTTTCTTTCTTTCTTTTTTTTTTTTTTTTTTTTTTTTTTTGAAAAGAAAGGAAATAATTCTGACTTGTGTACTTTTTTGTATCTTTTTACAGCCAAATAGAGATTTTTTTTCTGGACCGTTATTGTTCTCTTCGGTTATTTAGTAATGGTCCTTTCTACGCAGTGTAAAGGTTGAGAAAGCTACATGAGTGTGTGACAATAAGATTTAAATAAAACTGTACAAGCGCTCTAAAGTAATTGTTAAGGCATGCTGGAAGAAGCCCACAATTACAATAATTGTAGCAGAGTGATGAAAAGACTTAAGTGGCTTCTCATGCAGATTTCAGGGGCAGGATTGCTGCTGTTGCTCATTAGTTATTTAAATTCCAAAATGTGACATCTTGCTTTTTAATGGCTGTAGCCTGCTGAGCCACCCACCTAAACTAAGAAGGGCCAGTAGACTAAAATTCTCCTTTGAAAAGGAGAAAAATGTGTGTTTATTTTGCAGATATATTATTCTCTTTCCCATTTACAGTTGACTTTAGCAATGAGCGTTTTCTGTTTCCCTGTTCAGAAGGGAAAGTAGGCTATCATACCACTGAGGGAGAAAATCCCAATCTGTTGTAATAATATCTGTGTTGCCAGACTGGTATCCACAAGCTCAAAATAATTGCTTCCCTCCAGCTTTGAAGTCACTGTGTTCTCAAATTAGTTTACTGATTTAGAAGTAGAGGAATTTGTAAGTCCTTACTTAAGCTTAGTGAGGTCACTGTCCCTTAAAGAGTTGTCCTGTTTGTGTGTGTGAGCTAGTGGGCTACGGAGAATAAAAGTAACCTGCTAGAAGTAAAACGGATCCTTTTCCTAGTTTGCTACCTGTGTTAAGCACATTCACAAACCAAAAAAAATTGAGGACTGAGTTTCTGTAAAGTCACTTAAAAAGAAATGGCTTTTGGGACAGAGTTTCATGCACAAATGCTCAAGAAAAAAAGAAAAGGCAGAAAGGGGGGGAAGAGCGTAACATGGAGTGAGGAATACGAGCGTATTGCTAAGGATGCAGCTCTTCATTTTGAAAGAGGAAAAACTGGGTTTTGTGCACCTTTGACAGCTGGTTTATGGGCATCAAGAGACCTGACTTTAAAACAGTAGATTTAGCCAAGAGAATTAACTTGGAGTATGGCAAAAAGTCAGAGCCTTTTGTAATAGCTATTTTTATGCCAAATATAATAGAGGGGCATTTATAAGAAACCCACATTCTGGCTGATATGCTTGCAGTGTGGATGGACTGTGTACGAATCCAAATGAGGAAGAGAAAGGTGGGTCAAAGAGCATTTTTTTAATTTTTTTTTTTGAATTATTTAAATGAGAAGGATGTAGTGGTTAAATGCTTTGTCACAACAAAGTTAACGGTGTCTGGAGAGGGTGAATCATCTCTGTGTCCCATCTGTCAGTCTGTTGAATGTGGGAAGATAAGAGCCAGCGGGCAGAGCCTTTGATTCACGCGCGTGCAGAGCTGCAGGTGTGTGTTTTGTCATCGGTCTCTGCAGCGCGGTAATCAAACACTGCTCACCAAAGTGCCTGTGTTCCCTGGGAAGCCTTGGGTGACCTTCTGTGCTGAGAGCGGCAGAATACACTGTTCCCCACTGGAGAGGACTTCCCGCTTTTCTCTGGCTGGAGAGCAGGAGAAAATCGTGAGTCTTTAGATATGTCTTTTTCTTGTTCTCATCCTGTCTCTTCATTGTTGTGTGGAAGGAGCTATGAGGTGTCGTCTGATCTCAGAGGACCTTAATCTCAAAAATGGAAAGTTGCTAAGTAACAAATAATGGTGCTTGTCTATATGGTTTCCTCATTGCTCTCTTCTTTTTCCTGTCCCTTACTGGTAAGGTTATTAGTTTGGCCTGAAATTCTCCGTGATTTGGGATTGACTTTCATTCTTCTTTTCTTTCTTTTCATGATTAATATTACATGTATGTTACACATTTCTGTGTACTAAAAATAAGCATTTAGGACTCTTAACTATTGTGACTCTTAACTATGACTTACTGAGGGTAAAAGGAGGTGCACCTCTGCAGAAGTATAAGCTGAAAGGAGATAGCATATTTTAGAAACAAGGGCAGTGGATGGTGGCAGTCCCAGGAGCCAGCTACGTATATTTACAATCTACAGAAGGAGGTTATTTTACTGCAGTGATAAATTCTTTTGTCCCTGGAGCACCCAGGTGCTGGGAGAAAACCACTGATGAGTGTGTATCTGATCCTTTTCTGAAGGCTGCAGAAAAAACGGTGCTTGTTCCTAGTTTTTATAGTCCATACAGACCTAAAGAGAATCCTCAGTGGTTTCATAATAAAAAAAGGCCCTGTTTTACAGGATATCTGAAAGGGCGAAAAGTGAACGTGTATTATACATCTGTGTTAGCGTGTATGTATTATGTATCGATCCACCATGATTGTGATCTGTGCAATTGTAGATGGATTAAACACTAAAGCTTCAGTAAACAATAAAAGAATTCTTTGTAATGGATGATTATAAAGTGCCTGTTTGGGGCACCTAAGACATTGGTGAAGACAGGATGTAGCAAGGCAAGTGAACCTGTTGATCTGGAGGATGAGATGAGAACAGAGGAATCGATTTTAATTTCATAGTAGGGCACAGTTTCCTTACTGCAACAGGATCAAAGGCTGTATGTATTAGGCAGCATGGTCCCCTCTGCTGCCTGGTTTGGGAATGAAGGCCCGGGGGATGTACCACAGAAATTCCTCTTACGTCACACGTCTGGGATGTAGGTGTTGTGGTAGAAAGAAGGATGCAGTCCCGGCAGCACAGCCTGGAGGTGGGATGGTGTGAGGAGTACAGGAGGTGCCCGTGTGTTCCCCTAGAACTCTGGGGACCATTGCTAGCTCCCGTCAAGCATATCAGCCTCCCCTTAAAGTGGAGGTAGTTCCTTACGACCCTCCGGGCAGGCTGTCACGCAGTTCACAATGCTCCACAAATCTTTGGGTTCTGAAGAGAAACGGTGACCACGCGGTTAGTACAATTTGATCATAATAGTTCAATATTTGTGTTTACACAAGTAAAGCATGCATACCAGTGTGTGATAAATTGCATGAGCTGAGTGTTTATCTGTTCACGAAGGGAAGCAGAAGAGACCTGCTGAGAAATTTCTTTAAAATCATGTATTTTTTTAATGGGGAGAATAGGGTTGGCAGTGTTTCAGAGAAGAGTGGAGGGGATTGAGGAAAGAAAGAAGAGAAAAGCAAGAAGAGTCCAAGTTGCTGGAAGTATACATACTTTAACTATTTCATTATGATTGGTTTTATAGATTATTTTCCTTCTTGTTGGAGATGGACAGAGGGAAAATGTGAACAAATTTTTCAGTCAGAAAAAGACCTTAAGTTCTTGGGTCTTGCTGTATTTAACCCTTGGCACTTTTAAGAAACAGCTTGCAACAGTGTTCTCAGAATATCATCTCTCCCAGGGGCACAGCCTTTCTGCTGCGTCATGGAGTTTGAATGAAGTTACACTGATTGTTGAACAAAGTTGGTACTTTTGCAATGGGCAAGTAAACTGCTGAGGTGCAAGTGAACTACTGAGCAGGCACTGGGGACTACAGGTACCTCTCCTTGCCTAAGTAGTGTTTGAGATCTTTGCCTGTCACTTTGATGGGTAGTATATTAGGTATAGGTTCATTGCTTTTGTTAGAGCTAAGGAGCATGCAACAAAGACAGACGAGCTTCTATTATCGAAGGCACTGTATAAACATAACTATATATATCAGTAATTAATTCCTGGTGTCCTGCCTGATTAAAGAATTACAGTTACCACTAAAATCCTGTTTTTGATCACTCACATGACTGGCACATGTTATTCCAGATATACTGTGTTACATTTTCCTTTTAGAAGGGCTTGCTCAGGGAAGTGTCACTGCATGAGGCAAATGTGAACTATGTTGTCATCTAACAAGTATTACACAATTTCGTGGGTAATAAAAAAAAAAAATAGATTTAGATTAAATAGTGATGAAGCTTGTAAGGGATTTAAAGCACTACAGTTTATGAAGTAATTTAACGGTTGAATTAAGAGGGCAGAACTCCTAGGTATGAATTTGTCTGAGAGGCAGGGTACCTTTATTAGGTGGTTGAATGTATCTGTCACTGAAGTATCCGTCTGTGGCTACCAGTGGAATGGGTGACAGGTCACTCGCCTGATCCGTCAGGAGATTTTTTTCTTCTGTACATTAGAGTACCAAATAACCTCAGTGTGGGAATTCTGAATAAGAAGTTTACATGTGCCCAGTGTCTTGTTCTGTTCTGAAAGAAGAGTGCAGTGCAAGCTTCTTGCTTTGAGAGATGTGTGTCACAAAGCCTAAAACACACTCAAAAGTTTCCAACTAAGTGCCAGCCAGTGACGAGAAATATTTCAGTTTGCTTTCCAGCAATCTACGTAACCAGCACCCGAGGCTGGAAAAAGAATTTCTTTGTAAGTCTTACTTTGCTGTGTAAGCTTGTAATTGGAAGATACAACAATATTAGAAGGCTGCCAAAATTAAACAGAATTTGCACATTTTTTAAAGGTAATGTAACTCTTTGTCTAATAAAAGCAGTATATAGTAATAAAATATTATTTTAATTTGGAAAAATATATTCATTAATTTGTCAGGAAAAGCTTTACGTAGATTCCTCAAATGTTTTATTATTCTATGGAAACCCTTCCCATGAATGAGTAAGGCTCTAAGCACTTGGTAAACGTACCTAGCATTGTAGCTCCACAACATTATCCACCAACGTAAGTCTGTGGTGAGTGTGTATTCCTAGACAAGGTAATAATTATGATCTGATCCTTGTAAATATGGAAGTATTTGCATACCTTTATTATTATGAGTATTTCTGTTGAGTCATATACTTAAGTGTGTGGGAGGAGGTAGAATCGAAACCTTATTTTACATAGCTGAGTTGTTGTTTGAGGATAATGCTTAATCCATTTGCAGCATCCTGTGATTTACATCTATGAATTTTAAAACTAGGTAACCATTAATGCTCAGTAAAGGCTCTCTAGGTAGATTACTCTTGTAATTCCTGTATTGTTATAATTCATTAGTTGTCACTGTGAAATAGCTCCTGGGTTGAAATTCATTGTGTGCATTTAGAAAAAAAATATGATATTTTATTAGCTGCTACAGGTGGAAAATAGACACTGTTTAATGTCTGAGGATTACTAGTACTAAACTTTTCTCAAGGTTCCTTCAGGGAAAGGAGAAAGCTCCATTTTTCAGTTAAAAATGCATAAGCTGAAAAGAGTAACACCATTACCTTTCTTGGTATATTCAAAAACATTAAAGAATCACTTTTCTGCCTTTCAGTAAGACTTCTAGTTAACTATAAAGTCATAATTTAAACCTTTTTAAAGGATTGCATGGGGATGGGAGGTGGAGATAGTTTGGTCCTCTTATTTAACTACAAATACCCACTTAGCTTCAACAGCTGGACTGCAATGGGATAAAGTAATCATATATGTTTACAAACCCCTGTTTTTAGTAAATATTCTGTTGAAGAGAAGTTACATTGGTGTTTATTTTTTATTTTTCTATTAGCAAATAACAGAAAAGTTTCTCTCGTTGGCCAAACTTGGGGAGAGGTTGATGGGGCAGCCTTTCTGTCATGAAAAAAAAAGAAAAGAGATCTGGGCCTGGCTTCTATCACATTAGCGAGGAAGATAAGTGGCCTGTCCAGCCAACTTTATTTTCCCCAGCTGGAATCTGTGGGCTGTTTCGGGAATCACTCGAAGGAGGTCGGATAGCTTGGGTTATTTCTGTGCCAGTCTTTGCTTGGGCAGCGCCAGGGTTTTGGCAGCGAAGCCGGATCGGCTCCTTGCTCTGTGCCGCGCCGGTGCTGAGACTGCGGGTAGCTCTGACAAGGGCTTGGTGCAGTGAGTCACACGCCTCATGCAAAGCGCTTGTGGGGCAGCAGAGGCATTTTCAGCAGTACCCTCAGTGCTATTAAATCAGTTTATTCACACAGCTTGTCATTTCCTCTGCCTCCAGGACAGTCTCACTGTGCTGAAACCAGCAGGTTTGAAAGGGAATTTAAGTGGCAGGCTGGTACAGGATTGGGATCCTTGCAGCCCCGCTTTGTGACTTAAAGCTCATGTATCAAATCATTTAAATCTTGCAGGAAATATGAAGCCTTCTCCATTCCCTCAGGAGGGTTTAGCCCAAACGCTGTTGGTCACGAGCTTCATCTCGTGGCCAGGCCTATTCTGGAATCTCGCTGTTCAAAGTGACTCATGCCCAGTTCAGCGAGGACTACTGCAGTTCTGCAATACCTACGGAGCAGTTTGGTTTTCTCACTATTTAGGAGCTTCGTGAATTTCTCTGTGGCTGTTTATTTGCTTATCTGTGCGGATTCCTATGCAAACAAGAATATTGGTCAGCTGAAAGACTCTCGTTAATGACGGCTAGAAGCACCTTCTTGAATATATACGTAGCTTCTTAGTCTGGCAAGCTGTATGTCATGATGGTGACTAAGGAGCAAATGCGAATCTCCTTCCCCGACAGAGTTTTTTAAATAGTTGGCTACATGTTCCTACAAAGATTAATCAGTGCCTAATCCTACTGAAGTGACTCAACCCATTGCATGCAGATAACATGTATGGACTGCATGGAGCGTGGTGTTCCTACAGCAGTAAGAGTTAGAGCAGCGGGTACTTGCCTCCTGAAGTGAAAATGACCCTTGTTCTGCGTTTTTAATGAAGTTAGGAGGCCTTCTGCATAAGTGTAAAGAGAAAAGTTAGGTGTTTTTATCTGTTGCTCTGAATTATTGTAGTGTTTATATGTTTTATGTAGACATGCATTTTCACTTCCCAGTCCGAGGTCTACAGAGTACTTTGCACTATGCATTTCCACTTTTAGGTCACTTCTGATTTTTATTTTATTTTTTTCTCTTCCCCCAAATAATTGACATGCAGTTTTCTGCATTTAACAGACAGCATTAAGAATTCTGTAACTTCTAGAAACAACTATCTGATTGCTTTTGTTCTTTGGATAAAAAGTAGCTTTAGCTCTATGTGAGGAATTTGTAGCAACCACCTCTAGCAAATTTATCTTGTGCTTAAACATCTGTATTCATTTATGCATGAAAAAGATGAGGTAAAATCTGGTCATGTTGGTGTTTAGTTTTTAGATACAAAATGAGAATAAGAAGGGGAAGAAGGGGAGAATGTGAATTTTAACCACATGTTGTCTCTGTGACACATTCAAAGCAATAAAGGAAACGGGACTGCAGATTTATGAGCTTAAATACCATTAGTCTTTAGCTTTTTAGTGTCTTAATACAGAAAAAATGAATACTCAGTCCACGTGTAGGTGAACTGACTGTGCTTGTAAACCTCTGAACAATGTTGTGCATTTTCTTTTTCCAAACATTTTTTTTTATTAGCATTACCTAGCTTTCAGTGTGCCACTTTGTGTGCTTATCTTTCTTTCTTATTTTTTCTCTCTCTGTTTGTGCAGATATTTGAGAAGAAAATTAGCCTTATCGTTTGCAGCTGTCTAGGTCATAACATAACGGAAGTGTTTTGTTTTCCTTAGCTAAAAGGTAATTTTTAACATTTATCTGGCACGGATTCACATTGTGGTGCAAAATCATTGTTCGTCTTTGGTATCTCTTTGCACCTTTGTAGTACAGAATCGGGATTCTGCTACGCACAGTTTTTCTTGGGAAGAGCATGGTTGTTCCCAAGGCTGTACTCTGATGAAACCAAGGACACAGATGTGAGGCAGGGGAGTGATCAGAGTACAAGCTTGCAAGGATTATTAGCTTCATAATATATTTTCTTAATTGTATATTGCCATTTAAGTTAATATTGTTTCTGTATATGACTGGAAAAAGGAATATTATATCCTCAGATTCCGATCTGGATGTTTCCTGTGGCTTTGTGTTCTGTTTGATATTTTGCTTGTGTTGCCAGGTAGGCAATGTCAGAGGTGAGCTGTTGTTCATCTTTTATAGAGGAAAGGCTGTTTTAGCTAGTTCAGCTCTGAAGTGTAGTGTAGATGCATTTGTTTTTCATGGTGATTTTCATAGTTTCAGAAAAACAGGAATAGTTTGTGCTGATTCTGGTGGTTAAAATTTTTAAAGATTACCTTTTTTCTCCTTTTAGGGAATGGATTGCCCTGCTTTAAAAATCTGTAACGCCAATTTTCCCGTAAACACTTCCTTGTGTAAGCTTAATGAATGGTTTTAATTTTAACTTTGTGAGACATGGGAAGTGAGTGTTCGTGAGGAATTGTTTAACAGATACAGTGAGATGTGGCAGTTGATTTTGGAGCATATGGAGTTCAGTGGATGGTAGGTTGGATGGTGTAGCACCTCATTCCTTTGAAACTTTTATCATCTGAGGAAAAAAGGAAATCATTCCATTAGTCTCTGCAAAAGTTCGGTTAAGAGATGTGAAAGAGTTGCTTTAGATGAAGCACACATTTTGGTGAGGGAAGATCATGAGTAATCAAAGCCCCTATCCATAGGAGTATCCACCCATGTAGGTAGGGGTTCATAACAGTGTTTTCCAAAAAGCGTAATTACTGAACAGCCTAGAGTTCACGTATTTTCTACAATAGTAAAGGTCTGTTGTACTTTTATTCCAAACCTTTGCATAACATTTGCCTAACAGGATTACTTAGCCATTTGATAGTGAGAGGGTTGTGCAAAACTTTCTGACACAAAGCTTTGATAACACTGTGTTTATAATGGTATTGCAGAGTAATGAAATATTACTATTAGCCCCAGAAACTGAACTTCATGGCTGAAAGCTTATAATTCTGAGAGGGCAATATCTGTTTGACAGTTTTTTTAGTATGTAATTTTAGGCTTTAAATGCTTCCTTGCATTGCATTTAAATTGGTAGAAGACAACAGCTGTGTATAAGATATTATAAAAACATGCTCTGTGAGAATAAATATGTAGCATAGGCAGAAGGGTTAAGTAAAAGTTGTAGTGTAGTGTAAGTGAAATTGTAGTGTTGTGGTTTAAACCAATATCAGGCCAGTTACGGTTGAGATACAGCAGGGTGAGCCAGAAAATACAAAGAAAGTATTGATACTCCACGCTTCTCGTGAAAGTGCATGCTTAGTGATATATCTGTTCTCCCCTTGGTAGCAGATTGCTGGCAGTACCGTTTTTTCTTTTTTTTCTTTTCCCCTCCAGTAATTGCTGTTTATCTAATAGCAAATGTGGATTCTAAAACACATTTGATTTGATTTTTATAGAAGTTTGTAGATAGAGATCAGTTGGTAGATATTACAGTGTTTGGGTATTTAAAACAACACTGAAAGAGTGAGAGAGATGACCTCTACCTAATTTTTACTGCAATCTTGGTTTATGATTTCCCATTAAATGCTTTTCCCACCCCACCCCTATTTAGAAGAAGGAAAGCTTTCTGGTGCTGCTTAGATTTGCAAAACAGACCATATAAGCTTTTTCTAATTGTACACGAGCTGTATTTTTGTTGTGTGTCAGATAAAATTTAATTTGTGTTGCAGTGTAAGGTTTCAGTATTAGTTTCAAAAATGCTGTTTTGGTTTTATTTTTCAGAACTTGAAGTTCTGGTGATCTGTCATGGGGAACCATGTAGGAAAGCGAGAACATAGCACTGAGAAGTCAACCAAGGTAAGAGCAGAAATACAGGTTATTAACAGGCAAGGTTATTTCCGAAATATACATGTTATCAAATGCGTATTATGTAGTACGTAAATGTATCTACAAGATTACTTTCTCCATTACTATTCTACAGTTGTCATTTTACTATACTTTAAGAGAAGAAGCTTCTGTGTGGGATATAACCAAATTGGGATTTTGCTGTGCTGGATTTAACGCGAGATGTGCTGTTTTCATTCTTCAGATGTGTATCAGATAGAAGCTTCTCACTGATGGTGGAAACAGATGGAATGAGGCTTAGAAGGAGGAAAATGCAGCTGTTTTTAAGGAAACAGTTATTTGAATACTACTCTGCTTTTTGACAGCTTTCTATTTTGTTTGTCCCTAGCTATTGCTAAACATTTTTTTTTTTCCATTAAGAATAGGCTGCATAAAGACACTTAAAATAGGAGAGTTATAAAGAAAATGATTTTCAGTCTTGAGTGATACGGCTTTGAAATCTCAACATGGTCCGAATGTTCATTAGAACCTGGCATTGCTTTTCAGGCCTCTTCTGACACCGTGCCTTGTGCTGTATGTTTTTGACACTCTGTATTGTAAGAGTCAAAGACTGTTTCCCTTGTGATATAATCTTGTGTATTTTGTTGTTTTTCTAAGTTGTACAGAAAGAACATTCATAGAGGCCTTTACTATAAAAAGTTGCTTCTTGTTACTAGGTATTATTAACTTCCCTTTTCCCATCCCCACCCAAGCATATCAGTTTATAGTGTGAGCCCACACTCAAAGTTGGGTGCTATATTTGGAGTTACACAGGTGCTCTGCTTTGCTGCGCCGCAGATAAGCAGCCAAATTAACAAGAGGTAAACAGGCTGGAAATCATATAGCTACCGACTCTTTTGACATGCCCTTCTTGGGAGGGAGAATGTTAGAAAACAGGTAAGGACACTGGAGGGAATAAGGAGAAAACAGCAGGAAAAGGGAATGAGTGGCTGTATGTGTTCTTGTTTTGTGTATGGGCCGTGCATTACAGAATCGTGCCACGGCCTTATGGTTCAGTTTGATGCAAAAACACATGTGCCTGGAGCTGCAGTTCTTACCTCAAGGCTCCTGGGTGCTTCCCTTCTAGGAAATTGTGTTGTACTGATCCAGCCATGTGAAATGCACAAAAGAGATATTTAGCCAATTTTTTTGTTTTTTTCACATTGGGTTTGAGAGACGCTGCAGGTGTGGTCTGGCAGGTATACTGAGCTCACTGGGCTGTTGTGCAGTGTGTATCCCCTGCTTGGGGTACACAAAATCTGCTCAGAGGAATATTGTAACTTCTCTGCCATATTAGGATCACATGTGTCTGAGACATCTGGGGGACAGGTGGATAAGTTGTCTGGCACATGGATCTTCAAACGAGAAAGGATTCTTCAAAGAAACAGCAATAGATGAGTGCAAGGCAGGTGAATATGAATCTTACAGCTATTATGTAAGACAGGTCCATGAGGAAGTGGATTGTTTGAATTGTTTCCTTTGCACTAGTCCATACAAAATGTTGCTTCTGCAATCAAAGTAACGCTTTAAAACTAAAATATCTTTGAAGGTGGAGCTTATTTCTGTGTAGCAATACCCTCTGTTCCTCACTCATCCTTATGAAAAAGAAAAAAAGAAAAAACAAACAAAAAACAAACAAACAAAAAAAAACCAGGAGCCCAAACTGAAAAACAAGAAATGCTTTATTGCGATCTCCCTTTATGCCCATAAGACACCAATCATATTGCAAGAAATGATAGGGCCACACATTTTAGATTAGGAAATATATAGCTAAGGTGGTACTATGTATTCTGCACAACCAGTCAGTCTTGATTCAGTTCTTACAGGCAATAATAAGTTCAATGGCAGTAGTAGACATATGACATACTTTCCCTGCTCCCCCCTCCCCCACCCCCCACCTTTTAAACGGATAACTCTCTTCTCATTGTTCTGCTGCATAACTGCAAGTTAAATTGTTTTCCCAGCAGTCTTGTAGCATGATGCTGAAGACCTGCAGAGACTGTAGTGGAAATGAGAAACTGCTGCTCACAATCTTAATGGCAGAACTACGGTTAAAGGAGCTAGCATTTCATTACGGATTCTTGTAAAATTCATTTCTTGCAACTTCAGCCTGGTTGCAGTTTTTCTCTCCCCCCAAAAGGAGAACACCATCTTAACTGCTTTGAACGCGTTGTATCAAATTTGCTGTACAAACACTGTACTGGGGCCTGAAACAACGGAGCAGTTCTCAAGATAGCTACTACACCTATGGTGACTTTAGAGAGACTGGTAACTCTTACTTGTTCACTAAATGTCCTGTAATACGTGACAGCAAATACAATGTTTTTGAGTTGGCATCTAACTTTGTTTTACTTTCTGTAAATTTGGGGGTTTAAATGATAAAATCAGAGATAGAGAATCGGAAAGTAATTGACTCATCAAATTTTTATCATGAAACCAAAATGATTTAAACTTGGCAAATTTGCAAAAGACAACATGATGGCTTATCATGTTGTGATGTTTCTTTCAAAATATTGTTGTTATCTAGATTTACAAATATGCCAGCCTATAATAATTATTTCATAAATAATGAGGAGAGATTGTGTACCTAACTGGATGCTTTGAAAACAGAGGATCAATTTGACCCAAATAAGGGGGGAAAATATTTACTGCTTTAAGTAAAACATGTGGGTGGTTGTAACATATTCTGTGTAATTTCTTTTAGATCTTTCTCTTATTTCCAGTGTCTGCATTTTTAATATTTTTTTGTAAGATGGCAAAAAACTGTTCAATGAATCCAGCAGTTTCCTTTTACTTGATGGTTTTAGACTTTGTAGTCCTTTTAATGCATTACTAAATGTATAAATCTTTATCTTAAGCATTCCAAGTTTATTTAACTTTGTTCTTAGTGTTAATATTTGAGTTTAAACTTGCATAAATTTATCTATGAACAACAACAAAAGAATGGGCTGTTCTCCATGCCCTGGCTCTGCATTTAGCTCTCAGAGTCTTTGCAGAGTGGGTGGCTAAAGTTTTACTCTTATGTTTTCTGACACCACTAAGCTGCAAATTGCTGTGTGCTCTTCTAGAATAACTAAATTCGCCTTAAGTATTATGCTAGCTCAGTTCTCTGCGTGCTCCTTTTTGGCTGTCTCCCTTGGCGAATCCTGTAGAGCGCATATGCTGCCTTCAAAAAATGTTGAACCTTCTTGGTACCTACCACAATTGGCCTTTAACTTTGTTGTTGGTTGTCAGCACAGCTTAGAAAGGGCAATGCGGTCTTTGTCTCATGTTCTACGATGGATACCAAACGTAGTGAGTCCAGCCTGCCTGGTTTCCATGTACCTCAGGTCACGTAGTGCTGTGGGGCACTGGCAAGCAAGCCTACCGACTGTGACAGAAGTCCAGAACCCGCAGCCCTTCCTCATCAAAGGATTGCTCAGGAAGCTTATACGAGTCAGGAATGTGTTAGGTGATTGGACATATTGGACCATCTGCCTATTTTATGTCCTGAATGGATGTTGGGTGTGCTGTAAGTAAATACCAAGGAACCGAAACCAATCGCTACCATGAGTACCTCTTTAGAACTTTGGGAAATGAACATTTGCACAATATATTACTTTTTCACAGGCAGAAATTGAAAACAAATGTAGTAAGAAAGCATACAATTTATAGTTTAACGTTTTGTTTGAACTACAAAACCATCTGTAAATAATGATCCAGTGTTGCTGTGTAATAAACTTAGGAAAATTTTTGCCTTTAGTTACCATATGTATGTACCTGAATTCTGCAGTATATTTTACAGTGGCTGATTTGATAATTTTAGAAAACTAACTAGCCTCCAACATTTAAAGGGAATGTCATGCAGCTGAGTTCAACTTAATTGCAATAGTGAATGTTAATATCAAAATTGCAGTAATATAAAATAAATCAGATTGTTACTACACTTTTTTTTTGTGTGTGTGTGTCCCTGTTCAACTTGTTGATCTTTGAAAACCTAGCACCTTGCCTGGGCCTATTCCTGATGACATTGATATGAGGCTTTGTGGTTGTACCTGATGAGAGAAATTTGAGATTCTGAAAAAGGCTGGATCAGTAGTTGTAATGTTGGCTTCATAGGCACCAGTTTTCATACTGCTCTCCTCTGATGCCCTACTTCTCGGTGTTGAGACTGTTTAAAGACCTGAACCATCTTTGTGGTTTTTACCAGGTGTTTCCTCTTGGTATGCATCGTAAATATTTTAATCGTAAGTATCAAGAAAGGAAAAAACAGGTCAAGTATTTGGATTTTTTTTAATTAATTGCTCTCAAACATTATTTTTGTAAAAATAAAGTTGTTTTTGTTTGTTTTTTTAATATATACTGTTTGAGAGATGCTGGAATTACAGTTTATATGAATTTTGATGTCTAGGAAGGATTTGTGGGATATACTTTTATTGACAACACTTGCATTTTTTTAGTATGCTTAAATACAGTAGTCCTATTATGACACAAAAAATAATCAGTGCAGATCTTTTGCTTTTTACATAGTGAAGCTGTATAACAGTATTTTTCTTTTCCTATGCTACTGTGTTTTCTTTCCCTGTGCAATCACTGTTTTTGCCTTTTGCTATAAAGCAATAAAGACTGCAGGGGCTGCCATGTACTCTGCGTGTAATTTGACATATTGATTGAAATACTCTCTTATATCTCTCTCAAAATATAGAAAAAAGTTTAAAATGTTGAGAGCGAAAGTTTTATATAAGAGATTTGATGCTTGTTTTCACCAACCAGTTTTACAGGTTATGTATTATAGGATTTCTCTTGAATAGCCTGTGTCCCCTAAAGCTGGTGTCAGGTACAGGAGGGTACTGCTTTTGCAAGAGGCAAAGCCCCTTCTAGAGAGTTAATGGAAGTTCTGGGAACTCAGGTTACGTAAGGGCGATTAAATTCGATAGATACCAGTTTTCTTTAAATTCTGCCATTGACCTAGTTTTTGGCCTTGAGCAAATCTCTCGTGCTTGTTCTCTCCTATTTCACTTCTTAACCTTCAAACTGTCTAACTAGATTGTTTGCTGGGACGGATGCAGTGTCGTTCTGTATTAATAGCAGAGCACTTTGAGACCTTGAGTGGAGCCTTCAGGCCTCAGTGCGCTTCAGAGAGCGGTTGGATGGTACCTTAGTGGGACACAAATGGCTCTGCTCTTCTGAGAATGTGAACTATGTGTTCACTGTAATGGCCTTTCTCGAGAAACTAACTTTGAGACCAGAATTTATATGGTATTGAAGTATGTATCCAATGTTCAAGTAAACAAGTAGCTCTGATAAAGTAAATGGGATCTAAATCTAATTGTTGTATTTAAATTATAAGATTGTTTATTAAACTTTATGGACACTAGTCTATAATTGTTAGAAAATCTGATCTTTCTGGTATCTAAAATATGTAAAGGTCATTGTGAGTGTGTGTGAAAGATGAACTGTCTTTGGTTCAGAGCTAATAATTTCGGCTTCTTGTTCGTATCTGCATGCTGCTGAAGGTAGCAAGGCTTCTGCCCAGAGCAGCTGGTGGAAGAGTTAAAGCAGGGAAGCAAGGCACGTATGAGTAAGGGACAAGTTCCGGTCAGTGCTGCCGTGCCTGTGTTTAGTTGTGTGAAAGACAAGGTATTGGCAATTTTTTCACTAGTTCCAAGTTTCACTGAAAACATGAGTAAACTAGGTTGATGTTATCTGAAACGTGTTGAGAACATGTTTTTCTTTTGCATGTGCAAGTGCCAGGTACTGATGTTTCCTGATTTAGGTCTCAAGCTGTTTAAGCCCACATGGGTGTAAAAGGAAGAGGCGCAGTCGCTGTGGTTTCGGCTGGGGAGGAGGTAGGGTCTCCGGCCTTGTTCTCCCAGCCTCTCCTCAGCCTGCACAGCTGTTGAGAGAAGAGCGAAGCGCCGTCCCTTCTCTTCAAGGTCTTGTGCATCAGGTGCCCTGCTGCTGCCATTCCATCACATGTGCTTTGTGTCGGCTTCGACACAGGCACGGCGAATGCCCTTTCAAATGACTTTAATGATAATACCTCTTAAATTGGGAAGGAGCTGGGAGAGCAGGGGCGTAACGTGCTGTCCTTTCTCCGTGACCTCTCTCTGAACCACTCTAGCAGCTGAGGTGGCTTCTGTTATTAGAGTCGCCCTGCGCGGCAGCCTGAGAACAATTTGTTCAACATGACACCAACTTCACACTGAAAAAATGAAGGCGAGGTTGTTTATATTTTTAATCTGGACAAAGCATCAAGTGACATGGAGATATTGACATGGAGCAGTGTATTCTTCTCATTACCTTTTTGTGCTTGGACTGATCTGGTGGTTCGAAGATCTGCTTGCTGCAGCATGTATGAGCTTGCATCACCTGCTCTGAAAGGTCAGCACAGCAAAGTGGAGTTTCCACTCAATACACTTGATAGGGTCCCTAAAAATGGTGTGTGGACAAGTCTTTTACTGTAATGTGTTAACTTAGAATCTAATTCTGCAAAATTCATTACAATGTTGGAGTAGTGGGGAGTGCATTCTCCCCATTGAAAAGCCTGCTGAAGTTTACCTGTGGGTATTTGGGACCAAACCACAAAAGAATCTCCATCTTAGGCTTGTAAGATGGGAAACAGCTGACCTGTATCTAGTGTTGCCTCTCCAGTGTCTTCAGGTGTCTGGTAATACTTTCTGTAACACTTGTCATGGTATTAAATGCCTGTAAAAGTGCACTCTGCAGCTTGCCCTCATTTTCCTCATGTAATGATAGTTCTCTTGACTTTGATGTTCCTGTGTACCCACTGGAAAAACCACTGGAACCATGTTTTATTTAACTTCCTTATTTTGTCTTTATTTGCACTTCTGGTAGTGTAAACTGCTGGTGAAGGTAGGTAACTAAATGTAGCTGTTTGTGAGACGCTGTTTTACGCAATGCATCAGTACAAAGCCAAAACCCAGTCTCCCCTGAAGTCTGATGCCAAATATTTTACCACACAAAAACAAAAAACAGGGGTTCTGCATTGCTAATGCTAGGGGAATCTTTCCTTAGTCTGTAAATCCAGAGATAGGACTTTGCTGTACAAAATGTCACTTTAACAGTAATTTATTTTTACACCACAAGCTGCATATGAATGATGGAGTTTTTTTTTTTTTTTTTTTTTTTTAAATAATTGCAGTTACAAGTACATAGAATAAATTTGACTTCTGTGCTGCTGCAATTCAAAACTGCTTTTCCACTTTGAGGAAAAAGTGTCACAAAATTATTATTTTTTCTTTTTACTAAACTTTTATATGTTCTATGCTTTATGGAAATACTTAGTTGGCATTTGCTGGGTGGGGGAAGCTTTTGCCAAAGGACGGTGGCAAACTTTTAAGCAGAGTAATATAATTTAATTTCAAAAAATTCAAATTTTGAGATAAGGTTCATTCTAAGGGCCAATTGTTCCTTCACTGCAGCATCCAATGAATGTAGCATTGTATCTGTGCTGAGCTGAAGATGCATACCACTTAACTTGGATAATTAGGACAACTTCGTGCATCAATTCTAATCAAGAGGAGGTAATAAGGGAAACCTTGTGTCTCTGTCACAAGTCCATAGAGCGACAGTCTGCTTGGTATCACATGTAGGCTTAGTGATTATTGAGTGATGGTTGTTTCAGCAGTGTTTAATTTAGGAAGGTGTGGGGACACCCAGCTTGCTCATGAATTCTCATGCAATTCAAAAGCAACAGAAAATAACCAAGAGCCAGAAGTCTTAACAAGTCTGTTGCCCATGAGATCTCTCAAGTCAGTTGTTGTCATGAAATTAGCACTGTTTTTGGGTCCACATTCTGAAGTGGCATTAATGGGCAGTTTGCCCTGTTCCCGTGCAAAAGCTACAGGACTGGGTTCACAGCCTTGCAGTGCTGTGATTTTCAGATGAGTCATGGAAATCCTGATATACTGGAAACATCTTGGTTAAAAGGTGCTATCCCAGACTGTTATGTTAGAATCTGAGTAATTTTTGGTTTTGTGGTCATAACTGACTCACTAAATGTCTAACACATTTTTTTCCAACCTTTCATATGCCTTCTTCCTCACCTTTTTCTTCACCTTCCTCCTACTCCGTACACCCTGTCTTCTGCCTGTATGCTACTTCCTGACAGCATTTGTATCTCTAATGCAGTGGAAATTCAGTGTCCTGTTTTGTTTTTCAGACATTAAAAATAGTACTCCATTATTAACAGTGCAGAGATGAGCACCAGGCGGGTAGTCTTACCAGGAATGTGGGGAGTATTGCTTAAAAAAATCATGAAATATATCAGCGCTCGTCTGACGATACGTATCCGCTTGAAAAAGGGTTTTCTTCTCCAGCCAACTCCTCCTTCATTTTCACATACAGTCTTGAGCAGAGTATGCCAGCCTACCACAGTAGCACTCCCAAGCAGCCCATTGCCAATACGCCTGTATTGCCAGTATTTTAAGGAGTTAAAAATTAAAGCGCTTTCGGTATTTTCTCTGATTGACCATAGTCCTTTGTACAGTTCTCTTGGAAGGAGAGGACTCCAGTCTGGATT
>VZSV01000039.1:2575404-2586445 GCA_013398735.1 Nothocercus julius | reverse complement strand
AAAAAAAAAAAAAAAAAAAGATCAGTTTATTCAGAACGCATAAGCAGGAAAATAATACAAAGAACATTAGCTGGTCAAAAAAATGATTCTGAGCTCCAAGATTTTCAAACAACTAGGCGATACCAAGAAATTCCAAGCAAATAAAAAAAAATCCTAGATGTTTCTCCATTCTAGCGGTTTCGTTTAAATAGCTGACATGAGTTAGTACTTGTTGCATATTCTCCTGATGCCTAATCTTATGATTATAGTTTTTAATGCAACTGGTATCCTTCTTTGAAGGTACAGGTATGTGTCTTAGTGATACTGCCAGACAAATACAGTTGATTTTGCTCTATTTACTGAATTCCTTTGAAGCAGAGAGAAACCTTTTATGCTGCAAAAGAATAAAAATGGTCTGCAAGAACCATTATTTGTGACACATGTTTTCTTACTGAGTTACAGCTTTTTTGTTTACCAGATGAAAAAATCCAGACTCCTGCTTTAGGTTATGGCTTTCTTTTGCAATTTGTGCAGCACTGCGGTCACGTAACTAGCACTCCGAATCTTTGATGTTGCTTCTCTTTCAGAGAAATACAAACTGAAGATACCTAATTTGCCCCCCAAGTTACTGCTTTGGAAGCCTATACCCGCTCTTACTTTGGAGGCCAGACTGCTCATGGATCTCCTTTTAACAAATAATGATTGAAGTGTGCAAATTCAAGTTCTTAATCATATTTTGCTCACCTAAGAAGTGGGGAATCTTAATAGTTTCCTAACTTAATTTTTTAATCTCTTTTCAGTAAAGATTTTCAAAGGTGACTTTTGTATGTGTAAGAATGTCTGTTTTGCCGTGTGTCTTGCGGGCATGAGAAAGGGAACTTTGATTTTTGAATGGGTTGAAACACAAATGCCTCTGAGGTGCCTTAATATGTTTCTAAAACTTAATACTGATTTTTTTCTTTTTCCATTCCCTTCCCCATATTCTTAAAAACTAGGTCCTTAATTTAGATGAACATGCAATTATGGTTTTTTGCTACCTGTCTTCATAAAGCAGGAGGTCTGGACCCAGGGCATTGCTGAGAGACTGATGAGGCTTATCCGGCTCTTGAACTGTTGCCCTCTGCCTCCCTTCTTTGGGGAACAAAACCTTGTCTGGATATAGGCTTTGGGGGAAGGAAAGGAGTGAGGGGGTCACCCCTGAAATGAGAACAGTGGGAATGTGTGGTCTCTGCCTGGGGTCTGACGCTGAGCCAGGCAAGAACTCATGGTCAGAACTGGAGGACAGACCAACATGAGCAACATTGTGATGGGCGTCTGCCTGGTCACTTCTACCTGAAGAGGTAGGAGATGAGACCTTCTTCAGACAACTGTAATATAACTGTAAATTTATATGCAGGAATGCATTACGTGCATATCTTAATTTTGCTTAGAATAAAATTTTGCGTTAATGTGGTAAGGATCAATATTGCATTCCTCCTCAGTTCAAATTGCGCAGAATTTTTCTCTCTGTCCTCTCTTTTATTTAAAATGAAAAAGGCCTGATAGTTCTTTACCCCGTACCGTTGATACAACTGAAGTGCTTAGTAATGCAGTAGCAGAAGCTGATTCACTAGATCATCAAGGAAAATTAATCCTTCAGTAAAGCTTAGTTTGCTTAGTCTAATGTTCCTGATGAGTTTCCATTTGACTTGAGGTTATAATTAAAAATTAGTATTTAATGTTTGTAGTAGGTTTTGAGTTTTTTTGCTGTGTTTGTTTGTGTGGATTTTTTTTTTTTTTTTTTTTTTTTTTTTTTTTTTTTTTTTTTTTTTTTTTTTTTTTTTTTTTTTTTTTTTTTTTTTGTGGTCTTATTAACTATTTTGCATGCGTTAATACCTTTGCGATCTTTGATAAAATTATCAGTGTCTTCCTTTATGTTCACTTGTGACAGTGAAGATAACACTAGCATAGCGCCAGGGAAAGTAAAGAGATGTTTTTTATTTTTGCAGTGATGCTGCACATGGAATTTTTCATAGCCTGTGGGGTTTTACTGGATGCACTTAAAGCTTTTGGGGATTGCAGATACACCGGACTGATGAACAAAATAATTTCCCTGGTCTTGCTAGCCTTACCCTGATTGCTTCTCAGTCCTGAGGGTTTAAGTTTCAGTTTCCCAAATCCTTCTACAAAGCCATATACTATTTAAGTGAATAGTACTTCTTTTAGATTTTCTTAATCAGGAGTTAAGTAGCATCATACCAGTGTTTGTTAAAATTACAACACATTTGATGTCTTTGCCTATTTCCTTCAACTGAAATACACTTGGCACAGAAGTTAAGTTTATTTTAAAACTGTTTTTTTTTTTTTTTTTTTTTAATTTTGAAAAGGGCATGCCGTGTTTTGTGCATTTATTTACACTGCTCGGAGCCCCTGTGTTGTTTCCGAGAGCACAGTATAATAAAACTCAGGTTTTCTTTTTTTTCATGCTCATGCATTTTAATATTGGCCTATGTAAATCATACAAAGAGGGAGGATAAGCTTGCTGTATTTGGACACAAAGTCCAGGATTTTCTGCCTCTCATGGATGTACTGTAAAGTGCCACCATCCTGTGCGTTGCGAATGGTGGCTGGTTCCACGGCTGCCTCCCAGTGCTGTCCCTGAGGATTGCCTCTTGGCCCAAACCGTGCACAGACAACCTTGTTTCTCCCGTTAACAGTTTTGGGGGCTATGGGGCAAATCAGAGCTAGATCAGAGAGCCCAGCTTGAGGGAGTGCTGGGGAGGCAGGAACCTAGGAGATGG
This sequence comes from Nothocercus julius, assembly GCA_013398735.1. NCBI lineage: Eukaryota > Metazoa > Chordata > Aves > Tinamiformes > Tinamidae > Nothocercus > Nothocercus julius. The sequence goes on along the minus strand of VZSV01000039.1, from coordinate 2,583,686 downwards.
GACCCAGAGGAGGAGTGCGTGCCAATGAGGAGCTGAAACTTCAGCTTTTCCAAGTTAATGTTCATTGGTCAGTTCTCTAATAAAAACTTCCCTTGAAAAGGGAAGTTCTCGTAAATAAATACAGTATACTTTAAGAAGAGGCAACTTTTATGCAAAATTGCCCTAACTGTGACTTTTTAAGTCACAAGAATGAAGACTCTCAAGTGACCTAAAGCAGTGAAAAAGTTCCTTTTTTTTTTTTTTTTTTTTTTTTTTTCAAATTTCCTCTCATATTAGCTTCTCTGTCTTGTTAATTAATTCTTCTTTTACTTCTTGGCAAATAAGTGGGGATTTGTTTATTTTTAATACTGAAGCTATTTTGGTAGCTTTTAGGGAGTTAAATAAATTTAATTTTGAATATAAATTGCTTTTACATTGCAGTCTGTGAGCCTGCTTTCATCATGACCTGAGTATTTGCCAAATGAAAATTGAATTAAATTCAGGAAGTTGAAAGTCCGTTTTTGCTGTGTAGTGGAAATTGTTTCAGGACATATTTTCTACTCAAATTATCCTAAGCTCAGGGGGGATTTTTGTATTAGTCTAATGTATCACTATGAATAGAACAGCGAAAGAGGTCTCTAAATTTGTCTAGCCTTTCTGCCTTTTTCAGTATCTATTTAAATATCTATTTTTGTATAGCGCTCTTATTTAGTAAAGGAAGTGTTCAACTACACGTAGAAATGACCCAGAAGTATGTGGTGGTGATTTTATCTTGCATGCTAAGGAACTGGTTCTTTCCTGGAATGGAGCTGAGACTAAAATCCCAGGAATGAAATCCTAGCCTCCCTGAACCCGGGTTTGCTGCAAGGGAACTGAAGAGATCTAAACGGTTGCGTGAAACTGCCCTGCTTTTCTGCTGTGTGTGTTTAGGTAACACAGCTCTGCCGCAATAATTTGTAGCCCACACTGTCACATGGGCTTCTGTTTTGCTTCTGGAGGCCTGTGGGGTCAAAAACGCACACTGAGGCATGAAACTTTCCCTGTTTTCCCTTAACAAAGGTCACCCTGGTTGCAGCATCAGGATGTCAGTTGTGCTGGGTTTTGTCAGATCATTGACCTCTCTAAACTGATCTGGAAAGTGAGTCAAGTGAAAAGGCTTCCACACCTGGAGGCCAAGAAGAGTAGTTCCTGCAGTAGACTGCATTGTTTCTAGCAGACTTGTACTGTTTTCAGGCCTGATGTTTACCGTGAATATTTCTGAAATGCTCCATTAGGTCCACGTGTGACATGCCCTGCTGTATCATGACCAACCACTGTCTACAAGTTGTTAGTTAATGTTGTGCCTCATGTTGAAAGCTGCCATTCCTTTTACCTCTGCTTCTCCCTTTTTGTGGTTGAAAGGAGCAGATCTACAGCGACAGCGTTTCTGCCGCTGCCAGTCCTGGGTAATCTTCGGTGTTCTGGGCTGATGAACATCTCTAAGTAGTAGAGAGTGACAAGAGTCTTCGGTTCGTTGTGAACTGCCTAACTCGTACCTGTGTTGCCAGAAGTTTGTTGTGAGAGATTGAAAGGCAAATCTTGCCTGAAGAACAAAATATTCTTAATCTTGTATTCCTGACTGGTGAACTGCTATCTTAGGTTTCTTGAAATCATCCTAGGCTTGGCTGCTTTTCTCAAACTATTGTGCGTGATTCTGTAGTTGACTGTTAGTTTTTTGGGTCACTGTCTTGCTTTATGTAGGGCAGATGCTTAGATGACTATTTTTACCACTTTCTGATGTATCAGATATCCACACAAATTATTTTTAATCAGTCTGCTGGAATATATTGGTAGTTTAGGATTACTTCATTACTTTATTACCACCCTCAGAAAGATCTTGGGTTGTGGTATTTTTAAAATCAATAGTTGATTGGCTTTAGACACTTCCCTTATTCAATGTATTTGTGGCCGTTAAGAGGTTTGCTCAGAGAGTTGATGCTGCAGCAACAACATTGTGTTTATGACTTAAACCACATCCTTTTCATCAAAAAATAGAATAAAATATTTATACTTCCTTAGCATGTAGCTAAATGAGAGCAAATTAGCAAAGACTAAGTGCAGGTAGGAAAAAAAGGAGAGTGGACTAGGAAGGCACCAGTATTGACAACTATTACTCTTACCCTATTCTGGACCATCTGCTTAAGCACCTTTTGTAACAGTGTGTTATTGCACTTCATGTCCAAAGTGCCTATTTTTGGTTTCATCATAGACCTGTTGTATCAAGAGCTGCATCCATGACTGTGCCTACCAGATGCTTTTCATAGTGGTGTAGAAAACATGCCTAAGTTCAGCGTGGAGGAGCATCTGTGCTTTAATAATGTTAGTTCTAGGTCAAATATTGCGGAGGCTATCAAAGCTGTGTTTATTTCCAAGTATAGTTTTAGATCCTTATGCTGATCTGCAGTGTTTTGTATCGGATGCGCCCCTGCACTTACTATTCAGCTGATGTGTTGTTGCTCTGCATAACCGGGGTGGGACTGGTAGAGGAAATATCAGTTCATATCTCTGCCTGTACTTGCCTGAATTTTATATGATTCAGGTTTCCTGTGTATGGTTTTGGCATTGATGTGTACAGTGTGAAAGACTCCATGGGACTCTTGCTGCAGAATAAAAATATTGACCTAAAGCATGTTTTTCTGTCTTGTCTTAACTTGTTTTGCAAATTCTGTGTTTTATGGGAACCCTTGACTTTGTTGATTTCTTAGAGTGCAGGCAGAACAGGTCCCTCACATATTTTCTTTCTACTCTTATACAGAGAATGCTCGTCCCCACCCCCCACCTCCAGTTCATGGTATTCATGGGAAAATCTGTAGAGATGAAAGTTGAACTGAGAAGTTAATAGATCCAAGAAGATTGAAGACTGGTAACAGTTAGCTTGTGTAAACATTTTATTATCTGAAACTTACTGTGAAATTTTTGAAACTTTTACCTTACTGGTAGAGAATTAACAAGGTACTGACATGAGAGTTGTCTGCAATGTTTTCAAAAAGTTGAAGAAATAACCTGAGCCCAACCTGCAGTTTGGATTAACTGTGCTCCAAACAATGCCTGCAATCTTTCTCAAGAGAGTGAAAACGAAACTCTATGATGATGTTCAGAATCTGTATAAAAGAAAAATAAGTTAATGTGTATAATGAGTTCTGGTACTAATGGAAATGAGAATGAAAGATCTGCACAGCTAAGAGGAGTCCTTGGCGGCGTTCAGGAACGTCAGTGTACGCAGACTCGCTGAGGGAGGTGCAAGGAGACCCTGGCCCCTGCGGAAGGTCAGCCAGTGCTTTGCAAACTTTTGCTGCTAATCGGTGTTCTCAGCAAAACCTCTCGAGTTGTGAGAAGCTGTGCCTATAAAATTCCTCACGGGGGAGAGATGCTGTATGCTTTGAGACTGATTTGAGTCTTTGAGAAGAAAATAACAGGGAACTTCCCTGAATTTAATGACTTGCAAGATAGCAAAGCTGATAGTTCTTTATGTGGGGGTGCAGAATACAAGAATGGCAGTAGTGGCAAAGAAAATCCTTGTTATTAAGAATGACTTATTCCCCATAGTGCCTGTGCAATACCCCTGTACTGAGTATCCAGAGAAGTGTCCATGCATTTCAGGCTCCTCCAGTTTTGCTGATTTCCTAGCTGAGACTGGAGCTGTGTGAGCTATTGCAATGGATATAATAGATACAACTGTAGATTATTATTGCCTGCAACTCTTCATCCTTTCTTCCAGCATGGGGATGTGTTGCCCCTCTAGGGAGTTTTTGTCCATCCTCTAGTGACCTTTGATTGTCTTTTGAGGTGGACCTTTTTATTTTATTTGTCTTAAATAATTTTACAGATATAGTGTAGAGGAGAAATCAAGTGTTTTATCATGCTATTAGTTCTGCTAGGTCTTCAGAGTTGAGTGCAAGGAAGTCGAGTGAATGAGTAAAAGAAGAAAAAGGATAAATGCGGGCAAAGCCGTATGTTCGTAAATTTGCAGCATGTGGTATTTTGTTATGATTAGAAGTCTTGAAGTCAGTGTGGTACTTCTCTGAAGATAAAGTGAAGTATTTTCATTTTTGCCTTGGGGTTAGAGCAACAGCTAAATATGCTAACTAAGTGTGTAAATAAGAAAATGAAAATGTTGCTAGACTGTAAATAACAGGAAGGAAAGCACAGACAATACAAATACTATTGCTTTAAATTGCATTTCTATAGTACTGTTTTGGATATAACATCTTTCTAGAATCTGATGAAAAGTTTTGACTTTTTTTTGTCTTTGCGAAATCAAGTTATTGAGTATTAGCTCTATGTTTAAAGGAGAGGAAGCAAGCCCTGCCTACCAAGGACATAAATAGTACAATGTAGTAAAAAAGTCAGCTTGTTTTACAACTTTTCATTTCCAAGTCTGCACGTTTTCTTGAGGAAATCGGCTCCAGTAAATGCGGTATGCTCCACTGCAGTTTCTAACCTGGCCTGTTACTGTGGTGTCTGTAGTATTCTGCAACTCTGCATTTCTTAGTATTTCCTTCTGAGGTAAAGATTCCATAAATAGACACTGATTGCAGCAAAACATAAATAGCCTTGCTGCTTGAAATAATGGGTGTGCATATAGCCAAAATGTGCTTTTGATATTGCTGTTTGTTGCAAATATTTTGGCAGCAGCTAGTTATTCATGTACATATCTATGAGAATTTGAGAATTTTTAAATGTGTGATAAGGAGATTGTGGTGTTCACTTGATGCATAATGGGATATGAATATAACAAAAGGGGGGGGGGGGTAAACTGAGTCATGAGGAAATTGTCGCTTCAACAGGAAATTGGCCCAAAAATTGGGTTTTAAAATGCAGTGTTTGTTTTTATAGCTGCTCTTGTCTCATCATTGACATACGCACATATGTATAGCTACAATATATATATATATATATATATGGGCCTCTTATTTTATAAATGCTTTATAATACCAAATAATCTCAGTATTTTTAGACTGTCGGAGCACCAGCAGAAGAGAGCCATGTGCTCTTCATTTTCTTTAAAGTACAGGTCTGAGGTGTTAGTTCAGACAAGTTAGCATGTTCAGAGTTCTTATCCTTAGGAAACTTTACTTTAGTTCCAGTTTTAAAGTATTTTAATGGTTTTCAAGAAGATGCTTTGTGGAGAGAGAGAGATTTTCTGTGCATTTAGGACTATGTAATTTTTATATCATGTGTAAATCAACTGCTGTCTGTGGTTCTTGGAAACTTATTCAAAAAGATAAATCTATTTTGTCCTTCACCTCTGAAACTGTGTTAGGTGCTCAACCAGAAAGCTGGAGCTGGACAGAATTACGTTTAAGATGATATGCACAAAGGCCCTTTATTTTACTAACAACCACAAGCACTTGATAAAGAATCTGTCTCGGCGTAGCTCGGACGGTGTAAGGAAATATGGTTTCACTTTGTTCGTTGGTTAGAAGCACTGAGAGGTGTTTTTAGGACACTGGAGAACAGAATTAAACAATGGGCCCAATATTGACTTTTAAAATGTTTCTTATTTTGAACTAAATTGTTTCTAAAGCATTGGTTTAAAATGCTTTAACCAACTGGATCATTGGTTGGTTCATGTGAATCTTGCATTGATGATTTATCCTGCATTCTGCTTGTTAATATGAATATTAAATTTGTCAGTAATAAAATGACATGTAAAATTTTTAGTGTAAATAAAAAAGCTTTTTTTAATTCTACTTTTTTTGTGTATGTAAAAAGCCACGCCAAGTAGCCTTATATCCAACTATATGCTATCAGGCCTAAAACCTACATTCTCACACACTTTTCCTACCAGGATCTTGGAGCTGCCATCTGTCCACACCAACACTGTGGCTTATCTGGGAAGCAGATAGTACAAATACTGCGTCGTTTTCCTTAGTTTTCTTACTCTGACCAAAGCATCTCAGGGCTCAGTCTTTATAATTTCCCTGGGACTGACAAAAACATGTTTTTAAAGTAATGGAATGCAGACATCACCCTAGTAAGGACTGATGTGATCATTCATTTCCTGTGTGGCACTGAGTAGCTGTTGGGTAGCATTTCTTTGAGTACTGCTCTTGCAGCAGCAGATTATAGGTTGTTTGAGCCATTTTCCGAGAAAGTAGAAATAAAAGAGAAACAAAAGTCAGATTAAAATGAATTCAGCAAAATAAGTGTTTTCTGAATATTTTTCTGGTATTTTACAAAAAACAATAAAGTATTAAAGAGTAAAGAAACCTATACCCTCTGTGGCAGCAGTTCAGTATTTTTTTTGAGAAGGCTTCCATAATTAAGAAATTTGAAGAATGTTTTGGGTTGATGAATCAAAAGAGGTGGACCTAATCTAAATAAATGTTTGTTGTTGCAGAGTGCTGAAACCAAGGTGGAAGAAGCAGCTAAGGAGAGTCCCAAAGCAGCTAGACTAACACAGCAGTCTTCAGAAGACAATGAAGTATTCAGTGAGTTATTCAAACAACTGCAAAAATGTTATTTAATTTGTTAATTCCTACTGAACAGCTGATTTAAAAGAAAAGATAATTCCTCTCAAAATCTTTATGATGTATCTAGATTTCACACTGGTGCATATGACGGTCAGGTATGGGCAGCACAGTTCCGGAGATAAGGAAAGGTGAAGGCCAGAGAGGGGAATCAAAGGTCTGAAGTGATTCAGCTTGCAACTTGTACCATAAAGAGGAGAAGTTGGGTGCAATTCTTCAACAAAAGTAAAAATGTACTCAATGAGAGGGAAATGAACTCCTCTGTCCATGAAGGGTAGAACAAGTGTTTAAATTGCAGAAGGAAGGATATAAATAAATGGTGGGAAGGAGTGTGTTTTTTTTCTGGAGAGAAAACATTGGGATGCAATATCTGGGAAGTGTAGAGCTTCATCTTTGTGGGCCTTTTAAAAACAAGTTAGATGATTAAATTGATACAGATATAGTTCATTTTGTGGCTTAACTTTAAACTATATCACCTGTGAGGTGTTTGGAGGCCTAGATTTTATGTGAGTTCCTTTCAGTCATTTTCTGCAAATTTGTTTTACATGTTTTTCTGCTTGTTTTATTGTTTGATCAAAAAGGTGTATTCAGCTCTTTCTTTGATGTTAAGATCTGAAAAAGTGGGTGGGAACCTTTATCACTCCACCTCTGTGTTCATTTTATGTTAGTGTAACTCCACGGGAAAGCAGGAATCTAAGGAGAGGAGAGGACAGGCTGAAGGCTTATCACTTAGTCTAGTGGTATTTGGCTTCATTGTGTTTTGAAGGAGTAACTTTAGATTTGCATAAGGCATGTAGATTTTAAGACTAAATAGCTTAAAGACTTAAGGGTAGTTCAGCTAATTATGAGTACAGTAGGGATTTTTTTTCAAGGTATATAAGGAATGGAGTCTGATTTAATTGCCTCTTACTGTAGGTGGAAACAGTGCATGTGACCATTTAAAATTGCAGTGGATAAAATTAGCTTTCCTCTTTGCGTGAAGGTAGTGTGATTAGCACATGAGCCTGAAATCATGGTAAGAATTTTTTCAATATTGGTCATATCATGACAGTGCCTGAAGAATCTCCCAAAATGAATCACTTTTAAACTTCATGAATTTAGTGGTGAAGGAAAGGCCTATCGATGAATTTCCTCTACGTTTGTTCACAAGTTATTTGCAGTTGAGCCAGTACTATTGGAGCTATAGAGCTCTGTGGCATTGCAAAATGTTTATCTTGCACTGCATCCTTTCTCAGTTCAGCTCTCATTAGAGCTCTTCCTGAGAGAGCAGCAAAGCCTGAACTCAGTCCACCTCGTTCTACCTGCAAAATCTCTGCTTGATAAACAAGACCTCTGAAGTTGATCTGTCTTCTGTTCTAAAGATTAGCTGCAGAAAGCAGTGAACTAAACTAGTAATTTATCAAACCTGTAGTCCATATGGGTACTGGGAAGTAACACAAAAAAAAACCAGAAATTAAAAGAAGCAACAGTATAATGTTGACTACTGATAGGCTTAAATTCACTATCCGTTGATCCCATACCATACCCTAAAAAAATAAGGTTGATATTCACTGAACCAAATGTCCTTTAAAGTTAATAATTTACTAACCAACTGCTATAAATTTTCATGTCCCGAATTTACGAACTGAACTGCTTATCTAAGATAAGCCAATGATCAACCTGTGCTAACTTGGCACTGCAGAGAGGAAAATTCCTTTCCAGCTCCAAAAACGATGAGGGTATAGCATCTTAAATCAACTCTTGTATTGCTTTAGAAATTGAAGTGCAGCTGTTTTTTTTTTTTTTTTTTTT
>VZSV01000039.1:2543863-2556913 GCA_013398735.1 Nothocercus julius | reverse complement strand
GGGGGGGGTATGCAACATCACTTCGCTATAAAACAAATTTCCGATAACATGTTAACATGTAGCTCTTTCTTGCTGTTTACCATTTTAATCTTCAAAATTAGCATTTCTTTAGGTAGAACATGTTTTCTACTTCACAGAAAAAGTGACTTTATGCACACTCAAACAGCAAAATAAATTAAAGTTTGTGGGTTCGTTTCTTTTTTTTTGTTTTTTTTAATAGCAGTAACTCCCACGAACTGGTACAAGGCTTGGTACTGTGCAAGCAGTTTTTCACTCTTGGAACGCTGCTGCTGAAAAGCAGATATTGTGTAAAGTACCATCGATCACTGCCGCTGTTTTATACAGTTTGTCACCATTGTTCTTCATATAGCGTTGAGTCACATTGAGAACTATGGCACAGCTCACAAGCGTTCAGCGGGAGCGAAAAATGTTTTCTTTTTTTAAACTCTTTGTTTTTTATTATCTAGTATCGATGAGAGAAGATATGTGTAGCATGGCCTCCTGTGTACTGCTGTGCATGCGAACACGTTTGTGAATATATTTAGCATAAAGTGGTTTGTAATGGTGAAGAGTAGGATGGAGCTTCTGAAGACATCAGATAGCTGAGGACAGATACTAAAATATAAAGAAATCAAAAAGCGTGTTCTGACAGGTGGTTAGCTCAGAGGAAGGGATGAATTTTGATTGTGCGTCTAGATTTACTTAAAACAGTTTGGGCATTTCCTAATAATTTTCTGGATATTTTCTGACCAGGAGCATGCTGTATCTTTATCTGTTACCTCGCTAAAATCCAGCAGAAACACTAGGTGTATGTTATCATATCTATATGTTAATCTTTAGTTACCTGGTGAGCTGCTTAGCCTTGATAGCTTTTTGTCAGAGGTGCTCAACAGGACCAGAGCACTCCTTGGGCTCCCTGGATGTGCTCCGAGGTGCTGCTACCTTGTGTTTTCAGCAGCTGAGAATCCCAAGTCCTGAATTACAAGATTCAAGTTTTCCCGAGATTTGATTTATTTTTTGTAGTGTGATTTTTGATTTAAACAAACTGTTTCCTTAATTGCTCTAATGAGTCCGCAGAGAATTTTGGTTTTCTTCAGTTTAATGGAATTGACAACTGCATTGATAGGGAAGGTAATTGGTACTACCATCATTGCCTTTTACCTCATTAAAAACATTACCACTTTTATTTATATTAAATATGGCTGAAATTGTTTTAATATATGTATATATAACCTGCAACTGGTCTTTGTGCATTCTGGGGAGGGTAGAACCAGGATCAAGACCCTAAAAATGTTTCTTTCAAAGTTTAAACAACATGGAAAAAGGGCAACTGGAAACTTTTAGGACTGCTTGGAGACTGGAAAAATGTCATGAGAGGAAAGCATAAATGTGAGCTTTTTTACCGCAATTTTTCTCTAAAAATATATTCATAGATTGACAACTTTCAGCCTTAAGGAAGAAATTGAATCTATTAAATTGATTTTATTAAAGCAAGATTTCCTTGCGTGTGCACTTACATATGCAAAGGCAGCATACGTAGATATTTGTGGAAGATTTTATTTTGGTTGTTTTAGGCAAACTGACCATCACATAAAAGAGCCTAAATAAATCTGCCGCTGGACTAAAGATCCCTGAAGGACTGATGGAAAGAATGCTTTGTGACAGCCTATGGCACGCATTATAACCAAGTTGGTCTGGAGTGTACTGGTATGCATGAGAAGAGATTGGCGTTACCTGCAGTTGTATGGAAAAAAAAAGTTTGATATAAGGATGAAGTACTGTTGTATGGTGAAATATGGGTATTATTTCTGCAAGCAGAGCTGACAACATAAGACCTTGAAATGAGCAAAAATAACATGGCAGGAAGGGAAAGCAAGGTGAGAGATACAGAGAATTTTTATGTTGTCTGTTAGGGTGCAAAAAGTAAATACAATGTACACATGAAAATCTGATAGCCAAGTATGCTGCCCTTGCTATTAGAGTTTATGGCATATAAGAGATCTGTCACATATCAGAGCTGCAATTATTTCTAACACAGAGCAATAGCTAAGCTGCACTTACAAAGTTAAAAACAACAAACCCCCTGACTAGTTTTATTCTAAGTTCTCATTTTTCCTTTGATCTTCTGGAGGGAGGAGGTGGGGAATTGAGGAGTTACCTACTGCCTGTGCTGTGTGCTGGCAATTAATTCAAACACGGAACGTGCAGTAGGCCGTGCACCACCACTGCGTCCAGCTCAGGTATGCAGCAGGACTTGGAGCTTGCCTGCATTTTATTTTGCTTGCAGATAGCTGCATCCGCAGTGCTAACCTCAAGCTAACTGTTAGGATCTCTTCAAATTAAACCACTTACCTCATGGCTTGGGGAAACTGTACAGCCTTCAGTTGGCCTAAAGTGAATGCCAAGCAAGATGACCTTGGATTGGTGTGTGGGCAGAGCAAAATTTTTCTTGGTCTAGAAAAGCTCATGTATAATTTGAAGAACTGAGAGTACACATTGTGCAGATGGTACCGCTCCATGGAACTACATGGTGAATCTCTACTTCGATTTTACCGCCCCAGACTATATTAGAAAGGCTTTGTTTTCCCTTCCTGCATTAGCAGAAGAGCAGACATGGAGGAGACATTACTGTATGAGCTTCCTGTTGTGCGGGTGCAGACACCAAGATCCTCTGGAAAAGACAAGAAATGAGCTATTTCTTCTTGCAGTGCAGAAAAGACAAGAGTTTCAAAATGTGATCAATCTGCACTACCAAATGGTTGCACTAGTAAAGAGTTGGTAAGATACCTGTGGTTAGAAGGTGATCTGTTAGCAGAGTTGCAGAGTGTTGGAGACTGTAGAAAGCAGATGGGATATTGCTGTAAAACCTTATGTGGAATGACTCTGAAGGCGCTCTCTTTACGTGTAGAGAAAGGATAATCCAGAGCAGAAGAACGGTTTGAGGAGCTGGAAAAGGCCATGTGATTCTTGTCTTCAGAGTGGGAACCTGTTGAATTTAGATCTGTCATGGTAACTTCTAGTACCTCAGGTACACATGATTTGGCAGTAAGAGGTAGAAGAGGTAGCATTTTACTCTGTAACTCTGTTCGTTGAATTAGAAGTGAGTTGTCTTGAGTTAAAAATGAATATGAACTGCACTAGCTGTTGACAGTTGTGACTGGAAGTGAGCAGGTGAGCTTTGCAACCATACTTTGTAGGCAAATTGGGAGTTTTGTCCCAAAGTCTGCTAAAGCTTCCAGCAGTGTGGCCAGGGGTCAAGATTTTTGTTTGGGTAGCTTTTGTGGAAGTGGGATAGATTGCAGATAGATGGCAGAAGTTTGGACAGCAGCTTTTGACCCAGAGCATAGTGAGGAGGAGGTGGGAGGAAGGACAGGCAAGTGATGAGGGGGCAGAAGAGGGAGATGCTGCCTGATACGGGTGAGCAGCAGGACAGTGTGAGACAACTTTGAAAAGCAAATGCTGTACTTGCCTTCAAGGCAGGAAGACTTAACTCTGGGCTCTTTACCTCTGCCCCTTCTGTGATTCACCGTCAATTCCACAGTATTTCCCTGCTACCTTTTGTAATGTGTACCTCGATTCCCTTGCGAGTGCTCAGGATGGCTCCAAGGATAAACAAACTCATTAGTATTTGCCTCTAACTGTTTGAGTTCATTTCTCTTTAACCTGTTAGTCATCAAAAGAAATGATGGTATCTCTCTCTGGCATTTTTCTTTCAAATATTTCATTCCCAGCTGACTGCCACTATTTTAAATTCTTTCCGTGGAATAATTTATCTGCAGTAAGACCCTGTACCAGTTCAGTCAGTCCAGGCTGCTTTAGTTCTTTGTACCTGCTGTTGCATTTGCTGGAGCTCCCTGCTTGGTTTCAAGTATTCTTTATTCTGGTTTTAGAGACTGTTATATTAGATACTATATACTATACTGCACTTGAGACTATCATAAAGAAGATATTGCCTGCTGTAAAGCTTATGATAAATTCTGAAGATAGTGTTTCCTTCTAATGTATGTTTTTTCCAGGCAGGCAGATAGTGTCATCTAATATGAGTTGTTCAAGCATGTATTAGGACTTCCTTCAGAAAAATGTTTCTATTGATACTAGATTTTGCTACTGAGGAAATCTTCAATTTTTATACTCTGCTTGCTCTGCCATAGCAGTTGAGCAAGTGCAGCTCCTAGATCTGTGCTGACCTACTCCATTATGCAGCGTCCGAACAGAGCCGTTCAGACGAGCAGGATGGCGCACGATGGCAGAAACCCTGTTCCCTCGTCTCACAGCAGTCGATGGGATGCGAGGCCCGCGGGTGCCGCGCGCCTTGTCCCAGCGTCGGGAGGAAGGCTTTCAGCCGTGAGCGCAGGCCAAGGGACCGTGTGCTCCCACAGCATCCTCGTCACAGCCCCCTCACCTGAATGAGTTTTCGGTGTGTGACGTTGGAAACAGCACGTGGAATCTGTGTGGCTGTTGAGTAGCCTGCTGTTTGTGTTTATCTTCAAAGCTCAGGGTGGTCGCGTTACTGTTCCTCCCTCAAAGCCCAATAGTATATTTAGAAAATTTCTACTGAGTAAATGCTGCCAAGCTGCCAAAATCTAAAAACTGAAACACTGAATATCCTTGAAGTATTGCACCTGAGAGGTGTCTACTGTGTTATAAAATCTGCAGTTAGCTGCTTACCTCTTGGGGTACGCACAAGGTCTTGGGGACTGAGCGCAGCCTTGGCGCCCGTCATGCCGGCGGAGCCCTGCGGGATGCGGCACTGCCCGGGTCCGCTGCGGGCCAGGCCAGGGCTCATCGTGTCCGATAAGTGATCTGCACTTCGACCATCGTGTTGTACATAGAAGAAGGAAAAGCAAAGCTTAAATTTTAAGAGAATGAATCTTAAATTTCTCACAGTCCATTAGTTTCCCACATGTGAAGAGTGAGTTTTATGGTGTTTAATGACTTTTCAAAAATGAACTGTATAGAGCTGGAAGAAAATACTGCCTTTGTTTTTTTATTTTTTTTTTTTTTTTTGCTCCTCCATCCTTTCAGCACAGATACAAGGTGAAGATTTGATTCTGAAGTGAAGATAATGTGAGAGCAATAAACTAACAGTTGTGGAATTGTCTAAATTGCAGTTCTGTACAGTCAGAGCAATTCCGAACATCTCTGCAGTCCCCTTTTGGCCTTTAAAAGGTGCTACATGTTTTTTCCATCTACTTCTGCGTAACTAGAACTTTCCTTTTACTTTGTGTGAGCAAGGGTGTAATGCAGTATAAGCTAGACCTGGGCGCCAGTTGTGCTTCAGTATTTCAGATATTTACAGAAATACTGGAAAATATTTCATAATCTGAATGTCATTTATGGTGCTGCAGCGTCTTATGGACTTTTCTGGAAGAAGGGATATAACAATACAGACTACCGGATGCAGCAGCTCCCCGTGGTGCACATTTCATAGAGACGTGATTCTCTAGGGCCGAGTGGCATTACTGTTTAAAGCTTCTGTTTAAAATATATCAGTAGTGAAAATACAGAAGACCACAGATACAGCATGGTACGCCTGAAGTATGCATGAAGATTTCAAGCATACTGACTAAGGCATCCTGCAAAGAATTTATAGCTACCAAATACACAACATGTGTTATGTGCTATTCTCTGTAGAACTGAGCAAGAATGTTACTGTGTTTTTTATTTATTTATTTACTTTTTTCCCTTGGGCCTGCTCTATATAAAGCAGGTCTGGAATTTAAAGTGATGTCCCCAGATCAATAAATCAAGGCAGTATTTTGGGGGAGCTAGAGACATGCATATTTTCTATATTGTGGAGAGCTCATACGCAATATTCTACATTACAGTTTTCTAAATGTTTTGTTGTTTAGTTGTAGTTAGTTGATCTTGGGAAAACACACATGAGCAGTTTATATGAATTAGAGTTTATGGCCTTAAGCACTTTTCATACCTAGGTATCTTTCTTACAGTTAGCCTATTTGGTTAATGTGTTTTAACTGTATTTTATTCTACAAATTCTAATTTACCACCCCAAAACTTAACCCCTGATGAAGAAAAAAAAAAAAAATGTTATCAGGCTCTTTCTTCAACCTACTGCTCGGTGGTTCTTAGGAGCATAGACTCTACACATGTTCTTGCATAAGCCACACTGTGACTTATTTTGAACCAGCTGGCTCAGTGGTGGCTCTTATATCATCCATTTCTCCAAAGTCTGTTCTCTGCTGATTTTGTGTTGTTGCAAAATTTGATTTAAACATTAGCAATGCTGTTGTGTCCCCTCTCCCCTCTCCCACAACTGAACAATTATTCAGGCTCAGAGTGACATTAGCAGAGAAGATGAATAATCAACTGATCTTTGTTTAGTACTATTCAGTAGTCAATTTTTAAAGAAAACCAATGCTAAAGGTTCAACCAGACGATTTAGTTTCTCCACTTCAAGTACATGAAATTGTTTTTGTTACTCATGATACCCCAGCTCACTCTACTGTGGGAGGATTCTTTGAGATACTTAAGATTAAAACAAACCTATATATTCTGGTAACACAAAAGAACATTTTTTTGTTTGAAATTGGTGGGTGGATAAAATTCTTTTTTTTTTTTTTTTTTTTTTTTTTAATTTTGTTTTAAAAAAAGCTCTCTGCGGGTTGTATGGAGACTTGCCACATGCTTCTCATAGATTCCAAATTTCTGCCATAGCAAGTCCCACTGCTTTCAACCACAGGCTTTTTTGTTTTCTGTGCTGTCCTTTGTAACCCCCAAGCAAAGGGAAGCAATGCCAGAACATCTAGAAAACAAGAGCGCGAGGCCGCAAGCCAGGCCTACACTGCTGCATTCCTCTGCAATGGAGGCCACCGTGTGGGCTTCCTTTCATCCCTCCTTTGTAAATCCGTGGTAGGGAGAACGAAGCGACCAGCTGTGAAAACATGCAGAGCACAAGGCAGCTACTGCAGGGAAACGGCTTTATTTCAATATTCATAGCAAAGTGAGTTTCCCTGCGTAGAATATTTCTAGCTTTTTTTGGAAAGTCTGTTTTTACTTGCATGTTTCCATACTTAAACTTGCTCAAGCATACGGCAAATAAGGAAGTCCAGCACTGTGTTCTTTTTCCTGTGGATTGTGCCAAGTAATCCCAAATAAGTACCTTCATTTACATGTAGATAGATGGTCCAGTGCAGCTCTGTAAATGCATAGATAATTTGGCTGGATAGAAAACTTTCCTGCATGGCTTCTTACAGTTGGAGTAACTGGTAATTTCTTAAAAAGATGCATCACTAAATTTTAGCAAGACACACACATATATATATGCACATATATAGCCTCCACTGTACAACACATTTAGAAGAGGGGAAAGGGGAGGAATTCAGCTCAGTAAAGCCAGAGCCAACATGCAGCTTCCTTCCCTGCCCCCAGCTCATTCTTTGCATGAGGCATCTGGTTGCAGCGTGGCTTTTAAAGCTGCTTAACCAACTAAGCAAGCAACCAGAATCCCCTGTTGTATCTCCATTTTTAGGTCTCAGCATCATCTGCTCGGGGACAAGGTGTATCGCTGCTGTGTGACTGTGGCCAGCCTCCCTGTGGTTTGTTACCCACTGCTGGCGAGCTTGCTTTGGGCTCTTTCCCTTGATGTGTCCACGGTGAATGTGGGTATTTGGGCTGCTGCCCTAACTCTTTTGGCTGCTTTAACTCAACATCTGCATGAAGAGTTAAGTTTTCTTCAGTTAGTAAGAAAGAGGTTATAAAGGGTACTAATAGACATAAAGAGCATGGGTGCACAGAGATTTGGGGATGGTATCATGCCTTCTGGCAGTTCTAAAACCTGGCTCCCAGGAGCAGTCCCTCACCATGGATGGTGGGTTTTTAGCATGTTTCAGCCCCCAGTGACCACACTGTTTCCAGAGTTTGGGCCCTGGCCATAACCAGGGGTTATTACTGCACAGGCTGCGAGAGCAGCGGCTCTGGGAAATGGGGGTGCTAGGAGCTGTGTGTCCCTGGCTCATCAGCAAAGCCTGATAGTACACGAGTTCTCCAGCAAGGTCACCGCTGGTGACGGTGTATCAAAAAATCTCTTTGGCTGACTGCTGGTGTTACTGCCTTTCACACTCTGATGCCATAAATCTTAGTTGTGTGGAACCATAGAGCTGAACCCCGGCCGTAACGGGTGCACGGGACCTTTCTAGTCTTCTTTCATAGCCCCAACCCTCCTGAATCACGAAAGCAAGTTAGCAAAGACTGTGAAAATTTTCTGCATCTTAATAACTCATATGGTAAGACTTAGGTAGCCTTAGAACTTCACCTTTCCAGCTTGGTGTTACATTGGTAATTGTTCTCATCTGGTCATTAACTGGGGCCTGTTTTTACCACCTCCGTGGAGGAAGTCAGTGTAGTTATCCTAGCGCAGGAGGTATCACAGCGACAGTTCCACCCAGCATCAGTGCTGCAGTTACTGCAGGCATCTCCTTTCCAAAGGCTGTGGAGAGACAAATAGACCTTACTTAGCACTGCTGCTGAGCAGCGCTTCAGGAATGCGGTTCTGTTAATACTGCTGCTCATGTAGGAAGTGGTAGTTCTCAGTTACATTTTGAAATACTGTGTTTGGGGCAAGGAAGCCTAGTACAGACTTACGCTAAGGGAAGAAAAAAATCAAGCTCTCATTTGATCTAATGAATTTGCAAAATTAGTATTTCTTATTGTTTACCACTCTATAATATATTCAATGTGACATTTACAGAATAAAATCGATGTTTGTGGTCTTCTAACTTGTGTTCAGCATCCAGCTTTTAGCACTGGGTCCCTGTTAATGAAATAAACTTAGAAAACCAGCTAAGATTCATGATTCTTGCTGTAAAATAATATAACTTGAGGCACAGGGCATATAATTTTATAGTTTGCCTCAGTATAAATATAACCTTGGAAGAATTGTTGCAGTGTTGAAAGGGAAGTGTGAATATTTATTTTAAGCAGAATGTGTAGAACTCATGCAAACTGGTACTGTTTGTGCAAACAATGCATAGAATAGGCCAGTACTTCAAAATAAAATGTCTTTTGGACATATTTTTCATAATTGCTGGAAGAAAGGGAGACAGTTCAAAACTTGGCAGAAAAACATTACATTTCTTGTGGAAGAAAACAAATACAAATCTGATGAAGTAAAACATAAGAGCCCTTTCTTGTCCCCAAGCTGCAAACCCTCAACTCCTGAAGCTTGTGTGCAGCTATATCTCATTTTGCTACTCCTCATCTTCTACTGCGAGTTCATTTTTTTTACAGAATATTAAAATGGAATATCAAAACTGTAAAAAACAGTCCGTTTTCAGAGAACGTGGAAGGCTTTTGTTTTCTCTCATAAGCAACCTTGTATTTTTAAATGAACTGATGCAAAATGAGTTCCAGATGGTCCTGGTTGTGTTTCCCTCTTCAATTTCTTGCCTCCGCTTAGAGGAACTAGTCTCTGAAACAAGCTAAAGAAGCTAGTGCCTTAACTATTCAGGCAGGTAGTAGCTGACTTTTCTTGGAAATAGGAGAGTCTTATCTAATTATTTGCCCTTTTTTCCTTGTCCTAATGCTGAGCTTTCAATTTTTCATTGCTTTGTGGCTTGCTGTATGTAGCAGCTGATTTTGGTGGTTCTTCAACAGCTCAATGGAGGCTGTAACGGGGAATGTTTCCGGCAGGCCCTCTCTGCAGTAATGGTCCTTCAGGAGACACCATTTCACAGACAGGTTTTTCAAATTTTACTTTATGAACTCTGGGAATTGGCATCTAATGTAGCTGAGGGAAGTCTGGAGAAAGGCACGTCTCAGGATTGCAGTCCTACCCTGTCTTGTGCAGTGATGTCCATACTTAAGGAAGTGAGAAGAAGCTGCTGAGTGAGTTTGGAATCTATTTCTTTTTTGCATGGCAGAACATGGACATACCTGTGGCAGCTGATAGATGTTTGGTTGACTGGTCCAGGAAAGAAGGTTGCTAATCATTTCAAGAAAGATTTTACAAAATGTCTTAGCTAGTAAAACAAATAGTTATGAAGTCATGCCAAAGTATGTCAAATATTCCAGGGTTTTTGTAGATATGGAATACATTTCAAATTACTGTCAGAACAACAGTGAGAGGATTTTTTTTTTTTTTTTTTAAAATGTTGCATCTAGTGTCTGTTCTTGGGACCTTATGAAAGAATTCCTGGATGTCGTTCCTCTGTGCAGTTTGATTTTTTTTTTTCTACTGCTTAACTTTTATGTGTATGTGCCGAGTGTAGATAATGCCTCCTATTCTGCTGAAGTGAATGCAGTACTTTTTTCCTTCAAAATACAAACATAAACAATATATACATGCAGTTACTCTTTTCTCCTGCTAAACCTGCAAGGACAGGTACTTGTGTAACAGGAACTGACCTGGCGCTTTTCCCACAGCTTTCTCCCTGCCTCTCCCCCAGTGTTTTTTTGTATTTTTGTGCTGCAAGGCTTCTGCTGTTCTGCACCAGCAAGTCTGCAATGGAAGAGGGCCAAGGAGGAGTGGAGAGTTGAGATGTTGCATGTGAAATTTTAACTGAAAGTTTCATTCCTCATGGCCACAACCATGCAAACTAAATGCCGGCTCTAAGGTTGGGGCTTTCTTTTGCACTCTTTATTCTGGCTTTAGTACTATGGCTATATTATTAAGAAAATCCTGCCAAATTGGACCTGTTATTCACTACTTCATCAGATTAATATAGAACTGTGTTAGACTAATTGACGGAAAGGAGAATTGGCTGCTTTGCCCTTTTTGCATGTCTGTTTACGTTCTTAATTGCTTCATAGTGTTTAATATATGGAATATAATACAGGAAGGGAGGAAAGTCAGAGGAGGGCATCCTGCACTTAGCAAATGGCTCCTTATTTGTGCAGGGTTTGGTCCACAGGTAGAGCTGTAGCCATGGGAGGAGCAAAGTGTCCTGTGCCAGGCTGGCACTCCTGCAGGGCCAGGAAGCTCAAGCCATAGCAGGGCCGTTGTTTATAGGCAGCCCAGCTAGCATGATGCTGTCCTTAGCCAACTAAACTTCACTGTGCAAATAACGCAAGGCTTATAGCCTATTTAAAATATACTAGCTGCATGTAAAATTCAAGCTATCTAAAGAATATCTAAAGATACCTAAATGAATAATTTTCAAACATTATGTACCACTGCTACCTGTCAAAAACAGCACTGGCATTGATATCAAGGTTTTAAAAAGAAAGAATTCTCGAAATCAAAGTTTTAAATGGAATCTGTTCTTGGGTTAAAAAAGACTAGAGCCATTTTCTGTTGCTTATTTATTCTGCTTTTATTTGACTATTTCAAATGTTCCTAATGCAATTTTATCCTCAAAATTTACCTTTGAATGTCATTTATTTCTTAAAGGTTGCAGTGAATTTCTGAAAAGTTGCAGTGGTGAAGGTAGGCAATGATGGCCGCAGTGGAAGTGACCTCTTTGCTAACAGTAGGAGAGTTATGCTCATGTGAAGCTCTATAATGAGGCATACTGACATTTTTCTCTGCATTCATTTGGTTTGGAAATGGGAAAACATTTGAGTAATGACTAAACACACCAAGGGATCAGTTTTAGCTGTTAGCAGAGTGCTGTGGCCGACTGTTTGTTTTGTAAATATGCTGCCTGCAATCTATTCCAAACAGAAATAGATTTTTAATTGATTTTCTACAATTTGACAGGCATCAGACAAAACCAGTAATTAGATCTGTGAAGTAAAATGTCTGATGGCATATTGCCTTCTAACCACATTAGCGAGGTTAGGCTGAGCGCCAGATTTTGTCTGTAGTGTGTTAATACCGTGAGGATGATAAATCCAGTTTTGCAGCTTGAATTTAACAACGCAAATATGATGCTGTTCTCCATCTCCCCAAGTATTTATTTAGTGAAGCCTAAATGCTACAGATACCCCGCATGTATGATAGTATCTAAAATCCCAACTGAAGCCCACTGTCGTGCTTCATGCTATGCTTGCTGCTAAGTAATTCCTGAAGTTCCTTCTTCTGAAAAGCTTTGCTGTCTAAAAAGAAAAGACAAAATGTTGAGAAACATTGTTATCTTAAAACAGCCTGAACTGAGTGCCCTCAGCTGCAGTCCATATGTAGCAGTTACAGGTTTGCTTTTTCTATCCTTTCATTCTTTGAAATGTCTTGATATTCTAGCGTTACTAAAAGCCCCATTTTCCAGGACTGTATTTTTTCAGCCTCTTAAAGTAATGCAAAGCAGTTTATTAGCATGACACTGCGTGTGCAACTTACTACGACAATTTACTGAAGATATTGAAATCTTAGGTGTTACAAAGCCTGAGTAATTTTTAGGTGTAAAGTGCAACCATCTGCTGTTCAGATGACTAATACAGGTAAGTTGGTACAAAATCTCAGATGTTTGACTCAATAATGTTGTAGAGTCAACATTTCAGAAACATACTGGTACTCAGCTTGATCAGAATTATGAGAACTTTATTGCATTATATTTGGCTACCCAACTGGCTCTTCGTAGAAGGGGTAGGACAAGAGAAATCCATCATATTAATCAGAAAGGGACTTGTCTGTTTCATACACTGAAGAGGTCACCGTATAGATTCAGAAAATGAAAATAAAATGTTGATCTAAGAGGTCCCTAAATTTGAGACTTTTTATGTTCATACCCTGAGGAGGAAAAAAAAAAAAGGAAAACAAACAAAGAAATTATTGATCAGTAGAAGCCACCTATAGTTACTATACAGAGTATTAAAATATTTGTATTCTTAAAA
This sequence comes from Nothocercus julius, assembly GCA_013398735.1. Classification (NCBI taxonomy): domain Eukaryota; kingdom Metazoa; phylum Chordata; class Aves; order Tinamiformes; family Tinamidae; genus Nothocercus; species Nothocercus julius. The sequence continues at coordinate 2,544,184 of VZSV01000039.1, read as the reverse complement.
ATTTACTTAATGCTTATAGCTAGAAAATAGTACCTAGTCATTAGGTTTTCATGCAAATATTTGTAGCTACCCTATATCACTACAGTCAATATTTGCAGCATATTTTGACTGTTGAACTAAGCGTCTCTCCTGAGAATTCAAAGTAAGGGAATATGCTTCAGATTTCCTTCATTTATTTCAGAGCATTTGTAGAGGATGCAGCAATAAGAATGGGAGCTTTGGTGTGGAGGAATTGCAAGCAGCTGCAAGAAAGCAAGACTAGAAAAGGGTGGAGATAGATTTAAAAAATGTAATACTGCATCTAAAAAAAAAAAAAAAAAA
>VZSV01000039.1:2526523-2543308 GCA_013398735.1 Nothocercus julius | reverse complement strand
GGCAGGCGGGACGCGGCCCTGCCCCGGCAGCCAGCGCGGCGCTCCTGGCGAGGGCCGGACCCCAGCGTGGCACGTGGCGCCCTTGCACGCCTCCCAGGGCCCTTGTTCGCTTAACGGGCAAGCGCGCAGTGCAGCAGCCTTCTCGGCACGCCTAGGGCGACGCGTTCTGCCGTGCTGATGCTTAAAACTAACCCGTTCTGCAAGAGGATTTTTAAAAGCGCCTGAAGCCCTCCTCTTTGCTGGGCAGCGACGGAAGCGCTGCACGAAGGGTAACTCTTATGTGCTACGTAAGCCTTGCAAAGCAAACCCTCATCTAGCAAGGAGAAGCAAAGAAGGGGAATCAGTATCATAGGCGCTGTACTTGTAACAGGCCATTCCTTCATGAGAAGAAGTCAAAATGTTTGATTCTAAATGAACAAACACATTTACGTCACCTATTCTGGGTGTTCTTGAGGCATTATTAAAATCATCTGTTTCTCAAAATGCACGTGACGGCTTGGATTAGTTAGCTCGAGTATGAACTATGTTTCCGTGCTATACATTTTTAAAAACAGGAGAAGACTTGGTGCAGAAAAATTGGAGGAAAACTTAAATGCATGCTTTTTATCTAAAATAGACCACACACAAAAGATTTATACTTTATAGCTCACTGTGTATGCATCAGGAGAAGCTACTTTTGTGGCCCAAATACCCTTCTTTGTTGCCTACAAATAACTGTATTCAGTGATACAAAGCTCAACTGTTGTAAAAAATATTAGTATGCAGATGCTCTGGTGTTTTGTTAATGCATTTAATTAAATACAATAGCTCTTTTGTTTTGCTTTTTTTTTCTTCTTCTTCTTCTTCTTCTTCTTCTTCTTCTCCTCCTTGAATGCATTTCTATTATGGTATAGAATCTAGGCTTACAGTTTCTGTATAAAAATGTTTTGCAGTTTCAGAAAGTGCCATACATCAGTGATACTTTCTATTTCATTCTATCAAGAAAAACATTTGGGGGATTTAATACTTCTAGTCAGTCTCAAAGCACTGTTTTTTTCTTTCTCTTTCCCCAGGAAAACCAAAGTTCTCAGCAAATGCTTTCATTTTCCTAATCGATGTGGTCTTAAGTGACAATAACCAGTGGTTAAGTAGAATTGTATTCCTGAATTATTCAGGAATATTCAGACTTTTTAACCAAAGAGGATTTTCTTGACGCTCTCTAACATCATCTATCTAGGTAGTGTTTGAGGCTGCACAACTGAATTGTATACTGTTTTTATATGAAAAGCTGTGCAGAATTGTAGCTGGTTGACTGATTACAACAAAGTAAGTACTCCATGAAAAATCAGGGAGTTTGCCACTAGTCTTCAGGATCAGCACTAGGGCACTGAATGCAGAATTCAGAGATCATCACCAGCAAAAATTATTGTATTCCCTACTCTTTTTTTTTTTTTTTTTGGTGAGGACAATTTAAGTAGTTTAAAAACTGCCCCACAACCTCATGAAACCTTTTTTGACTCTTGATACAAGCTAACATGAGGAATTCTGATTAGGGCCAAAGCACTCAGGTACAAAAGCTCCAATGTTACAGAGAGAAAACATGGGATTGAAAAGCACAGTCCTCCGACATGCTTTTTTTTTTTTTTTTTTCCCCCCCCTCCCTGGTTTTGAAGGGGGCGGAGGGAAGGACCATTACGAGTCCCCTCTTTCAAGGGAAAGTACTGGAGTTCTAGTTGCCCACGCACGGTAACTGAGAGCCTCATCATCAGGGCACCTCCCACAGACATACACTGGATCTTAACCATGATCTGGTGAACTGTACTGACTTATCTACAGATATTTTCCAGTCTTAAAAACCACCTCGAACGAGGGCGAGTTTTTCTGTGAGAACGTCGTCGTCCCGGGCTACTCGCTGCCCTCAGAGGCTGCCGGGGCGAGGACACGGTCCCGCCAGGGCCGCGCATATTGCGGGTTTTGTCCGCGCGAGGGGAGAAAGGCGCTTTGTCGCGGGGCTGTTTGTCACAGGCCGCATTCATCTCTCGCCCTTGTTGTTTGCAGGCGAGGCAGATGTGAACCAGAACAATGGGAGCTCCGCGCCGGGCCCAGCGGGGACGGACCCCCAAGGCACAGCGGAGCCCAAGAATGCCTGGCGCGAGGCCAACCCAGCTGACACGGCCGGGCGCCCCCACTTGATCCGCCTCTTCTCCCGAGATGCCCCGGGCAGGGAGGACAACACCTTCAAAGATCGGCCCTCCGAGTCAGACGAGCTACAGACCATCCAGGAGGACAGTGCAGCAGCTTCAGAGAACTCGGATTTGATGGCTTCACAAAAGCGCTCCTCTTTCCGGCACGGATCAAAAATGGCCTCTGCGAGCACTACAGACCACGCCAGGCACGGATCGCCAAGGCACAGAGACTCGGGTCTACTTGACTCGCTGGGCAGATTCTTCGGAGGTGAAAGACACGTTCCCCGGAGGGGCTCGGGCAAGGTGAGCTCGGAGGAATAGAGACCGGCACAGCTACAGCAGACTGAAGTACCGTTAAAAAGGCCGGGGGGACTAACAGGCAGGTGTAACTGCTATAAGGCAAGAGTTGACTTAGCCACCAGGAAGGTGCTCGCAGTTCTGCGATTTAATATGAAAACAAACAAACTAAAAATCAGAGATCTGGGGAACGCTTTGAGCTATGTCTGGGTAGTAACAAGAAGTATCAGAAATCCTGGTGGCTCTCGCAACCTTACTGGTAGGCGTTTCTATGAACTTTTCATGAGGTGTATTATATGCAGTTGTATGCTGTGCCATTTGGAGAAACTTCAGTCTGCTTTTGTGTGTTCTTTTTAAACATTTGCAAAACTGAACCAAATCAAAGCACTAAACACAAGACAATCTCTAGCTAGTTTGGCACTAACTGAGGAACAGGCTTGGAAACAGGTGTTAGAAAAGTGAGAAGAACTATGGCCGGGTTCTGTATTCTCAGGCTGCTTGCACAAGGGCAGGTTTTAAGGGCATTGATAGCACTGCGGAGTGGATAGATTAACAGATGCCCTGACTCCCAGGTACACAAGATAGCCTAGCTGTTTTTTTCTGGTGGGAAGTGAAGACTTAGTTCCAAGCATTTCATATTAGAAAATGTGTAGCAAAACTTCATGGATTTAAAAGAGGTATCAATGAAAAGATATTTCTTTCATGCTCCAGGATTAACCTGCATCCTTTGGCAAGGGTGCAGATAAGATGTCATCACTTTTGAGCAGTAAGATTTAAAATATGTTCTTTGCAACTTTCGCCACCTAAGTGATAAGTAAGTTGAGTCTTGTGTTTGCGCATTTACATGCTACATTAGCGTTTGAATGGAACTACGCCTGTGAGGCTGTAAAAACTTTGTTTTATTTAACAGTGGTTTGATGTAGTTGCTCTAATTTTGTGTTGCAAAAAGCAATGCTCATACTTGCTGGGCTCAGCCTTTTCAGTGATCTGCACCCACCTCAGCCGCCTGCCCAAACAGTTGTATCCTGTGATGCTGCCAGGGGTAGGTTAGTGCTCGCAGCGTTGCCAAAGGAGGGATCTGGGTGTTGCGCCGGGCCACTGGGCCACGGCTGCGCTCCAGAGCTGTGCCGCTTGCAACTGGGCTGAAGTTTGCAGGCTGTCACTGCACCGCACAGCTCTGCACTTGGAAGCACAACTTGCATGCCCTAGAGGGCAGTTATAATACATAGAAGAGCACTGGATGAAAAATGCTGTAGAACCTTCAAACCACAAGTATAGGAACATCTCACACTTGTTATGCAATAATAAGCAAATGTAAGTTTAATGTTTGTTTCTGCCTTTTAGAAACTGGGAACAACAAACCTTATGACAAACACTGAGCAGGTACACAGATGTTTCTGTAAGCGTGTGGTGTTCCTAAAGTAGTTCAAATGTGCAACACGTGGCTGCTGAGACTCTTCTTTACTGTTGTTGCAGTATCACAGACTGTTCCTAACAGTGCTATAGCCTGGAAGCTGGTGGGCTAGCTCAACTCTTGCTCTTTCATTCATATACTGTATTCCTTAACAAAAAGGTAGACACCAAGGAACTGATACCAAAAACTTAGATCCTGCATACAGAGTATACTGAGGTACGTGCATTCTTGCTTAGCAATAAAAAAACAAAACCAAACCACATTTTTGAAGGCTGGCTAAAATGGCTGCACTTTGTACAAATTCTTGTATTTTACTCTTTAGTGTGAACATGATCTCTATGATTCTCTACAGATCTCTGCATAATCGTGTACTAGAGGACAAAAATACCATCTGTCTTAACTCTGTTACAGTTCAGCAAATTGTTATTATGAGGCACTGAAATGTCTGCAAAACAGCACAGAATTATGGATAATTCTAGCATTTTTACCTGGTAATAGCACTTTTTTAGAGGAACTTTTTTTAATGTTACAAAGTCCTGACTTGGAGGTTTCAGCTGGAAGCACAGATGCATTTTCTTGTCTTGGCAGCAGTCAGTCACATTAGCAGTGACTTCCAGTGCCAAAGCATCTCTGTCACCATTTCTGACAGTGATAAAGTTGATAGACAAAAATATATCCTAGGAAGCTATTACAGGAGAGTTTTAGTGCTGAAACTACCAAGTAAGTGCCACAGACAGTTCTTTCAATGGTTATTTATTTTAGCCTTTGGATTGGTGGTTTCTTATATCAAGGAAGGCTTGTGGTGACATTTATACATATGCGTAAAGAGGAAGTCTAGATGGCTAACAGTCGTATTTGTACTTAAAACCTAAATAGCTGTTGTTCGCTGAACGTGGTAGAGGGTCAGACAAAGAGCCCGTGCTGAGGGGAGTCGTGGAAGAGCTGAAAAAGAATAGAGCCCCTTGGCGGTTGTCCAAACTGCTAAGTAAATAGGTCTTTGGTAAATGAGATACCATAAAAGGCACCTTAAAAAATGGATTTCAAAGGGTTGAAATAGGAAAGCTCCTGTAGCTGAACTGTTTGTTTGTGGTTAATTCTGAGGCACTTTGAAAGCGACGCCGCAGCCACTCTTCTTGCAGTCTCCTCCTGTGCCAGCCAACCCTTGGCCCCATGGGAACGTGGGGCCGCGCAGGAATGTGGAGCCAACACTTGCTCTTTGTGCGTGGCCAGGGCTGACATTCGAACAAAACACATTATAAATTCTGTGTGGAGGCATTTTCATCTCAGAGGCATGGCTGAAAAGGACCTTAATGCATAATACGCACCATTGTGCGAGGAAAGGTGGGATACGAACAAAGCAACAGCTGTCCTGGGGTGGCCTCCCCTTCTCCCTTGGAGCTGCTTCTCCCTAATCTTGGAACTTTGGCGTTAAATTTAGAGCATGTGGGAGGCCCGTGGGGGTAAATAAAAATACAAGTACTGGAACGTACAGAAATACTTTCTCCTCCAAGGGGCAGCAAATGCATTTGCCATTATCCCTTCCACCTCTGCCCCATAAAGATTTGATCACTGAAAAGCAATCAAAAGCAGCTTGAATTTTGTGCTTTCAAGATTTTTTTTTTTTGAGAGGTAGAATATGTCAGAACAAAGCTATCATTGTACCTAGCTTAGTTTTAATTATTTTGAGATTAAAAAGGATGACCAAAAGAAACTGCAGCACAGACATTTTAGAAAGCATTCCTAATGCTCCACAGTAGCACAGTTACAAATTATTTCCTCTCCACTCTAAACAAGTGTAAGGAGTGTAAGGAAGCTTGTGTTCAAATGATTGCATCGCTCTGCCTCCTAGGTACTAGTCTGCATGCAACTTCCTTCAGTGTGTACTGAGTGCTCTTTTGCTTCCCTTTTGGGAAGGCCTGCAACTAAATTAGTTGCTTAAGCTTCTGTAATTGTTGTTTATGATTTTTCTTTTTTTCTACTGAAGTTTGGATTGTGAAAGTTTATGTCCAGGCTTAACATTAGGCATTAACTTACTAAACTTAAGCTACACGTGTGTGATAAATAGAGCAGACCAGAGCATTGTGAGTAACAGGCCAGGGCCTGCCTTCGTGAAAGGTTGAAGACTGTGTTAGTAAAAGCATTGCTCCTCTTCTCCCTTTTGCACACCCAGGTTGGTGTGTGAACTGGCACTGTTCTCCCGTGGGGCCTGTCTGAAGCCCTGCTCCTGCCTCAGGGCCAGGCTGCCGGGCCCTTGGCTGCAAGGCCGAGGGAGGGCCGACACGGCCCCGAGCAGAGCTGGGGCTTGGGGGCAGCGCTGGGGAAGCAGCAGCCCCACAGTGCAACCCGCTGAGGGGCCTGTGCAAACGCTGCCGGGGGAGCACTGCTGAACAGGGACGTGGAGCTGTGAGAATATTCATGCATTTCTTTTGGGCTTGAGCTCGATCCACCCATTTATGTCCAACCTTTTTACTTATATAATACATTCAGCGCCATGAAGACTTTGAAAAAATAGCCCACTCAGTGCTAGCTTGACTAGTGGATGATGTGCTCAAAGTAAATCCTTACTGTGATCTTTGATTTCTAAGTCGCAGTTTTCAGGGAGCAGAACTGCTTTGTGATACACTGGTTTGTAAAACTGCGGTGCAAGTCTGAGGCTTGTAAAAGTTTCTTGTTGTCGTATGGTGGTTGTAACAAGAATTTTTGTCTTAATCTTTTGCTTTTATCTGTTTTGTTTATATATTCATTAAAGGGTTTAAATCACAAAACTGGTGTACTAATGACTTAATTTTGTTAATACATTAACAGAACCTGAAACAATTTTTTTATTTATGGTATTTATGGCATATAGCATCATTGAAAGCGGCTGAATGTCTTTTCTCACAATTCAGTTATCAATTTATATGACAGAAATTAATAAAACTTGCTATCCATGACAAGCATACTAGTTTTTAGGTATCCAGAGGCAGTGAAGTTGGTGTTCTCCCTTTATGATACTGTGAGCTCAATCTGGCCTCTTTTCCTAGGGGGTAATAATGGACGAGGAGTGACCTAAAAATGAGTAAGTAGGTCTGAAATGTCAGTTTCATTAAATGTCATTACATTTGTAAGATAAACCCAAAGTGGTCTTGAGGCCTATCTGTTAAAAAAGAATCATCTGTACAAACCAAGCAGCTATCAACAGTCAACAGGTAAGTAGCACACATGAACAGAAAGGTGAACTTAATATGTTTATTTAACACAAGTATAACCATATACGTGTTATTCATACTTAACATTTAACACATTTAATGCACTGAAACAAATCATCCCTTGCATTTTCAGGAAACTTACTGCCTGTAACAATTGTTATAAATTGTAGAAAGAATTTGGAACTCAAGCGCATTTAACTGTTATGCAAGAGATGCTTGGAGGAGCAAGCACTAACTTTTGCAACAGTATTAGTTGTGCCGTGTGTCCAGACGGATTGCAGATCCACACTGACTTGGCAAGGGTTATGCAGAAATAGGATCAAGTAGTTGGGACACCCAGCTTGGTGTAAGAATTTAAAGAGAAGTTCATGAGTGGATGTAGAGAAAAAGCATATGCACTTACCTGAATATTTTATGCTATTTGCCATCTGGAATTCAAAAATGTATTCCATGATTTAATTCAGACAAAGTTATTAGTTAATCCACTGAAACACTGTGAAGATTACTGTGAAACTGGTCATTCTACAGCAAACAATTTCCCATCTCCATAAAATTTCTGACAGGATCTTCCGCTTTAGTCTTCACTGTTACAGTGATTCTTCTATCTACCACTATGGTTTCCAAGCTGAGTGGCATGGGTAAGTAATAATAATGATGTGCTTGAGGGAGGTGCAGAGGTGCTCTCAGAGCCAAGCAGGAGCTCAGTGTAGCAGGTGCAGCTGCACTGGTGCAGCCCGCGCGGGGCGGCTGCCCCTCTGCCTTCCTGCTGCGCGGCGGCCCGGCGCCTGCGGGTCGGCCTGCGAGGCCCCAGCGCTCCAGCAGGGACGTGGCGCCATGGCGCGCTGCCTTCAGCTGGCACAGGGAGGGAGAAACCCAAAACCGCAGGATGAAATTAATGCGTTCAGTCTTCTGAATACATTTTTTTACATAATGCATTTTTTACCCTTGGATCTGGGCTGAAACTTCTTTTTCCGTTCAGTAACTCTAACGGGTGGATATGCATTTTGTGTTTGCTTTCCAAACACTTCTCTACTTCCAAGATACTTCTTCCCCAAACACATAGTTAGCTGAAGAAATTTGTCACCATGAATACTAATCTATAATGCTCTCAGCATTTTTGCATCTACATTTAAACACTGAAGATAGTCCTAGAAACTTCACTGGGGGCAGACGCTACCCCAGAAACTATCTGAAGAATACCCAGTTTCCAAAGTCTCTTTACTGCCGTAGCAGTCATTCCTAAGGCACAGGATTTCTGTGGTGGATTATTTCAATAGTGTTTAATCTATGTAATTGGGCAACTGATACCAGGGGAAGAAAAACACGCAGAAGAGAATGCTGGATAGATAACGGAGGCAACTCCTGTGCAGATCAATAGCCTCTCAAGAAAAATAAATGAATAGAACTGCTTTTCTTAATCATTCTTCTGCCTAGCATAAGCCAAAGTAAATTTTTACCATCTTGTCTCCTAAAACCTTTTATAATACATCACAAAAATTAAATTAAAACCAACAGGGTGGAAAGAACAGCAAGTGTGTTGGCACTTTGTGTGCAGTCCAACTATTCAAGGCTTGAGCAAGAAATGATAGCCTTTCACTCAGGACCCACAATAAAACAACTAATATGCTGAACAGTTATTAAGACTTTTCTTTTAAGTAATTCTTTACTGTCACCTTCCAAGTTGCGAGTCACCATCACCAAGGCCATAGGAAACAAGAGGGTTGTAGATAATGCAGAGCTGCATTTTTCTATCATCACTTACCTCTCTTGATGGTAGGTGCCCTCCATAGTTTCCTTCTTCATGCTTTACCTTGGCTTTGTCATTCTCCTTAGGTCTCACTTTTCAGTCACCTCTATTACTTCCTCCAGTGTCTTTGGTTTCCTTCTTTGTGCTCCAGTTCCTTCTCTTTCTGTTCATCGTCTATTCGTAGATAAGAAAAACAGTGTATTACTGATCTCAGCACAAGATAGGAAAACAGAATCTCCCAGACACTCTCCTTTTTTAAAAGCCAGACTGCTGTGTCACTCCAAGCACGTTATTTCCTTTCTGTCTTTAATTTCCACATCAGTAAAAATGAACAGTGCTATTACAAGGATGTATTAGTTCATCCTATCTAAAGTGATTAGAAAAGCTTGCCGAGTTAGTTAAGCATTTATAATGTCACCTTCAGACTAGCATGCAGGAAAGAAGTCAATATCTTCCCATCATTTATGGCAACAGAACAGTAATTTGTGCGTGGCCTGGAATAATCACCGTCATGAAGAGCAAATTGGTACTCAGGATGTACGTGACAGAAAATGGAATCAACAGCTTCAGTATTAGTAATAGAATAAACACATTAGACATGTGCTAGTTACTGCTGCCTGATGAGAAGCTTGGTAATAACATGAGAAGTCTCTGTCTGAAGCCCGATGTCTGCTACACCCAGCAACGCTAAGCCCCGGCTGTGAACCGCTTTTGTGCATCTACAGATGAAGCAATTTCTGCATAAAAATACACCTGCCACTTTTCCAATTATTGCTCTACACAATCTGCACATAATAAATACCCTGTTATCCTAAAAAGGAGAGAAGGGTATATGCCTCTAACTTCCCATTTGGAATTCAAGATACAAAAATTAAAATCCGGATATGAACTAGCTTACGCCTAAAGACAAGCTAACATAAAAGTAGCAGAGTGGCTAATCACGGGTCTGGTGTTCCTCCATCTCGCTCTCCCCTCCCCGACTACACAAATGGCAATCAGCACTCACGCACTAATTAGTCCCTTCCTGCTGTTCTTAATGGGGTTAAGCATTACATCCAGTACATTCTGGGACAGATCAGAAAATATACGTGTACTTTTCATTTATACGAACTTGAAATTCATCAGTTTCATAGTAGTTATTTTAATATTATTTATGCACAGTAATTCATTAGGTATTTTTTTTAAAGCAACTCAAGTGTGTCCATTTTTGTTCATTCTTTAGCAATGCTCAGAATGTTTATGATAGTTTAAAACAGTTACAAAATTTTGTATTCATTTCCATCTCACTAATACAGAAACAGTATGATAGTTTAAGATATATAATCTAAAGAATAACAATGCTGGAGTGAATTTGAAAGACTATGAATCCAGTGCTACAAATCAGCATCTTAATACTAATATCATCACTAATGTTTGTTTAGTGAACTCACTGTTTAGGAATTAGATCTCTAATGTTATATTTATTTGTATATGCAATCCTTAATTATATACGCAATCATCTTGTGGAGGAGGACAATTCTCAGTGAGAGCTTTCAAATGCAGACTAATTTTATTGCCACAACCTCCCGTCAGCTGTATACATACGATCACAAAACGGGCTCATCAAACGCAGCATCCAGACATTAAAAGCAAAAGGGCCTACAGATAATGCAGCCAGTTTAACAAGAAAAGCAGCTCCCGCCGCTCTCTAGCAGAGTTACGGTCCCGACCCCACTCCGCTCCCCTGCCCAAGCTACTCCACAGCACCACAGAAAATGCGCAGAGCAGAGTAGCCCTGTGGCTCAGCACACTGGTCAGCATTGGCACAGGCGTCTGCAGCTCAAGTAGAACCGTAATAACGCTGCACAAGAACCAAAAACCCGCCGAGCTGCATGTTGATTCTTGCTACTGTGTTAGAAAAATGGGTTTGGCCCAGCAGCTCCTTTGAGAATGTTTACATGGACCGTGTCAATAGATTTAATCTGTTTGATGCAAAAGTAAAAGGCTACCAGGCTGTTAAAAATTAAGTAACTTGCGTGCTGTTTTTGCGTTAGAAGTATTTCCAGCTCCCCCAGGTGAAGGCGCATGTGTAATAAATGAAAGAGCCAAGATCTTCCAGCATTTCAAATGAAATGTCAAAGCCTTAAACCTTTCTCTCAAAACATCTGCCCAAAGAAAACTGCTCTGGGAAATTCTGGAGAATCATCAGCAAGAGGGGCCCAGCGTTTAGCTGTAAGGTTCCTCCTGGCTACAGAGCAGCTATGGTTATGTCATATGCATTTATATGTGTGCGAATACGTATACATAAGCACACAGTTCCATACTTGGTGAATACCTACCACAACACAACGCCGCAGAAACCATAAGCTCCCTGTGATGCTCTTTGGGGTGAAAGTGAAGAGCAGCGGGGGGCGGGCGCGGCCCGGCGCGGCTCCGGCGCGGCCGGGTAGTAACGGCCGCCGCGCTGGGCGGGCCCGTCGCAGCGCCGTGTGGCGAGAGGCCCCGGCCCCGCGGGGAGCGGCGCGAGGCAACCGCCACCCCTCGGGAAACGGCGTCGCTCCGTCCTGCCCCTGTTCCTGTTTCGGAGGTAATGCTGCTTTTGCCGAGTGTTTAAAGAATAAGCAGCAACAAACAGTGGCCTCCTGAGGGCCCGGTCACATGCAGGGACTAGATAAGCTCATTTTTGAGGCATATCAAAACCTGGGTATTAGCAGGATAAAATGGAGTTATTTTCTGTTCCAGTCAGCATGCAGACTATTGCTGGAATCCATTCAAATTTAACTTTTAAGCCCCAGTTATTAGTCTTTGGAGTTATTTTCACAGATCATAGATACGATCTCAGAAAAGGAAAAAAAATGTATTTTTTTTTTCTCCGCTTAGAGAGCTCAGAAATCGAAAGAACAAACCACAGTTGGAAGAGTGATTCTAGCTGCTTGTAAATGGAAACGGATAATTATCCATTACAAATTTAGAATAAGAATTCCGACTGCAAATAAAGCTTGATGATGACAGCGTGAAAGAAAAGCACTTCATTTGTAAGTGGGAAACACCGTGTATTAACTGCCTACAGAGCAGTCCCTGAGAACTGGCACGGTCTCTCAGCTACCCAAGTCACCTAAAGGGCACCAAGTCAAAGACGATTCAGCAGTTGGCAATGCAGATAGGAGAAAGTTTGTATTTGTTATGTGAAACTCTTAATTAGCAAAATCAGTAGCATATAATGACTGATCTAGATTCAGGTAATAGCCTATGTGCAAATTAAAAAATCCCTTTTATTTTTTTTTTCTTTTCTGTCCAGTGATAATCTACAGTCCTCTGCAGAATTATTGCAGGCTACATCCAATCAAAACTAATTTTGAAGTTTTTTATTTCACATACTGTAAGAATTTTGTGATTGGACAGCAAATAGGTTGTCTGCAGCCAAAACAGACACTGCGTTCTGCAGCGCCAGTCAGGGAGAAGTACAGTGGAAAAAAGGCCATGGAATCTATCCCAGAGAAAAGTCAAATGGCTTCCAAAGCAAAGCACGGATATAATTTGAGAAAACAAAGCCAAATACAAGCAAAAAAAACCTCCCACCCACAGTCAAAATGACTTGTAAACACGTTGACATCTGAGGAGGATATTCCAGAGGTACCAGAACTAAGGGGATCTTCTCTTGGTGACAAAGTAGAAATTATTGCATAACTACAAACAGGATTGATGGCCTGACACTGTAGAAATGTCAGACAACCCAAAGACAACCCTGCTATTTAACAAGGAACTTTCCTGATAGAGTCAGAATGCAAAAACAAACAGAACCCCACACCGATATAGTACTAGCAGAACTTCTATCAGCTACTTTTTTTTTTTTTCCCCCCCAAAAGGAAATTCATCCCCTAAGCAGTATGCCTGAATTCAGTATACCTGAATTCCATTTCTAAGAATGACATAACTGCACCACACAAGATGCATACCTCTGACTCTGACTTTAATTTTGGAAGATACAATATAATGTAAATACACCTTTTTTTAAATCACAAGATCTGACTGAAGTCACTAAAATAAAACTCCTATTTGGTTGCTTTCAGCAATAAGATCCGATAGTCTGTCTACAAAATTTGTATCCAAACATTTCAGAATATATAGATCTGTGTAGCCAGTTTTCAATATTAATAGCTTAAGGCATTCAGGGTCATTTTAAAAACTATTTATTGCTTAAAGCTATGTCATTAGATACCTCAAAATGCAAGAAGTTTCTTCAGAACTTTTGAAAATGTTATATAGCTATTAAATTATTTACCAGACTAAGTAACTAAATGTTAAGGGTTCTGCTCCAAGAAGATTAACAAGGTTTTTGCCTGGAAAGTATATAGATGCTTTTTCTATATATTATGAAAGCAAAATATACCTGAAGTAATTTTTCAGATTGTTTTGTAGTCAACTGTTCATACAGGTTGTACCATTATGTACGTGCTTAGTGAGCTAGCGTCTCACTACAGAAATCTATTGGGTGTTAAGAAACCAATGAAACTTTTTAATATCACCGTGATGCTTTACTTGGTTCTATGCAAACTGTCAGCAAAAAAAATGGTGTCTCCACACTTGCAATGATGGAAAGATGTTCATGTTTGGCTTCTTCATATACACTGTTCTTTTGTAAACTTAATAACATGGCATCAGTATAGTGGTAACTACACATATTTCTGGACACTATTCCCACTGCAACAGATATTCATCACAGTATTCACTCTTGGCAGTCATTGTTGTCCTTTTACTCCCACTTGTTGAACTTTTTTTCTGTATTGCCACTAACCACCAGCCTCATTTGGTTCTCTCATTCCCAAAAAGCTCTGTTCCCCAGTGTTGTGCAACACATGGAAAGGGATACACAACCCATTCTTGTCTTGCATGGAGAATGGCTCAAATGACTCATTAATATTTTTTGCTTCAAATTTCAGGTTTCACTTCTAAAATTACCTTTATGATGCTACTTATGAAGTAGCTTCTGCTATCAGAACAGCTGAGTTGCACCACACCCAGCTGTAATATTGTTGAAAACAGTATCTATGTATATGCACAAACTAAAATGGATGGACTATTTGCCGTTGTAATAAAATTGTTCCATCGGAGCACTGATATTTTGGATTGCGTTCTCTCTAGACTCCTTTCCTTTCATTACTTGGTGAAAATGAGTTTCCCCTCCACACAGCCGGCTGTTACCTTTCCGTGGAGCTTGACCTGGCACTTTACCTGTTCTTGCAGGACATACACGCAGCCAGGGCTAGCCACGTAGGGTCCATCCCCCAGAGGTCTCAGCATGGGCGGCCTGGAGATGACAACCCCGTAGTCCACTTCTTCAAGAACATCGTAAGTCTCACCCCTGCTTCTTGGCTGCTAGAGCTGCTTAGGATTCTTCAATAGCCAAATATGCCACAAGCACTGGCCATTACGTTGAATCTGGTGGATTTTACCAAGTGTGCCTTTGAATCAATGCTGGTATTACATACAAAAGTAAATTTACCCAAAAACAATAATAAAATGATACAACAAGGTGGCTGAACCCACCATGAACACAGCAGTATTTCAACAACAATTATTACCATTATACGGCTCCACCATTTATAAGTTTTGTGATTCCATCTTGACAATTGGCCTTATTTAGGAATGTCTTCTGTTTTAAAAAGCTTATCAAATGTGTGCTGGGCAATGTCTATTAACATATTTTTCTAGTGCTTGCTAGTCCTTGGATAGCAATTAATGGATGTGGTAAGTTTACTTCCAGTTGTGAAACAGCTTACATTCTTAGATATCTTTTGAAAATGTAAGGAAAAGAGCCCAACATCATCTTCTTGATGATCTCACTTAAGACAACAACAATTTTGTTCAAGTTCTGAAATCAGCTGGTTTTACACCACTAAAATTCTCACAGAAAATAGTCAGGAAAGTTGGAATTTCCTCACAAAAGTTGACATTTAAAACCATGAAATTAACATCCTATCAGTTTGGAGTGGGACAGAGTTATCACTGGACTTGAAGTGCAAGACTTACAGTAGGTTAAAAAAAATCATCAATAAAGAGAAAGTTATTATGATAGAAAAATACTAATGCTGCAATTAATTTCTGAACCATCCTCTAACCATGGTCATTTTTAAGTATTCACAACATAAAGAAGAGCAGGCACTCTAGACGCTAGACAACAACTAATGCCAAAGGGGGGAAAACTTAAGGTGCTGTGCAAAAGGCTTGATGATTCTGTACACTTACAGCTGCTTTAATAAAAAGTTTTTGTGCTGATTTCCAGGTCTCACCCCGTACTCCTCCTCCAATGCAAGCAAAGGTAGGTGTCTGCAGGCACTCACGCAACGTCCAGTATCTTTTGCTTTCAGTAACAAAGAGGAGCTGTTGCTACTATTTCTAAAGCAAGGGACTAAAATAGAGAAGCTGTGGTTCTGTTTCTCATGCGTGTCCTGATTTGCTACATGATCTTTAACAAATCAAAGCCATTCACAAGGATCTCATTTATTCAGACTCCACCGCAATTACTTATATAACTAACTAATAATAGGCAGTGCTTTCAAACCAACTTCACACCACAATCAGTCCTTACACTTGCTAAACTCAACTGGCTCAAGTACATGATACTGACAAACCACCACAGTTAATGAAGCTCTTAATCTTGCCATTTTAATTGAGAATTTTCCCTTTTTCATCTTATGGAGTAACCCTAACCCTGCCTTCATTGTCTCACTATGTGGCCAACATTTTATTCCACTTTACTGCTTCTTCGCCTTCTGTGTATCATACACCGCAGATGCTACGTTCCATAGTGATCATCATGCCATTGTTTCTATTTCTTACATGTACAGGGAAGAGGATTATCCCTCGCCAGATTTAGCTGGGTAGGTGACGAACGTGCTTTCAATAACAGGCATTTGATTTACCAGGCAAAAGCATATCTTGCTCCATTGCCTCAAGCTGCTGCAGCAACGTGATACTTTTGTTTTGTCTCTATTTTGCTATTTTGCTTTTCCTGTCCCATTTTCCTCCCTCCTCCCACAGCAGTTTAAGATGGTAATTTTGTTGCTTGCTCTCATCCAGCAACTTGACAGCCTTGCGGTGATAATTTCTCCTGCTTCAGCACGAAGAGAGCAAAATTCACCGCATGGCAAAACTCTCTTCCTTTAAGATTCCTAGAAGATTCAGCTACTGCATTTTTCATTTATGGGAAGGGAAAAAAATAAAAGGGAGGGCTGGGACAAGATGGGAACTTGTTCCACAGTTCCAGTTTTCTTAAACACTAAGTGCTGCAAAACTAACACTATCACTAATTCAAATACTTTTGTCTTACTTTTCCTTGCCCCCTTTAGTAAGAAATCCACCTAAAAGGTTGTTAAACAAGTTCTTTCTACAATTATCTCACAACTAATTAAATGTGACTTCTCTATAACAGGCTTGATTTTATGAGACCAACACGTAGACTATTTATGTTTTAAGATGTGTTAAGGCTTTAAAATTCTTAAACATTTCTTCTACTATTTATTAGTAGAACGTGATTTAGTTCATGTGTGTATCATCTTAGAACCTGTGAAACTGCAAAACGTCTGTAAATATTCTGACATATTAGCTTGCCCTGACATTTTTCGTATTCTCTACAAAGCCCAAAGCTCTTTAACTCATACTTGGATAAACCTGTTTGAGGCCAATAATCAGCAGAATTTCTATTTCTTTAAGGTCTTATGACCTTGTGACTTCACAATGTGCAAACCTCTGTTCCAATTAGCAGCAAACTGAATTACCATGCTGGTTACTGGCAACTGGCTACTAAAAGCTTGAAAAAATATCCATCTAGGTAACTGCTCAGCAAGCCCCCTGACACTTCCCAGAGTTCTCTCTCTCATGCTATGCATTTTATGAAGTAGGAAACTTTTCCAAGAGGAAAAGTTCTGCTTTGTATCCTTTTGCTGACATTGGGGCAGGTTCTAAATAGCTGCATAATAATATCATAGCAATATA
>VZSV01000039.1:2513670-2526419 GCA_013398735.1 Nothocercus julius | reverse complement strand
AATATATATATCTATATAAAAACAATATAATAACAAATAGCTGCATATCAAAAACATTGTTACTACAGTAATTCCACAATCATACAGCACTCGGACCCTATTAAAAGCTAAAGGCAACTCATTCTTGGTTCTAAAGATAGGAGATTTTGCCATGTTTTCCTTTTTTACAGGACCAAGCACAGTTCTTCCTAAACAGAGCTTCCTACAAAAAATTAAAAGTTCAGAAATTAAGGTTATTTCCTACAAACAAGATAGTCTTCATTCTTCATTACCAGGGTGGATAATCCAGGCATTTTATCCTTGGCTTTTACCATTTTAGTGCATTTAAAAAAAAAAAAAAAAAATCTAGCTCTTAGATCAGAAAGACTAAACAATTAAGCTGAACTCCAGAGTACCATTCTTGCTCTTTTGACAAAGCACTGTTATTGTAAAAAACACCGGTTTTGTGGAAGGCAACTGTGATTTGATAGCTTCATTCTCTGATAGATTCATTCAAATGTTAGAGGCTTCAGGTGATATTTGACAACACTGCAAAATTGCAATATACATACACTGATTTACACCTCAGAAAACATCCTCCCATGACATGCATGTGGCACTGCTTGTACTGAAGAGTCACGTGGTACTTCAGTCTCGCACTCCAGCTTCTTTCATAAATACATTCAATAAAATAAAAAGACACAGGACAAAAAATCATCCAAGCTAACTGTTCTGCTGTTTCCAAGTCCGGAACAGAAATCATTCAGCAAATAGAAAATAAAAAAAGTTGAAAACATTCACCCTATCAAGGGTTAGTATCTGCAATGGTTGTTGACTTAGTATCACGACTGTGGACGCAGTTGGGCTTTCCTGACTTGAATACAAACACCATGCAAGTTGGCTCAAAGCCAGTAAGTTTTCCCCTGCTCATCTTCCCCACATGCACAGGGATAGTCCCATAGACTGAGATACCAGGGATACAGCATGTTCAGGTCAATTGGTGACATTTGTGACAATTTAGTGACATAACCATGGCCAAAATCACAACTTTTCATTTAAAATCATGTTTCTGTCAGTTCTATTAAATGAAGGTCATTTGAGAAACATTCTTTTACAAGACAGAAATAAAGTGTCTCATTTCTTTTTTCCTCATAACACGCATCAAAGAATAGACAGGACTAAAGAGTAAATTGGAAATAATCTGAAATGTAAAGTCCAGTCTGAGAGCAAACATGATTTGAATCATGGTAAGTTTTTATTCTTCTGCCTTATTCTTGTGCGCTTGTGTTGTGTTCAATATATTTTTCAACAAACTTAAATTCAATTCAGGCTACCTTCTCATGTCCTATAGCTGTTGTTACTACTCTTCAACTGTTTCATGATCACTTCTTGATCATTTCCTTCCTGCTTTGCATTTGAGTGTTGACTTTTGATTAATTCCTCTTTTGCAGAATGCTGCTTGCCCTCAGATTTGAATATGTTCAGATCCTAACATTGTCCTTTTTCATTACCTAAAGGATTATTTTATTTCAACACTTTCAAATTCCTAATACAAGTATTACATTTCAGCAAAGACTATAGTGTGATTATGATCATTTGAATATGGTAATTTTTAATATTTGTGAAAATCTTTCTTTGCAGGGTGGTGAAGGACACAAGCCAGGATATGGAAGTGGAAAATTCTATGAGCACAAATCGGCTCACAAGGGACATAAGGGATCCTATCATGAGGGCCAGGGCACTCTTTCCAAGATCTTTAAACTGGTAAAGTTCAACTTATTACAAAACACAAAAATTCAGTCTAGGGGAGAAAGAAGAAAAAATAAAATAAAATAAAATAAAATAAAATAAAATAAAATAAAATAAAATAAAATAAAATAAGCCAACCTTCTCCAGAACCTGCCATCTTTGACAAAACCACATTTCCCTAAGGCTTCTGAAAGAAACTAAATTTCCATGGATAAAATGTAAGTTTATCTCATGACCTAATAACTACTTACATGATATAGATGAAACAGGGGTACAAATAAATCGCCAGTCACCATCAGGAAAGAACATAAGTTAGCAAAGTCCCATGAAGACCTATGCTAGGATCTGTGTTTATCAATATACTGACAAATGATCTAGTACTCCTGTGAAGATGAGGTGACAAACCTTGCTGCTGCTGCTGAGTGAAAACGGAAGCATCTGAAAAGCTCCTGAAAAGTAGTGTAAGGTGTAATTTGACAAATACTTATTTCAGTTGCAATTGAAGGCAGTTGCCTCCAAGAGGCCCTGCCTATTCCCACTCCAGGTGTGAGAACTCCTAGAGCACTTGGGTACAGTGACTTGGTAAGCCAGAAAAGGCAAATTAGAAAACTCTGTCATATTAAAAATAAACATTTTGCCAGATCTTTAATTTGGTTCAGATCCCCAATTTGAGACACTACACCAACACAGCTAATAAGCTAAAGTAGATCAGGAAAGGAGTAAGTCATGTTCAGAAATGTTCCCTAGCTGCCTTGTAAAAAGTAGGAGACTTAAGAGTGAAAACAAACACCTTTTTTGCACAATATATAATTCAAATTTGGAATCTGCCAGCACAATAAGATGTAAATCTCAGCAGTGTATAGGTATAAAATCACAGGAGGGAAAAAAAAAAAAAAAAAAAAAAGTATTAAATAAAAAACACGGATGAATATTAAGGTCAAAATATTCAAGAGTGATAGAATTTTGTATTTCTAGAAATTAGGAGCTATGCTGGAACATTTATTACTGCACATTTGCTCTTGTACCTAAGATTTTCCAAATGAGCTGCTAATGGTCATACAGAGGAAAGGCCAGGGTGGCACAACCATCATTATGGTTCTGAAAAGACATTCCAAGATCAAGTCCAACCGTAACATAGGTGGGTCTGACAATCTGAAATAAACTTACCATATAAAGTCACCTCAAAAAAAAAGTAACAGTTTGTCAAAAGGTTAGTCTTAAGATAATTTAAAATTTAAAGTACTAAAAGACTCTAAAGGCAATAGCTGAAAATGCAATTTTTTTTTTTTTTTTGTTTTAAAATTTTTAGGAATTTAAAAAAAAAATTTTTTTTTTTTTTTTTTTTTTTTTAAATCAGAGGGAGATTGTCCTAAAATCCAGAATAACAAAACAAACATGAATCTGCATTTAAAATCTTTTTTTTTGTAATTAATGATCCTGATTCATATATAACAGAGATGTACTTATCCGTTCTTTAAAACCAAAGAAAAACACATCAAGCAGTTAAGCTTTGTTTTCGCCTGTGTAAATCTCCATTAAAATTAGCAGTTACTCTGATGTAAATCCAAAGCATTTCAGCAGAACATAGTCCATAAATTTTCACTTTCTGTGTGAGAAAAATGAAACATGAAGTGCACGTCATATCCAGCTGCAAATGACTGCACTTCTCCTCCCAGCCATTGAAACATTTACTTGTAACAAATCATCCCATACCCTGTTCTCACAAAGAATGAAATTTGCAGTGATCTTAACTTCAAGACAGAAGGTCTGAGAACCATTAGCATACCACCTTACCAGTTCAAGCTCTTATTCTCCAAGAAGACACATAATGGCACCTCAACCATGGTAAAAAACCACACGCATCTTTCACGGTAGAACTGTTTAAAATACATGCAGCACCAAGAGACAGCTCAAATACTTCAGCAAGGTAACAGGAATTCTTAAACTGGAATTTAACAAAATGAATGAGTTCTTCAGATGCTTAGGTAAAATCATTAATTCACCGTATGGCATAAAATTTAAGTATAATTTTCTCTGCACTTGCAGCTTTTCTTGGTGGATTTCAGAAATACATTATCAATAGTTATTATGATACACTTACATTACTTGTACAATTTACCTTTTGAAAATCTGAAAAATATCAAATTCCCCTCTTTCTCAAAATGTAATGTTCTTGCATTTTTATGGAACTATCCCAACTACTTTACCTTGGATTCAAAGATAAACATGCATCAGCTCTACTTTTTAGACACACATTTCTGAATCATTGTAACTTTTATAACTCTTATCAGAGTTTTATTCAGGCCTAGCTGATTTAAGCCTATTATTAATTCCAGGAGGTACCAATAACTATCTCTTTATACAGCTGTGCAGTCTTCTTTGTAAGTTACAAGCCTGGTACCATTTTTTTGCAATAATTTTAACAGAAAAGATGCCTATTACCTAAAGGATTATGCTAACTCTTTGTTGAAATGGATCAATAAAACTAGGAAGCAAAGTCTGAAGGATAAAAAGGAAGAAAAATATTAAGAATGAAGGAAAAAAAGCCCCAAATAGACGTATGCCTAAGATTTTTTTTAAGTAGTAAACAGTTCAATCTTCAACTGACTACAGTAACAATTGCCACACCATCTCAGAGATAAGGTCGGAACTGTATGGTTTTGTTTGTAAAAACTACAGCAGAAAATATCCAGTCACCCTGAGGAGCAGTACTACAAAAAACAAAATGCTTCAGCTTAGATTTCACCTTTGCTACTAAACTGCTTCAGGACAGTTATGAATAGTTTTCTCAGTAACAAATTTACAAATTGTCACAAATATATTCAAGATAGAGAGTTATTGTTTCCTATTCAAAGGTTTATTCTTATTGTAAAACAACCTCTAATTCATCCCTTAAAATTATTATCTCACATTTTCATTCCGCATTTGCGGTTTCCATGCAAGCCTGATGTTGGTATAACTGCACAGGTTAGTAATTTACCCTAATAAATATTACAGAACATAATGCTTACATTTCAATTCTCTCAGACACCAGCTGTGACAACTTGCATGCAAGGTTTGGATATTTTAGGTATATACAGTTCAGGGAATAGCCAAAAAAGTTTAAATTTCTCAAGCTTCCAAGAAAATAAATGTATTGCTTTCATGTTCCTCTTTTAAGTGGAAATTCAAATAATATTTAGCAAATCAAGAAAAGTCTAACCAATGTAGAAAGGGCAATCACTGCAGTTTTCATTAGATACTATTCAAAATTTTGTAATACTACCGATTAATATTTTCAGTTTTATAGCCATAAGAGTAGAGTACCTTCTACTTAGCTTACCTTTGCTCTTCCTTTCACAGGGAGGCTCCGGCTCCCGACCTGGATCGCGGTCTGGCTCACCAGTTGCCAGGCGCTGAAGCTCTAAGATGCCCTTCAAGGATCATGTACTCAGCTTCATAATGTAACTGCCTTAAAATTAGTAACTGCAAGAATTACCTAGATAGATGCAATCCATTAATTAATGCCAATTAAGTTCTGCATGCAGTAGATTACACAAACTTCTATTGGGAATCCCTGACCAACAGTTGAATGAAAGGAACACACAGAGTAGCTTTACTTGATGTTTTCCTTGTTTTATGTAAAGTAACAAGATCTCTGACTTTACTCATTCTTCTTCAGGATGCCCTAACTGTTTGCTAGACTTCATTATTTCTCACAAGCACCTAATTTAAGTGCAGGTGTTCTGGTTTCTTTTTACTGAGCATCAGAATTATAAAAACAGAGCTAATGCCTCGGGTAGCGAGTGCTGCTGTTAGTGAATTTCTGAAACACTGCTGCAATAATAAAAAAAATTTCTATGTGCAGAAGCTGTAAGGACTGTTTATCCAAGTAGTTTTTTTTTGATTTGTTTTTTTGGATTTTTATTTTGTTTTAATCTTCCTTCTCTCACTCACAGAATAATTTACTTTTCGTAACAGGATTAGGCAGTCACGGAAAGGTTACCAAACACTGGGAGTTCAAGGTATGTGCAGTGTGGGAGGGGGCAGATGTTGTAGAATGAGATGCAGAGCTATAGTGATACGGAAATTCTTTCCAAACTATAAATTGCTCATCATACCCAAACCATTAGAACCAAGAGTGGATGAGGGAGAGAAAGAGGATTTCAAATTCGAGTTAGACTAATGTCAAGAAACAAGGGATTTTCCCAAAGAAACATCTAAGAGGGCACAGGTGACCACTGACAGTCACAGCTGCTCCATGCAAACTTTGCTGCACCAACATGAACTTAGCAGTATATTAAGTACATAAATAAGTCTAATTTCTGAAAGAAAGCCCTTCAGTACTGGTATTTAAGATAGTCCTGCACATTTCATGTTAGAGCTACAAATCTTTTTCTTGGTACTGCAGCAGTGTTTTATTTGGTAAACTCATCTTTTGACTGAATAACATCTGAATGCGGGTTAATGGCAGCGCACCAAAGCAAACTCATAGTAAATTACTGTGAACATTTAACTGTTGTACTGTAGTTGCCTTATAGAAATAAATTAGAGCTATGGTAGATATAGATATTAATTGTTTACAAACTACTAAAATGAATGTGTGGCAATGGTATTTCCAACCACATGTGGGAGGGGGGAAAAAAGGCTCTTCTGAATTGCACTGTTTTATTACTTACTATTTCCTCAAACTATCCTCCCAGTGTCTGATTAATTTTTATGTTTTAGCCTCTGCATTGTAGACTACAATTAATGCTTCACAGGTTGAAACCGCGTTCCTAATGAATGAGTGCCCAGTAAACGTTACCTATACATATTGTTAATTCTATTGTAGGTTTAAACCAGCGTTCATTAATAACGAAGCAATGTAAAAGGAGAGAATAGAAAAGACGTAGAGATTAGAGAAAACATCAAAATTGTTAAGCATACATACCCCTATTACATCTTCTTTACCTACACTGGTTGCTATGTGTGTTTATCTACTGTTACTTCATTCAGACATATACTCTGCAACATAATAGTCTATTTAATTTAAACATGTATTGTTCTTATGGGAACACAGCTTAAAAAAATTCATTATTGAAATAAAGTAATCAAGTTGTAATGAAAACTTCGACAAGTTTTGGTTTGTAACATAAAACGCTATATATAAAATGTTCTGGGTTTTTTTTCCCCTCAAACTATGAAGAATGTTTAGATACTGAAAAGTGACATTTTGAGCAGGACTCAGTTGCCTACATACAAGCTTCTAGTAACACTGCAGCTGACTTACTACAACCCTCACAACCATTTCAGATATCCCAAGACATCAGGGTGGCAACCTGCCACAGGATTTATGGGAGACCACTGTCTCTGTGGAGTGACAGGCCACGCGCCAGGGGATACTGCCTGGTGTAAAATGCCCACTTTTAGGTATCAGAATCCTGCATTCAGGGACAACACAAAGGATCTTCTCTGAAAAGGGTAGGTGAAAATCAAGCTGATTTTGAAAGTGGCCTTCAACAACTGGAAAGAGTCTTTCAGGTGAAAAATTGAAAGGTAAATCTTGCAAATTTGCTGCACTGTGGAACCACAGAACTTATGCAAAGGTTTTTCCTTTCCTTCATCACTCTTCTCATCCCCTAAATGATCTTTTGTAGAGGCTGCAAGTGGGCTTTTCTGCTTTACTTTCTATATTAAAATATACATATAGTATTTCTTATAATAACTACTGTAAAGTAACACTTCACCGACAGAAGTCTCTTGTAGGAGACTGAAGCTTTTATAGAAACTTAATTCTTTTAGTTTGATGAGTACTTGTTTGAATGAATACATGTCTTGTAAGCAAACGATTCATTCCTGAAATACATATAGACAACCTGCACTTTCAGTGGGTCATTTCAAGCACTAAGGGATGGACATAAACCAAAAAGGAGAAAGACACAAGCCAAACACCAGGAGGCTATAGGAAAAGGGTTCTTTCTATATCTAAATAAATAAATAAAAAGAAAAAAAAGAAAACATATCTACTTCAACAGGGCTTTTGAAAATACCAACACATCTGTGACAGTCCCTGTCTGTACAGCACATCAAAGGACAGATTGCTTTGAAAATCTCCAGTTCACCTTTACTTAGTAACCTGCTGAGTAACTTCTGCTGCTGAGCACTGCTTTCTCAGCAAAGGAAAAAGCCTCTCCATCAGAATACTCAAGATTGGAAGTTCACAAAGGGATGGTAAAAAAGGCAAACTAAATACAGTCTTTAAAAAAGAAAAGTTTAAAACATCAATTTACTCCAACTGATAAGACTCCAGACGTTGAAGGAGTAGCAAATTCAATTCAGAAAATAACATAATGGTAGGCTACTGCACTCACATTGTTTGTCATTTCCAAGGTTTATAACACGCACTCATTTCCTGTAAACAAGATTTCAAAGCACTTTGAGAACAGAGCATTTTAAAAGAGCATCCTTTTACTCATGAGACTATATACTCACTTAGTGTCAACCACTACTATTTTTTACTTGCTGCCAGCTAGGATAGATAAGTACTTTCAAGTATTCAGGAACTGCATTCCTATTAAAAAGGACAGTATTGCACCCAGATGTTACCACTTGTAGAACCATTTTTTTCTCAAACTATAGGTGGAAATCTCTGGAAAGTATTATATCCCATTCAAGCAAATAAATTCCAACAAACTACTCTGCGTTTATGCAGTGTTCTCTGAAAAAGAAAGTGCAAAAGTTTTACAGGTGGCATATACAACAGAGCACATTAGAAATTATTCAGGGTTAAGATTACATAATTTAAAATTATTATACATAAACAGAATGCTACACCAGGGGCTGAGTATGTCCAGAAAATGACTGCAAAAGTTCTATACGTCTTTCTGAAACAGTTAAAAGGCTAACACCACATCCAGAATGAAAAGCACTGATGAAATAATCAGTTTATACATCTAGACTATATGAAGCAGTTTAAAAAAAAAAAAAAATCCTGCTATCCAGGATCAATTTAAAAAAAAAAAAAAACACAAAGCAGAGTTTGGAAAAAAAGTAGTATTATTTAACATGTTTTTGAATTAAATATTTCACATAACAAAAGTGTTATTTTCATGTCACCAACTATATTACTTATATACATATGCCAAAGAGTTAACAAAAGAATTAAGAGATGCTCTATCAAAACCAAGAGTGATTTCTTGAGTCAGGAATCTGAAATAACTAGTTTGTATCATAGACAAAGTATAGACAATATTTACACAAGGGAGCTTTTGGGATCTCTGGAAAATTGTTTTTCAGAAACTAAACTAAAAATCAACTTGGTATTATAATAAAATGAATCCACCACTGATCTAGAAGTACTTGTATGAAACTGAAAAGATGAACTTCCTGGAACTGGGATAAGTATTTACAAAATATACTCATTGGCCACACAGAGGCTCATATAACCTTTTATGTATATACATACACACACACTACATATATATATATATACATATATATATTTACACACACACACATATATTTATATGTAACAAATAAATAAAACTCAAAAGAACGAAGTTAAAAAAAAAAAAAAAAAAGCAAAAAAAGCATCTTTGGAATGTCTCAAAAATGACTATGTTAACTCCAGTGTTTCTTTGTTACAAATATACTTAAAAAGTGGCACCTTTCAAAGTAGTACTTGGTTAACTAAGTAGTTTTGCTGAAACAATGGTTTAAACAACAAGAAGAATGTAGCAAATTTCCAGAATTCACAAAGAAAATAATGAGATACTTTCAGATTTAAAAGAACTGTTTACAGACGAGTGACTATAATATAGGTGACCTAGCGCACAGCTAGTTTTCTGACTGCTGCAAACACAAGATTTTATGTTTACTTCCCAGCTGTAATACATGGCTGTGCTTTCCATGGATAATTAGATATGCACTTGCTCGTCCACTACTGCAACCATAATAGGTTTTTATTTTAACTTCTTTTAGCTTGGATTCTCTTTCATTAATTATTGCTGAGTTTAAAACCTCAGACGTTTTAATATAAAAAGCATCAACTGCCTTTGCAGTTGGAATGCAAATGAACCTGCTCCCTCTTGCAAGAGGTTAGCTGCAGAAATGCCCAAAAATTCATGGCATTTTTCTCCCGACAAATTCTCAGAACGGACTAAAAGAAGCTTAACAGAAAGAGTGCATTTTCCTATGCCTTGGGGAAAAAAAAATAAAAAATAAAAAATGCATCTAATTATTAACATTGTATTTCCAACCTCAGTTATTTCCTTAACTATTAAAAAAAGGCGAGTTCCATGATTTTCCTGTAAACTTATTTTTCTCCTTTAAAAATGGGAATCATTCTATTCTGATATGAAGTTCCAGTTTATTTTTCAATTAGATATACTGACTGTGAATTAGAAGATGAAGAAACTGTATATGGTATTACCTGAGTTCATTGATTCATAGACAACTTAGCACAGATTAAACAATGTTTTCGCAATATTTTTTTACAAGCTTAAAAAAGACATTGATTCTTTTAGGCAATTTTTGGAAATAATTAAAAAAACCTACAATATATTATTCTATTGTTAATATTTTCAATGCTTGAAGCTTCAATTGTAAAATCCATCTTTTACTTTTCTGAAAACTTATTTAGAGAAATTCAAGTCCTGAAAGCGTTTTCAGCTTTCAAATTTTAAGGTGTCATCGAAAAACATTGCCTATACTTTGCCATTCATTTGAAGATTCTTGTACCACCTCTTCCAAATTCAAAGAACGACTAATATCTTCACCTTCTTGCTCTTGATGGCTAGCAGGTTCTTGTACAGGACCTACCAAAGGACATGAGAAAAAGAAGAGTGAGGACATGAAGACAGTGCAAGAAAAAACACAAATACAACACTTTTGAGATAAAGAAATTATGTTGGGAAAGGTATTACACAACTACTACATATTCTGTAAATCCATTAGGCACTGCTTGAACACTGAAAAAAAGTCTAAGATCACGGCTTATGGAATTTTTGAATGCTTACTTTGTAGAGCGTATTGTCTTACGCTCTACAGAAAAACAAGGAACCAGAAGCACTAATCCAACTGTTTTTCAAGTCACTTTTGGAGTTTCACGTGCAATTAGCAGCTTATCAGTTTTGCTCTTTGGCTATACGCCTCATTTCTCTATAGTTCAGTGGTAGTGTTCTGTGCTTTCCTGCTGAACATCGTGGCTTTCTGCACTCTCTATTGCTACTATTATGCTACATACCAGTGTAACCATGAGCCCGTTTCATATGGAGCTTCATATTGCTTTTCTGTGTGAATCCCATTGCACAATAATCACATTTATAAGGCCTTTCTCCTGTGTGCTTTTTCATATGAACTTGAAGAGCACTCTTCTGGTTAAAAGCCTTTTCACACAGCGTACACTGAAACGGCCGTTCCCCTTATAAAAGAGAAAGAAACACACTTAGTTTTTAACATAAATATAATGTTTCAGAATAGAGTAAAAAGCATTGTTGAAATGACCTAGAAAATAAAGAAGACACAACCATTTTTCTTGTCTCTCTCAAAACAGAATTGTGAATCTGTACTACCAGCAACAAAACCCAAATATAGTATTAAACTATTTAGAAGACTCTGAAACCACATTAAATTGACCTTGCCATTTATCTCCAAGTAATATAAATTATCTTTTACCAAGCGCAGCTTGAATGATTAGTATTATTTATTATAGTTCATTCCTCTTATACTACATGAATCATATACACCTGAAGTATGGTAATTCCAATAGGCAGCCGTTATCAGTCACAAATTATGCTGCTTCCTCATAAACTTCTGCAAATGCCCATCACCATGACCAAGAGTTACTGCTTACTGACCAGAAGCTTTGTTATAAGTGCAAGAAAAACTAGCAGACCCACTAACACTGAAGTCTATCCCATTCCACTTGC
This sequence comes from Nothocercus julius, assembly GCA_013398735.1. Lineage (NCBI taxonomy): Eukaryota > Metazoa > Chordata > Aves > Tinamiformes > Tinamidae > Nothocercus > Nothocercus julius. Next base: position 2,514,801 of record VZSV01000039.1, on the reverse strand, counting down.
TTTGAAAACTTCCCTTCTGTAGACAGTCCAGTTCACTTAACCACTATATCCCCTGGCCTACTGCAGTATTTTGCAACCTGATATATAAGGATTTCAGCACTTTCCGAGCTCAAAACTCACTCATGCTCCTTTATCTCCTTTGTATCCTCTTACCTTCCTCATGCCCTCCCACTGCAACACCTCTAACTTGCTCTCAGGATTTCCAATTCTCAGGACATCTTTAGCAAAAGGACTCACTCCACAAATTCATTAGCTTCATGAACCCTGTGTTCATCCCCTTATCTTTTCCTGCTTAAGAAATGCAATCAGCAGTTGAATAAAATGTGAAACAAACAGGACCAGCACCTACGATCTCTCTTGCTCTCAGTCTCCTAACAAACATTAATACCCCCAAGCTCAAAAACTGATGTGTAAATTGCTGCTTTTTTGCCTTTGATAGCATATGAATCATGTGCTGAAATTAAACCATTTAAAGGGGCCAAATTCCTTTCACTGTAGCAAAGCAGGGAAAGTCGCAGTGGGCTGCATGATATAATTCCTACCCAAATATCTGGAAGCTGCAAGCTCAAAGAGAACTTTTAACAAAGAAATGAGTACTCCCTTGGAAAAGACTGCACAGTTTTTAGAGTAACAACTGGGGAAAATAATAAAGCACAAAAAACACCCACAACAAATTAAAAGTTCTAGCTTTAGAACTAGATAAAATGACTAGTAGCTTAATGACAACATTACATCACAAGGAGCAATCAGTGTCCAGATGGTCCCCTATTTAAATCACTGAAGTAATGCAAGTCATTTCAAAACACTGTGTTAAAATTTACTTGGTGTTTTAATACAAGTTGACATTTTAACACAGTTACCTGAATCCATGAGCAAGCATTTCAAACAGTATATCCTTAATCATGATAAAATCTTACAAGACAAAATCATTTCTAGTGCTACCTGTGTGAATGCGACTGTGTCTCTCCAGCTGACTTGGCTTAGCAAAAGCTTTTTCACAAGTATCACACTTAAACACTCGAGGCTTCTGGGAACTCAGTGAGGGTCCAGCCTGGTGGGTTTGCATGTGTTCCTATATCAGGATAGGAAAAAATACACTTTAGACCATTTCAAAAGACTTCAGTATTTAAC
>VZSV01000039.1:2496120-2509416 GCA_013398735.1 Nothocercus julius | reverse complement strand
TTGTATGCTGTGACAGATGTGCTCCTTCCCCAGCTCAACCTGACTTCTCACACATAGCCCTATTCAGGTGTTAACTACCACAGTAGCTGATCCTGGTGGTTGCCCCCCTGATTTCTTCCCCCACTCGGACATCAACCAACAATAACAGTCCTGATGGCTGCATCCTGATGGGCAGATAAGGCCAAGTGTGCATACAAAGGCCAACAGTCATTTCTGAATTGAAAGAATGACTAGGTCAATCATCTTATCCCATAAATGTGGGGACAGCCCAAGAGCCCATTGAGCTCTCCTTGAATGGTGGCAGGCTGCATGCCAGGATCTCCTCTTGAGCAGGGACGCCTCTCAAGGATACTCCTCGGGGTTAAGAAATCCTTGCCACAGCAGATTAGTGGTAAGTGACTATAGCGCGCTCTCTTTCTGAATGGGTAAGCTTTACTATGTACTGTGCACAAATCCCTTAGTCATGGGACTGCTGACCAGGTCTGGGACGAGGGTTGGATCCAGCTGCACCCAGACCCCTCTCAGAAGGGGTTTGGAAAGCAAGGGGGTACAATCTGAATCTCGTGACTCAATGGGAGGGTGTCCTTGATAATTCTGTGTGTGTATCTTGAACCTCCATGCAGTAAATAATAAATGATCTTGCCACAGAATCTCGTGAAACCATTGTCATTATCAATAAAACCTATTACTACTTTCCCACCAGTGAAGTGCATTGTGCAACTCACCCCCACGACCACTCGTTCCGTAACATGTACATACACACACACACACACATATATATATTTTTTGCTATACCTTTACAATTTGGTAGCAAATATATAAAAGATGAAAAACTCAAAGCCATTCAAGTTCCTTAATCTAGTGCCTAAGACTATACCATTTCTTATTCAGTTAGCTGATATAACACCTATTTTTAATAAAATTTAATTAATTTTCTTAGAAAAATCACTGTATGCATACCTGGAGTGTTTAGTGAAGTGCCCTGAGAAAGAAGCTGGTCATTGCTTATAGTTAATGTAGCACCTGTAGTCTGACTGCTAATTGTTGGCGTTGTCAACCTTAAGCTGCCATTCAGATCATTGCTTCCAGAATTAGGCTGAATAAGATCTTGGCCTAAACAGAATCAGTCCTATTAATAACCACAAATGTCTCAACATTATTCTGCTACTGCAGTTAAAAGTATTTTTTTTTTTAAACACATGCAGACATTTATAGAAAAGGCAGACAAGTTTTTAATACAGATATAACTATGAATTTTTAGACACTAATACTTAAAATTTAGGCCAATACTGATATCAGATTCAAGGCATCAACTTCATGGAACTATAAAAATTGAGTGAACTAAAGGTTGTCAGTGAAAATGTATTTTCACATGTCTAGTTTTTTTATATCTATACTGGATTGCATCAAAGCAGCACGGTTCTAATTCTGTGGAACAGTCAAGCATAGAACATACAGAAAATGAAAGCAGATTTAAGCAGTCATATTCCTTTTTGTTTGCATAAGAGAATATGCATGAATAAGCTTGTCTAGAAAAATGCAGGTAGCGGACCTTGACTTCTTAACTTGGACATTGCTGTCATCCCATTTCAAAACACTAAGCATACTGCCAAAAAGTTTTCATTGTGTAACCATGTAAGCAAGTCAAATTAAGTATCTAGTGAAAGAGCTTCAGAACTCTTAACACAAGTTTAAAGTTCAGTAACTTTAAAAATCTTCAAGAAACAATGAATTCAAGTTTGGAGCCCAAACCTCATCACTTTCTTACCCTTTAAGTATCTACTACCACAATACTTCTGGGGGAAATAGAAGAAAGTACAAAACCTAAATATTTTCTCCCCAGTGGTTTTATTCTGGTATTTTATATTTCACTGCATCTAGTGAGCAAATGTAATGATGCAGACTACAAAATGCATCATTATACTGCATTTATACTACATACGGGATGAGGCTCTTAGAAACAGTAAAATATCTGGTTTCAGGAATGAAGGACACCTGAAGTATTAGCCACATATTACAAATATTGAATAGTACACCCCCAAAAAATGATCAGAACATGTATTAGAAGATGGTTTCACAGGCATTTAAGCAAATCTAGCTTAAGCACACACAAGCCAAACCTCTACCCTGATCTATGTGTACCCCTATCAACATGATCTTTCAGTTGCAATATCCCAAAGAAAATAGGAACTTATTATACCACGGAAATAGGAACTGCTTATACTGGCTTTCTCACCGAGAAAAGTATCTTTTGAATCAAGGATGTGAATAAAATAGGAGACCAACATAATGTGTGAAAATATAGTTAGCTTTCAGAGGCAAAAATTTGGGTCTTCTGTCTTTTAAGGCTGATAAACTTGAAAATGCACTGAAGAAAAGCTGTGGACAGGGTATGCATCCTCAAATGCTCCTGCATGGCAGGCTTCTAAACTGGAGAGCTAGCAGCATTAAAGATCATTAAAAATAATAACCTGATATTGTAAGGGTGATTTCTTGAGGGCTTCCTGACGAGCTTGTAGTAGCAGAACCTGTAGCGTGAGCTAGAACTTGGCTCAAACTGGAATTATTTATAGTCAATGTTATCTCATGCTGTCCATTTGAGGAAGACACCACACCCTGTGAAGTCATGACTTGAGAGATGTCCTGTGCACCTAAAGGTAAATAGAAAGAAGAACAACAAAAATATGACAAGCATTTCTTTGCAATAGATAAAACTATCTATCTAAAACTACGACTTTATTTTCAAAACCACTAAGAGAAGTGTAGCTAAGGCAAGATTTTTGAGGTTAAAATCTAATAGCAACAAATTGTTTCCATATCCAATCTATTCCTCAACAGGTTAAAATCTTTAGAATAATAATCTTATGTTTCTGAAGACTATAAATATTCTTCAAAGTGTAAGACGACAGATGCTGCTTACCACTGGTACTGGTGGCCAGCACAGGCTCTTGCTCTGCTAGAGATCCTATGGTCATGTTAGCTGAAGCTGTTACGGTGGGCTGCAGGGAGAGGCCTGGCAGAGGCTGAATCACCACACTGGCGGGCAGCACATTCTCTGCGGGCTGCAGGGAGGGATTCTGTGGAGCTGTGCCAGCGTCTCCGCTCAGCTGCTGGGCGAGCAAGTTGCTCTGTTGTAATGTCTGTTGTAGAATACTTGGATCAATCTGAAAGGCAAATTTGCAATCTATCAATTGGAAATCACCCCCATAAGCACACATTTTAAATAAAAAAACAAGACTTGAAGAGCTGTATATAAAGTCTGTAAAATATTTAAGTTTTATATATTTAAACTCAAACCTCTTTTTAAAGCCTCTGCACATAGAGTGTCTATAATGTCTATATGTAAACAGTCTATTCAGGTATACATTCTTCCCCTCTCTTCAACCTCCAAGAACAAGCAGTATCAACAAGATGTTTGTGAAACTGCGGTGCCAGCTAAATTTAGCTTGCCGGCACACGGCGCTATCTGCAGTGTCACTTATCCACAATCCTGCCATCCTATATTGCCTTGCTACTGCAAGTAAGGCTTATCACTGTTTTCAGGTCTTTGAGAGGGGAAAATGCATAGAGCAGAAGTGAAAACTGGCATAAGAAATTATCTGGGTTTATTTTTCAGCTCCTTTATGGGTCCTAAAGAACTCCTGTACATTTCCAATTGACATTCTCACATCTGTTCCCAATATTTATAAATAGACAAGTTACTTTTTAGGGATGATTGCTTTGGGAGTAGAGGAGACAGTTTATTCAGACTTAGGTTTAGACTTATTGAATTGCAGTACGGCTTTGAGCACCTTACTGCAACTTTGATAATGATTCTTCTCTGAGTTTATGGTTGGATCAGGTGACCTCGAGAGGTCTCCTCCTGCCTAAATGATTCTGTGAAACTGAAAATACAAATCAATTCAGCAAATCTGTCCTTTCACATCATATTAAGTATAGATTTTAGAACCTGAATTATCTCACCTTTTTCTATAAGGTATTTCTACTATCAATTTCTATCAGCTCAACGACAATGTAAAATTTTAATCTAAATATAGAAAACCTGCCAAATAATCGAGGAGACGTTCATTAAGACACATTCTCTGCAGTACTTGGGGTATTTTGGGGGAGTGGGTGGAGGTGTCTACAGCAAAATGCTTTTACAATTAAAAGACAAAAAGCAATTAAAAAAAAAAAAAACACATACATTTTACAAAGCAGTGATAAAAAATTTGGAAAAACTGAAAGAAAAAAAAAAAAGAAAAAAAAGCTGGACAGCTACTGCCTCATCATTCTAACTTGGTACAACTGGTACAGCACAGTACTGCTGCAGAGCACACTCAAATCAAGGAAACACTTCCAGAAATATTTTTAGGTTCATCAAGCTTCTTTCAGCCCTCAATCTGGCTATATTAAAAGCAAGAAATTAAGAGAACAACCTACCTGTAATGTTATATTGTTAATGCTGGCAGCATCGATTCCAGAGATTTGAACATTTTGTCCAACCAGATTAGCAGCAAGCTGTAACTGTATCCCTTCAAGAGTGGCCAAGCTACCATCTGTCAAGGACACAGTTAAGTCACCTCCAGCTACCAAAGAAAATAGTCGCATTATAACTTTTTTCTTTATCATTATTGGCCTCCTCTTCTAGCTTGCTTATTCTTATAAATGAAATCCACATTTTAGCTATACATTTATTTAAGAAGAAAAAAAGTAATCTGAAGCACCTCATGACTGCCTATTTCAGAACCTGGTAAATTCCATCTGGTTTAAGGGTATTTATTACTTAAGCACTAGCTAATGACTTCCAAACTAAAAACTACTCCAGATGAGCTTTGGAAACCTGCAGAAATATGGAACAGATTTTCTTGGTGAGTGTACTGCCCTTAAACACAAGAACTAACATTAATTAGGTCTGACTATGGCCCAGAACATACATATATAGGATCAAACAGGTTACTGCAACCATTTATATATAGTACAGAAATGGAGAAAGAATCAAGGGCTATTCTACACACTCGCACGGAGGGGAAATAACTTTGCATTTGAAATCCAAAAATACTTAGTGCTTAAAAGCTTCTAAGGTCAAAAGCTGAATAGACCATCTCAAAAAACTTTTAGTGAATGCATGGAAAACACCATGTTGTCTTTGACACATCTGCTCTAAACATCTTTAGTGTAATCAACTAGTCTCCTTTGGATCATGCTTCAGAAATACCTTTCCCTCTCTAAAATCCTGTATCATAATAAATTTGCTCTATAGTGCATTCAACATAAAAACTTGCTCTAGGCAAAATGCAAGTCATAAATCTTGATTTTAAAAGTTTCCTAATGCTTTTAGGTCATTAAAACATGCTAGATTTTTATTCTGTTCACTCAAAATTCCAAGCAAACCTCAAACTGCATCTGTCACGAATTCATCACAAAAGGAACTTGCCAATTTCTTTTGAATTCAAATTCATGAATTTTAGAGATATTAGTTAGATCCAATCAGATACGCTAGGATGACTGCAGTTAAGTACGTGACTGACAAATTAGTGTGAATTTGTGAGCATACTTTCAAAATCATACATATGCACTGACAGAAGTGTCAAAAACAGTACAGGAATCAAGGTCTCACTCTCAGAAGACCCACACTCTAAGTGGCACCAGGGAATATTTCCAAATGCACTATCTACCCTTAAACTGTCCCAACTTTGCTTAGGGCTAACTAACACTAACCTAACTCCCAAATTAACTTAGAAATTAGCAAGAACTGTTTTCTTGCAACATTATTTACTTGCAATTTATTTACTTGCAACAGTAAGAGAGTTTAACTGAAAGGATGCTGGCTCTTTGGTACCAGTCAGGCCTTGACAAGAATACACTGATCTGTTCATTCTAAAAGTAAATGAATTTCTATTAGCATTTCCGTGCATCGTATCATGAATTCTGCAAAAACCTGTAAGTTAGTAGTGTTTGGCATGAGTTTGTGAACTCTAACAGAAATTCTAACAGAAAGAAAAGTCCAGTATTTGATCTCACCAAAAGTCCTTCATTTTTACCTGACACAGAAGCAGGAAGAATAGCGTGGCCCACAAGTCCCTGCTGAAGCAAATTTTGATCAAACTGACTTGTCAAAACAGAATTGTTCATGATGAAAACATTAGGATCTGTTGAGGATGAGTTGAGAAGACTGACTGGTTGTAGTCCCTCAGTGGAAGGACGTGTGACAGGCTTCCTAACTTTCTTAGTCTCTGGTTTATAATGACACTGTATGTGAGTTTTTCTGCGCCCTGAAGTACGGAACCGTAAGTCACAGTGTGGACATTTGAAGGGTTTTGCTCCTGTATGCAGGCGCATGTGTACTTTTAGACTCCCTTTGGTAGAGAAGGAATTACTGCACACATGACAACTGAAGAGCTTCTGGCCTGGAAAAAAAATCAGAAGAGAAATAAAAATGATAAAACGACAACAAAAAGATCAATGCCACTGCACAACAATTTAAACAATTACATATTCTAAGCTAATTGAACAAAAAATATCTAGCATTTTTTTCTTTATAATTTTGGTTGCTTTTCAAATGAATTAAGAATCTCAATGGAAAATATCTTTTCACTTCTCCCCCCCGCCTCAATTTTTAAAACTCAGTCGTTTGTTCTTACTGTGCAGTTCAAAACTCTCATTCAGAGACTCACTTGGTCACCTTGACTCTTATATCCTCCTCATCATCTTTCACCTTTCTGACTAACCTGTTGCTCCAACTCCACAGTTCATAAAACTGGAGATTTTGTAAAGTTTCGGCTCTTCAGAATTTGGCTCCCCTTCCTTAGCTGCTCCTTTCTCCTTTAACTCAAGCAATTTGACTCTTTGGTTTCAGCCTTTTACCTATGTTAAGCTCCTCTATGACCAAACTACAAAAAACTTCATCCTTAAACACTCTCAGTATGTTCAGAGAAAAATGTCTAGGAATACCAGCTCATACTAATAGATTGAAAATAGGAAATCAGTAACATCTACAAACTGGAGAATATTCAAAAATAAGACTTCTGGAAATAAAAAAAAATGCACAAAAGTACAGAACTGCAAATTCTGCAAATGTTTAATTCCTTTTGCTACTCTATCTGAAATATCTGATGAAATATCTGAAAAAAATCCTTTGTCTCAAATGGGAGTCCTGCATGCTCTACTGTTACGCAATTAATAACAGTAACTATGGAGTTCATTCATTAACCATACATGCAACTGCATAATTCAAAAAAAAAAAAAAAAAAAAAAAAAAAACACCACCCAAAACACACTACAGAATACAAGCAGGAAACCTGCCCGTAATCCCTGTAGTTGAAAACCCAGAGGAACTTCTGAAATTCCCAGGTCTTTCAGTATCATGTTCCTTCCTAGTTAAAAAGAGAAAGAAATCAACATATTCTGGATAGCTGTCTTACCACAAAAGAATAAAACCAGACTTTGCTACAGTTGTGATAAGCTAAGAGTTAAGTGACTAAATCATTTTCTTTGGCAAACCTTTAGGAATAACTGTTAAACAAAGCTCCATCAACATCCAGAGCAAAACATACAACTGTGCTTTGGGGATGTTAGGTATTTATCATTGAACCTCTGACCACAAAATAAGTTGTGTCTGTAATTTCTGCTATCGACTTCTGGCTTTCATTCACACAGAATAATCTCTCATCAAGTTCCTGGTTTATAATTCAGCCTATTTCAACCCACAGACTCACATTAAAAGGCAAGCACATTGGTGACATTTTTTGTTCAGCAAGTCTAAGCAAGTCTCTGGCCATGTTCTATGTCAGCTTGGACAAAGGAAACCATCCGCTGGCACAACAAATAACAAATTCAAAGTAGGAAACTTATTACCCAGGATGTACCTGTGGCCCCAGCATGGATGGGTTCAGAAAACGATTCAACTAATGTAAAAATAGTCCATTAAACGTACAAAGCAAAAAGACACCACCTCTAGTTCAGAGCCCCACAGGCTGCAAGCTGCTGGCAGCTGCAGGAACATGACCCATCTCCTACTGCACTGCTTCCGTCTGCTACAATCCAAGAGAAGGAACTAGACTAGGCAGAGATCTGGCCTAACAAAACAGAGTAGCAGCACTTACGCACATACCACAGCATTGTAAACTGTCTTTTCCAGCATTTTGAAAAAAAATATTTTATTCACCTTACCAAAATAGCAGTCAGCTTTAGAAATTCACACAGGATTTTCTTAAAGAAGTTGAATAGCAAGAAAAAAATAATTGTAAAATGTTAATTAGAGAGCTTTTTTGAAATTACATAAAATTGGAGCTGAAAAATGCTACTAATTAAAACCAGCTCCCTCTCATTGTAATATAAGAGTTACTAATAACCCTAAAAGTCACAGAGGTTGTTTTATATTCAACTTGAATGACTAGAAGATCAAACTGTTCTAAATAATTTGAAAAATAAGAGTAACACAATTCTGAAGCACAGACTCAAATTTTTACAGTCTTTTACACTTAATTTTATAAAATCCTCAAGCTTCAATCTTCTTCCTCAGGAAGATCATTTAGCCTTGCAATTCTACAATCATCTGAGGTTAAAATTCTATAGATACATACATCAGTGTTCTGAGACAAGAGCCACTTTATAAGCCTAAAGATATAAAACGTTGTTACAATCCACTTTATTAAAGATTCCGTATTATGATGCAATTAAGGACGTTCTGACTGCCAAATTTCACCTAGCATTGCCGTTTCCCAGGTAAAATGCACCATTTTGCAAAACTTTCAGCTAAAGAAAGCCTTACTCAAAAGCAACTGGGCTAAACACAGACATTCAAAACCTTCCTTACCTGTGTGTGTTTTAACGTGACAATCTAGAGTAGATTTTACAGTGAAACTCTTCCCACATTCTTCACACTTATATGGCTTCTCCCCAGTATGGATACGCACATGCCTAATAATCCCAGAAAACACGAGTATGTGAATTTCTACTTCTACACAAAACATGACAGCTACTAGAAGTATTCTGCAACTTACTCATTTTAGAATTAGTAAAATACTTAAATTTACACAACATCAAGTAGAACTCCTAAAGGGAAGGATTTCAGAATTTACTATTTTTCAAAACGATTTGTCATGCTTTTAAATGCATATCCTACTGCAAGAAATAATTCATTTGTAACAAAACTTCATAATAATTATGAGAAATAATTCATTTATAACAAAACTTTGTAATAATTACTTAAGCAACATAGAAAACAAGAAACATGAAAAAGCTGTTTTAATCACGTGTAGATTATCCACTTTCTTTGATACATATTTTTAAACAATTTATCACATGAAAAATGCATAAAAACCTTGCCAAATTATAGTTCAGACATAAAAAAAGGTTATATGAAACTTTTATTGCTAAGTGTCCAGTGAAGAATTTAGGAAATTAATAGGAAATTTTTCTACTCCTTACCTGACTAAATCACTGGGTTTTTTAAAGCTTTTGGGACAGTAATTACAACAGTTAGCATATTTGGGCTCTGCTTCCAGTTCTGCTTGCTTATCCTTGATCTCACTAATTCTGTCTTTTTCCGCAGCAGACTGAACAAGAACTTTTTCCGAGACAGTGGCACTTTCTTGAGGTCGGATTTTTGCCAGCTCTGCTGTTTCTTCTTCTGTAAAAGTTATGACACCAGGCCGCGATTTTCTAGAAGTTCTTTCAGAGTTTTCATCATCATCTTCAACACATATAACTATTAAAAAAAAAAAAAAAAAAAAAAAAAAAAAGAGTATGTTTGGAATTAAATTTACTTCAAAGATATAACAATACATGCTTGCATATCTTACATAGCTGTAAGTAACTTGTACCAAAAACACCACAACAGTGGCACACAAAAAAAACTCTATTGGAAAACATACTGTTACTGGATACATTCTTGGGGAATCAATTTCTTTCAACAATTTAGATAAAATAGTAGTTGAAGTGGCTCTAGACATGAGGCATTATCTATGCCGAAAGGATAATGGCGTAACTCTTATAGCGTTCATGTAATTCACTGAAACATTTTTACTTGTTATATAGTAAGGACAGTAGAAGTACAAATGAAATAATTTACCTTCCCCTCCTGTTTCTGTAGCTGCTGCTACAGCTGAGGAGACTGCCTGATGCTTTTTCATATGTTTTTTGCAGTGAACAGTTGTTCGAAAGTTTTCATCACAGAATGGGCACTTGTAAGGCTTCATGCTCATGTGAGTTGCCATGTGCCTGGTAAGGCTGCCATTAGTTGTGAAGGATGTATTGCAAATGCTGCAGCTGAATGCTTTAACTCCTTAAAGTAACAAAAATACAAGTAGAGTAGCACACTGTTCATCTACATTCACTTATTCAGGATCTTTACAGTACCAAACTTGAGCAAAGCAAGCAAATACACAGCACATATATTCTGTTACCTGTATGAGTCTTTTCATGTGATTTAAGAACTCCTGAGGAAACAAAGCCACGGCCACAAAGCTGGCATTTATAAGGCTTCTCACCAGTATGTGACCGTACATGCTGTTTCAAATGACTGGATTTCTTAAAACCCTTGTTGCAATATTCACATCTATTAAAAGAAAGTTATTGTCATTACTCGCATATAAGTAAAGACCATAAAAATATTCAGGCAATAATGTGGCAGAACCTAGGAATTAAGTATAACAGACCTATAAGAACGCCTGCTTTGATCTTCATTATCCTCAAGAAAATGAGGCCGCTGGCTATGCAATTCAAGTTCTTCTTGTGATGACTGATCTTGTATCAAGCGAGTAGTCTAGAAATCAGAGAAGCTTCAAGTAAATTTCACTTTCTGAATATTTCTGATATTTGAGAGGTCATATTTAACACTACAGGAGCTCTTCTAAACAGCATGTTCCCCAAGATATAGGGTGCTGCCAACAGCTTTCGATACTTTTTCAATTATCTTTTCATGCAACAACTCAAATAATACTCCAGAAGGACAGCATGTTCTAAGACTTGGAGGGAAAAAACTCCAAAGTCTGTAGACCGGAGGCTGAAATTATCCAACCCCTTCCAGGATCCTACAGTTCAGTTCAGTTCTCAAATTAACATTTACCCTTGTTGAGAAGTATAAAAAGGGTATAATATATGCAGCTCAATACGATCAATCACATCAATCATCACACTACGACAGATGGTCTTCATGTTAGGTAGTGTAAAGATAATAAAATCCAGTTTTTAAACTGTATTTTTAGCAATTAAACTCTTAAAAGTCTATCCAGATGAGTACCATGAAAGTAACACCACACACTGCAATATGCAAGCTTCAAGAAAGCTAACACGCATTTGCGATGTTATTGCTTGATCGTATCTATATCCATGTATCATTAGTAAAGATTTCAGGAAAAAAAAGAGAGCAGAGCGAAATCAGATTATAAGATTAGGCCTACTCCTAAATTTTTGCTTTATAATTTTACTCTTATTATCCTTTCATTAATCTAGAACATTAAAACATACAGCTTTTTTTTTTTTTTTTTTTTTTTTACAAACACACAGCTGGGCAATTAGTCTTCTCCTTGCTTTTGGTTGTTAAGCAAAAGCAATCTAGAAAAGAAATCTGATTTTTTTTTTTCCCTGACTTCTCCGAGTTCACCTAATCAGCTACGTTCACGAGAAAATCATCACCGAACACAGAACAGTGGGTGGTGCCTTCCAGCAGTACTTACTACATTAATAGCATCAGTATTTGGAACCTGAAGAAGGGCTGGTGGATGGTAACTTGTTGAAAGAGCCTGAGATTCAAGGGTACTTGAATCCTGTAGCTGCTGTACAGCTGGAAACTGAGTCTGTTGATTGTAGCTGTCGCTCACTGTAAAACCTGCCAAAAAATAAGATAGTCACAACTCCAGAAAACAGGCACAAGAGGACTTAAAATAAGACCATAATTTTTGGAAGACTACCTTCGAATGAGATTATGCAATATTACAATAACGTATTGTTTATTTTATACTCTTCTCTGTTGGGGGGCAAAATATACAAACATTTCTGGCATCTACATAATATGCATAATAGGGTTACTTACCATTAGCTGGAATTCTATTGGACAATCTCCTCCACAGAACAACACTGTTTGAAGTTTCTTCAGGATGCCACAATTACCTTAGAGCCATTGAAATTTTGAATTTCTTGTATGTAAGCATGCATGTGTCAAACAGGTTGACCCATCTCCCTTTATCCACGGTGGTACCACGCTCCCTTAACTACACTGGAAGCCCATCACAAGGATGCAAAGCTCAGTGGGGAGGATGGCGGGTGAGTGGAGGAGATGACCCAATAGGAGAAGTCCAGTTTCTGATAAAGTAACCCCATCTCCTACTTTGGATCTCCTCCACATATTCCCACTCTTTAGATAACAGTAAAGTAAGGTCTCTCAAAGGCAAACTGCAAAGTAAAAAATAAAAATGTGTTTGTTCACAATCCCAGTATAAAAACTGATTTTTTTTTATTTTTTTGTTCTTGTAAAATATCAGAAGCTAATTATCTCCTTTCCTAAAGGAATGGCAACAGTCCCAAATGAGAGTCAGGAAAATATACCTCAGATCGCAGCTGCCTCTGTGTTATTAGAGAGGCTCTTTTACCAACCCACTTAACCCCTAAACACTTCTAACACACACACACCCACACAAAAATTAATGTTATGCAGAAAAAAAATGAAACCATAATTATCAGTAACTAAGAAAAGAGCAGCCATTTTATTATTTCTGTGCAGTTTGCCTTTAATGGACAACAAGGATGAAGATTATGAAAACAGGGTAGAAATAAACCTGTATCAGATGACCATAGCATCAAAGATCAAAAAGCAATGCTTTAAGAATGTTTTGAATTACAATATATCAAACACTGGGATACGCTTTAAGCAGAGATTTCCCCAAAAGATACTTTTCACAGCAGAAGAATACTGTTATCAGTATAGGAAAAAATTTGCTTATACGCTACCTTTCATATCATAGAAGCAACAAATGTAAACACACCCTGAAAGCATTATTAGTCAAGTTATAACTCATCACCAAATCTAATACTGCAGCTTCTTTCCTAGAACTATGATTACAAGAAAAAAAAAAAAAAAAATCAGTAAGGTAGTATTGAGATGATTGTGTGATTTAGTTTTACACACATACACAAAAAAATATTTAAACTAGTCCTAGCTTTTCACAATGGCCAAAAACGTGAACCCTACACCTCAATTATCTTCTTAGTGGAATGACAGAATAAAGATGTACCCTGAAGAACAGCCACATACAGCTTTACAGTGACAAGAGGGCCACTACTTTCTAGTTTCAAATAAAATTTCAAAGCAGAATT
>VZSV01000039.1:2481346-2495745 GCA_013398735.1 Nothocercus julius | reverse complement strand
CCAGAGGACAAGAGGACATCACCTGAGCTGTTCTCTTCTACACTGACATAACTTACTAAAAAGAGTAGAATATTCTGGGATCAGTTTACTAGCAAAGATGCCTTACATGTAAGAACATAAACAGCATGGCAGTTCACAAGAAAATACAGTATTTTGATTTTTAGTAACAATCTAAAGTCTCCATTTTCCAAATGGACTTTACAAACATACCTATATGCTCCTGGCACCTGTGCATCTCTGTGGAGACCAGAGATTGGCAATTAAATATTTGCTACATTTGTTTCTCAGAGAATGTCTGGAGCCAGCTCAACAGTAATCACTAAAATCAATGTGTGAACAGTTATTTAAAAAAAAAAAAAAAAAAAAAAATTTAAGTCCTGAGATTGCGAATCAGGCTCCTAAAAAGGCAAAAGAGCAGGCTGGTGCCAAGGCTATAGTCATATGGGTTACAGAAGCATGGAGTATTTCAAATTTTTGCATGTTTTCAAGGCCACTCCCACATCACTATCTCAATTACAATCTCATGCTTACAGTGAAGTTTTAAAGGAAGAAATAATGACACAATCTATATGAAAACATTTTTGGTGACAGATGATGCCCAACAGACTATTTTATGGTAAAAGATCCATTCGGTTGTTCTGACCTCCTTAAAAGATCATCAAATTAAGAGGCATGAATATGTAAAACTAGTAAGAAGACTTAAGTAACTTTTCTCAGTATCTTCAAAACTACCTGAAATGATTTATTGTGATACAGTAGCACCCTCATGAGATCCATACTTCTTTACAAATGTGAAGCATATCAAAAGGAAAATCTATCCAAACAAAGCAGAAATTCTGTTAAAAATATCACTGCCAAACCTCAACAAAGAAACACATAAAGTTCTGACAAGTCTATGCAGACCTAGAAAACAGCATCTTTTGTCTGAATAAGATTTTTTTTTCCTAAAGAAAAACAATAACAAAAATATTCTCCACTTTTGTTTTATTAATGAAGTTAAACACCGTGCCAAGATATTTTTGAAAGAATATAGCCTACAAGCATCAAGAAAAAGAAAAGAAAGACACAATATCTGGGTCTTGAATGTCCTGCCTCGCTGCCAAGAAAAAGAAATTAGGAGCATGAAGCACAGATGCAGACATAGGGAGAGGGTCGACCAATTTAACGCATGCATCCGCGCATGTGCTTACCTACCTGAAATTCAAAAATTTTGAAGGGCTCCAGGATCTTCAAGGAAACTTCAAAGAGTTGGGAATCTGTGGATGAGATTCCAAGTAGAATAGGAAAAGTCTTATACAACAAAAGTCTCACATGAAAATATGTCCTGGTCCTCTGCACCGATTTTATAATGTATGAAAGGGAAGTCTAAATTTTTCAGATGACGAAAGAATTGTTTCTGTAATATCTACAGGAGTCTTTATTTTCTCTGAAAAGAAGTACTTAATATTCCCTATTTTGTTAATGAGAAGATGCACGTGCAAAGAAAATGAAATCTAAAACATGATAACCAAACAAAGGCAACACACTGTTCTTAAAATTTGAAAACAGTCAGAAAAAAACAAAGCCACTCTCCATTACTGGACAGTAAAATATTGCATTTTTTATCTGGAGCATCCTCTCACTCATTTGGAATACTGTTAAAGGTAACCAATGGAAGTAATCCATGTGTTTTAAATGGGAATCTGGTTCAGTCTTGTTTAACGAAAGTTGACACACCGATTTTTTTTTTCCTCAGTTATACGCAAAGCAGCACAATCTAGAAGATTAACATCAACAACAAATTACACTACTTCTTCAGAGTAGCAAGCATATTAGCACAGTCTATTACAGTTTTACAAAAGATAAGTAAACAAATTAAAACCGAAGAAGTTCAGTCAACAACTGGATGGAAAACAATTACTGCCTATTAGCTATACAGACAAAATTTTTTCGCTAGAATCGGAAACAAGACAACCGGTCAATATGCTTCTTTCCTTAAAAGGAAAAAAAACAAAGTAACAAAATCAAAACCAAATGAAAAACAAAACTAAAATCCCAAATATCAAAAAGCACACACGTCATACCCCGCTTTTATCAAGCAAATAACTTAAAGAATCCTCCAGAGAAAATTAAGGGGAGTCATTTCTTCAGTTACTCTCCAGGTTATACAAGTATCCCTTTCACACATTTCTGAGTATTTTATAGACCAAATTTAAAGCAAACAAACAAACAGATTCCAATGGTTATAATTATGTAGCTTTGCAAAATACAGGAAAAATGCAGCATTTTGGTGCAAGTCTGAGTCCCAACAACTACTCAAATTAAGGACTGATTATCTCTGATTATTATAGGAGGAAGTTATGTGGACTGTCTACTATTACAGCCATTTCAGAACGAACTAAGAGAAGAATCTAAAATGCCCAACTATAAACCCCATATTGTAATGACTAAACATCAACCCCTAAAAGTAAAAGCTAATAATTAAGTAGGCAAAAATACTAATACTCTTCCACCAGGTATAATTTCATAATGGGAACTTAAGACAAAATCTTGACAAGTTCTCCTTGCACTGTAGTTGCATCACTTCTGCAAGCCCAGTTTTGAAATGCTTTATGATAGCAATGCTGTAGAATGAGTCCTATAAAGATCACTTTAAAACCTTTATTAAGCACTAACCTTGTGATAAACCTTGTTGATCGAACGACTGCTGTGTTATAGCCTGTTGTTCAAACTGAGTGATGTTTTCCTGCAAAGCATGCTGGGATGTCACAAACCTATCTGAAAGAGGAGTGGGGAAGGGGGGAAAAGAGTGTCATTAATTGGATAATTCATAGTTATTCCCAAAGATTCACATTTCATAGTAATCTGAATTTGCATTACATTAAAAATAAATTAGAAATGAACAGTTAAACAGGTCATCCTGCATATTTTAAATACTTGCTTATTGTAGTCTTTGCTTATATTCCTCTGTAATGGTTACTAATTATAAGATGAAAAAGACCTAATAAAAGGAAATAAAAGGAAAACTACATTCCACTATTATTAACAGAGTAAATCACTAAAAAATTTTGCATTCTCCTACCTCGAAACACAGACACAACTTCCTAAATAACACCATTATATAGTCTACTTGTTTAAAAAGTAGGTGATGAGGAAAAGTTTTATGTACACAGCATTATTTCCCATATATTTAGAAAGCATTTAGGAGTTCTGTTAAACAGATGGATTTTTTTTTTTTTTTTAATTTTGCAACATTTCTTTTTATTGTTTTAACACTTACATACTCATGAGTGAAAGAAGGCACAGGCATATTCAGTAGAGAATTTTATTTCATGTGTTTTTCCAGTTACTTACTCTCAATGTCTTGAAACCAAGAAATTGTGCACTTATTATAAACACCGGCATGTTCCAAATACATACCTTCATCTTGCTCTAAAGGCTGATCAGTCAGTTGTTGTTCTAGTCCCGTTTCTTCTGTGCCTACTACGGGCTGTTGGTCTAACTCCAGAATAGCCTGCTGATCTGCTGCAACAGCTTCCGACTGCTGCAGCTCATCACTTGCGATCTGTACTTGCATCTGTGTAGAAACATGAATGCTCTGCTCATCTACTGCGGAATCATCTATTGAAGCAGCTTGCTGATGCTGCTGAAGCTGCTGTGCAAGTTCGTACCTGCAAAGCAAGGTAAGAAAGAAGAATTTTCTATTAGGCACTCTTCAGTTAGGCACTCTTGTAACTATCTATGTAAGAGGATACTTAGTTTTATTACAAAGCGTAATTTAGCATACCTTCAGATCCTAAGTAGTTCCTAACCATAAGTAAATATTCTTGTTCAGTCATGAACGTTTACTATAGAGAATCTCCACTCCAGGAAACCCATAAATTTAAATGACAAGGTACTTACTTAGTCTTTCTTCACCTTATCTCTAATACATTAATAACAAATAATTACTATTGTGAAAAATTAGATGGAGTCTAGTTCAACAAATTACTGTATCACTGGAAGCCAAGTAATTGTTCCCTCAAACAGAAAGAAAAGTCATTCAAATTTACTTTTTTTTTTTGGCAACATGGTCTGACATGGCCAACACAGTCTAAACCCTCTTGTGTGTCAGACTCATGAGCCCTCTGTACTAAAAAGTATACTCAAAATTAATTCAACTGGAGATTCAACATAATAAAAAGAAAAAAGTACCGTTTTTAAAAATACTTTGACAGAACTTTTCCCTTGCCCTCCCCCCCCCACTTCAAGGAAGGGCTACCAAAAAATGCCAAAGGGTTAAAATAAAAACTGTATACCTACCTGTGGGTCTTCATATGTTTTTTACAGTTCAGTGCTGTTTTGAATGTTTTTTGACAGTACGGACACATATAGGGCCGGAGGTCATTATGGATGCCCATGTGCCGCCTCAGGCTGCCGCCGGTGGTGAAGGCGCCGTTGCAGATAAGACACTTGAAGGCTTTGAGGCCAGTGTGCGTCCTGATGTGAGCTTTCAGTACGCCCGCCGACACGAAGCCTCTCCCACACTGAGAGCACTTGAACGGCTTTTCACCCGTGTGGGACCTTTTATAGAGAAAATAGAATGGGAAGCAGATGAGCAATTTGATCCCAAGAACTCTTTTAAAACTGAGTTTTAAAAGGAGCAAAATAAACCAGAAAAGGTAGTTCCTTTATAGATAGAACATATCTCAATTAACAAAATCTAGAAACGGAAACTAATAAATTATACATGCACATCTTGCATGTCATCACTGACAGGGCTAGAAGCAATGAATACTAATGCTGTCTGACAGTTTTCATTATGTTACGCAGTCTGACCTCATTTTCTGGTCAGACATTTCCAGAATTACTCCATTTGGGTTGATTTTTTTCTACTCTAGATGTCCTACTAAGGTATTATCATTTATATGATAGTATGTATCATATTTATATGTTATTAGCTGAAATTAACAAAAATATAATTCATCCACGTCCACAAAAGTTCAGAAAAAGTATATATTTTCCTGCTCAAATAATGTTTGTCAATCACTCAAGGAAAATCTCTGATAGCTTTAGAGTTTGGAAAAATGACTTGATTTTGGCAACAGGGAAGGCTTTTGTGTCTGTGTGTCTGTGATAAATTGGTAATTTTTAGCAAGGAAGTTTTTAAGTCTCAATAAATTCAAATGGCACTTAATATTCTAGTATCTAATGTTTAAACAACAAAGCTTGTCCTTGGAAAGGACCATGTCTATCATGAATGCCCCCAAGTAAGACCCAGTACAACTAGTAATTCAGACTGCTACCTTAAAGGAGTATTCAGGTAAGGAAACTCTCTTATCTGTTAACTATCTCCTCTTTCCCCTAATCCTTCCTTCAGGAGGTTTTACAAGAATTTCCCTTGAACTACATTGAGATATAAAACAGAGTGCAAAACAGTTAGGAAAAAAAAAAAAAAAAAAGAAAAAGACAGCAGAGTGCAACTAGAATTTTATGAGTTATAGCTGTTTAATCCCAGAAGCCAGAAACAGAGNCAGTTATGGTTAAGTCATTTCAGAGACTGCTGCAGTGGTTAATTGCTATCAGATGTGCTATGTGCAACCCTTGCCAGTTCAGCTAGGTGAAAATCTGGGAATCTAGCACATCCTTTAGATTAAAGGAAAATTCTGGCACACAGTGAAATATGGAAGCAATGCACCAGCTTGAGTATTTAGAGCAGAGTGCAATATGTGAAATTCAAAGCGAAATGTTCACTACACCAGGACCTAGTATAAACTGAACATGAACAGCATGACAATCAAAGCCCTGCTCAAATACATCAGTCGCATATGTCCAGAAAAACTGAACTGTCATATCAGGGCCTCTCTCTGATCTGGAAGAGAGGCTGCACGAATATATAATGCAGAGGGAGCAACAGCAGATATCCTAAGAAAGCTAAAAAGTAAAGAGAGATAGGTTGAAAGGCAATACTATCTTCACCAGCCAGGAAAAAAAAAAAAAAAAAAAAAAAAAAAAAAGATATAGTAAAATAAGTATTTGAAATTGGGAAAAGTTAGAGATGGCCACAGCCTTAGAAGTCTATAGCTACCACATATACCACTATACACACCACTACCACTATAGCAAAGAGCTTGAGACAGGTACCAAATTGCTATTCTATAACCAATAAATGTCTATGGAAACCAATGGCACGAGTATCCCATCCCTTCCTTGTCATGCCTGTGGGAGAAAAATCAGACATACTGTCCAGTCACTGCTCTGTCAACAGTATAAATGTTCCTGTTTTCCAGAGGAAGACAAGCTTTCTAAACAATGGTCAGCTCCACTTCACAAAGGCAGACTGACAACACAAGTCTAAAGTCTCGTATTTGAGGCATAGCCATATCTGATCTTATGAAGAAAGTGCAATATGGAAAAGGGAAAAAAGTTTCTCTAATTCCACTATGGTTATAACAAAACTAAGCTAAGCTTCACTCACTGAGCTGTTGCAAAGACTGGTGAGAAGAAAGCAAAATGGTAGAGAGGGACAAATAACCCCCCTCATGTCTCTGTATTTCAGTATGGGAGAAGAAAAAAAAAAAAAAAAAAAAACCCACAAACTAAAGAAGCAGTTAAAGTTAACTGAAGCAGAGACATTACTGTCAATTTTCAAACACACTCTATTCTTACAAAAAAATACAGGAGTATTTGGCACATGATAAGTTTACTAATTAGCAATCTACACTGTTGTACAGAATTAAACAGTTAAAATTCCTATTCAAAAGTATCCTGACAAATCCACAAATACAAAGTAAAATGAACTAGTCAGTAAGCCCACACTTTTCTACACACATCTTCTGTAACTACACTCCTCAATGCAAATAAAATATGCCAAAGTTATCAATCTATGTAAAAACATTTTAGTAAAATGTGTGTAAGAATTAGGCACATTTTAATGGGCACAAAAACACTGAAATTTATGCTAAGAAAATAAAGAGAAGAGTGTAAAACAAGATCAACTATTTAGGTCAAGGACAATGAAGGTGGTAATGATGCAAACCAGCAACATTTACTAATTTAAAATTACTTAAGTGAGCCCAGCTTAATAGCACCTACAAAAGATAGTGAAAAATCTGGATAGGGTATTACAAAAAGCAAACATACTGCATGGCTTTCCCTCCTCCAGTCAGTCTGCACACAGACACCCAAGATGGAAATCTATTTGTAAGGGATATATGTGACACTCACTGTAATTTGAATTAGACATGGAAGAGAGTGGTACAGCACTTATACTGCAGAAACAAGCAGACAGCAGTATGATCTTTTCCTTGAATCCTGGTAATCATGAAATTTTCCCATCGTTTCTCATATGCAGTTATGCATAGTGTATATCAAGCAGGGAGAAATGTTTGATAACTAGACTAAATTTCAAAGTTCACAGCCTCAAAGTCTTTTAATAAGGCTCTGAGAAACCTTATCTAACTTTGAAGCTACTTTAAGGAGGAGGTTAAATTAATTACTTCCATTGATTCCCTGCAAACTAAAGTTCTTCTATGAGTCTATCTTGTGATTTTAAGATATGCCCACTATACGGCATTTAAACTGAGCTGAAGGCCATAAAATGACACACAAAACTGCTCCGATTTTGCCTTTAGGTTTAGTATGTAAAAATCAACACACAAAATGACAAGTTTAATGTACTTTCCAAATAACAGACGCTATGTACAAAGCAGATCATCTGGAGTACCCAATTACACAATTACTGCATGAATTTGCCAGGCACTATGCGCACTTTTCCATATATAGTACAGGGCGGGGAAGTCATGACTGTTAACAGGCTACACTGCACATTAAACATCACCATTTGCTCTCCTAGGACTGTGCATGTTTACAGCTTAGTCCAAAATTTCGTTGAACTATACTAGAAAAATTGGTATTACTGCTTCTGTAGTTAAAGACAGTAAAATAAGAAACACAAAATCTCATTAGAGAATGCTACCTGAGTTTCAGGCTTTTTGTTAAGGTTTGTTATTGCACACATTTTTCTCTCTTCTTGTATATTTATTTTACCTGATGTGTTGTTTAAGATGACAAGATTTTTTATAGGCTCGATGGCAGTAAAAACACTTGTATGGTCTGTCGGCATCATTCACAAAATTATTATTAAAATAATTTTGGAAGAACTGGCTGTTCCTTGGGATTGGTTGGATAAGACCTGCACATGAAAACACACATAAAAAAGGAAAATTGGTAAAGTTATTCTTAACCTCTTCCTCTTCAGTACGGAGTAGTGTGAAGAAACTGGGCAACTTCTCAGCATCTATTCAGAATCTGGTATGCATCTACTTAGCACAATCCATGCTGTAATTGCATATGCTATCTACTTCACTTATTTTTATTCCTCATTACAGTCTACCTTATTACATTAAGCTGCACAGATGTCCAAAACAGACATTTAATTTAAACAAAGTTGACAGTTACTAATTCCCTGTTCATTAGGTAACATTTCATTCCTACCTCAGTTTTAGCCAAATGACATTTAATTCATGTACACCAGTTGTCACATATAACTTAATGAATAATTAATTTGCATTTTGCATGAGAAATACAGATCACCATGATATACATACCTGCCTTTTACCTAGCAAGAAATCCATTAAAAATTGTTATGCTTCAAAAACATCTACCTTCACTAATCCTATCAGTCTTGCTAATTGCCTGGGTGCCTCCAAATATTTATTAGGGGAGGGAAAATGTGGGGGGGCGGGAAGATGTGGGGGGGAGGGAGGGAATAATAATGGCAGCCTTATATACAAAGCACATCCAAATGATATACTCAACCTGCTCAACTCAAATAAAGGAAACACTTTCTAAAAATTTGTTAGGACAGTTAAAGGTGGGTCTGCCCTAGAATCAGTGAAATAATTTTGAGTAAGATCTTTCTATAAAAAGGTATTTTTCCTGACATCAATTCTGTCTTTGGAATCATAGTAAATGCCAGAAAAAATACAATCATTTTTGTACTGCCTAGTCAAAAACCATCAAGTAATAGAATAAGAAAAAAAAAAATCCAAACATTTAAACAAGCTGCTCTTTCAGAATAGCTTTAAAGCTTTTAAAATCTAAACCTACATATTTGTTTTTAGTTTTTCTCATTAAAAGGTACCTCTTAAAGAATAATAGGAGTAGGTAGCAAAACTATAACCACTTTCTTGAAACCACTCAGAAAAAAGATACAGAAAAATGGAAATATCACTAGCAGGGTGAAAAACACACCACCTTCTAGAGAGATGGTGAAAGTTCTTATTTCTACACTACACATTTCAAACCAGAGAGCTCAGGTATTAATAAGTATCTGTAAGAACCCAACTTCTACTGCCTTTTTTTTTTTATTACTAATAATTAATATTAGTAATATTAACACTAAGCATATCTTTTTTCACTAGAGAGATTTCAATGTTATTGTTTAAAGTTCTCTTTAATATCAAGAATATCATGAATATTGTGACTCAAAAATATAAGCCATTAGAATAAATTTGAGCAGCTCCAGAGAAATCTAGACATTATTACTCCTTCATATCGACAATCCAACACCAGCTAATTTACATTCTGCTAGCAAAATGTAAAAATTCTGTCATTTCTCTGTAAATAGACTTCTTTTTACTAGCTAAGAAAGGACAGAGAGGTTTTAGTGCAAACAACCTACCTTCTTTCTGAAGCCTGTTTATTTCTACTGATTTATTTCAAAGTGCATCTTCCGCTGAGTGAACTCTGATTGCCTTTGACTGTTGGTTTCAGCTATGATCTCTATCTTTCACTGAACCCCAAATTTCACACTTCCAAATGAATACATATTTACTCACTCTTTACCTAAATCAGTGATGAGTATGGGTTCTTGCAAAGGAATGTCTGGTACAGGAACACTGGTCTTTCCCACTCGAACTTTGGCAGGTTTCCGTTGATGCCGCAGCTTTCTCAGTTCCGTGTGCTTAAAATGTGATGCAACGTGAGTCTTCCTGTGCCCTGATGTTCTGAACTTTTTATCACAATGAGGACAAGCAAAAGGCCTAACACCTACAAGAAATTAAAAATATCAGTTCATAATTTTATTTCCACTTCCCTAGAAGTGTGGATTTGGAATAATGCCATCCAGTTTAAGGTTTTCTTTTTGCTATTTTTTTCTGTTTTCTTTGTCAGGGCATTACTACTAAACATACTTTCAGAAGAACAGATCAATAAAATCCATTCAGAGGTAAATATGAAATGGCTGAACTCTTAACTGCAGTGGTAACACATCACTTTAAGCAAGCTTAGTATCAGGAAAACAGAGAATGCGAATGGGACAGCAATTTTTAAAGGATTCCAGGATCTACCGAAAGAACTGAAGATAGCAACCTGTCAGTTCTCAACACAAAGGAAGCTATTAAGAACTACAAGAAAAACAAATCATCAAGCACAGACAAATGAGATAGTAATAGGATGAAATGGATGAACAGAGATGTGACAAAATTTAGAGAAAAATCGAGATAGGGCTATTAAAAAAAAAAAAAAAAAAAAAAAAAAAAAAAAAAAAAAAAGAAAGAAAAATCAATTCAGTGCTTGGTAGCAGTTGAGAAAACAAGTAAACCAGAATCAGAATGAAAAACTTCAGCACTATGAAACCTAGCAGCATTTTGAGCAGTACATTCAGTTCTGGAAATCATCTCTTTTCAAAAAGGATATTAGAAAACTTGGTAAAGCTACAGAGACAGGCAAAGCTGATCAAATATATGGTTTTTGTTCAAAGGAAAATCCTGCACTCCTAAGGCTAGGAAAGATGAAGTAAGTAAGTAGAACAGAATAAAATCATGAGCAGAGAAAACACAAGGAATAGGATGAACTGTTTCTCATAACACAATAACTAAGAAACATCGAATGAAAATGTTAGGCAGAATATTTAAAGCAAAGGAAAGTACTTCTTCACATGCAGAAATCACACCAGAATTATTTTAGGTTGTTCTGGTAGTGAGCTCACATGGGTTCAAAATTAGACAGATTCTTCTCTAAAATCTACAAAGTTCTACTAACCACAGAAATACCATCTGCCTCAAAATGTCCTTGAACCAAAAACCACTGGAAGTCAGGCCTGTAGAGGTAAGCAGTTTACTGCCCGCTTTCCCTCCTGCACGTCACCAGCGGAGACAGCACATGGGGCAGCGTGCGAGCCGGCCTGCTGCACGCGGGAGCAGCAAACACCACTCTGACAGCAGGAGCGCTGAGGGACGAGGAACAGTGCGCGGGAGCTCAGCCAGCACTGCACCACCTAGTTTTCAAGCCACCTAGTGTGTTTGCTACTCTGAGCCTGACTTCTTAAAAAAGAAATGTTTCATTCTTAAACGTTTCAAAGCAACAGATAAAGGACTGGTTTCCTGGCTAAAAGTTCCATATCTACACAGAATTTTTTGCTTTGTTAAGTCTAAAACCCCTATTTCATAGACTAAAGACAGCTGGTTCTAAAAGATAATGGATACCAGTAATGGTGCATTCAATAGGATGTCACTTGTGAAAACTTGCATTTGCCAAAGGAATGACTAGCAAAGAGAACCAAGACAGCAACAGGCAGCTCTTCTTGCAGAAGAATCTATTGTAGGATATTTGGACGTACTCAGCTGCAAATATGGAGCTGTCCTATATGGGACATGTACAAAATCATAGAACCAACTGGTGTCATAAAAGCAGGCAGAGAAAAATTACCAGCTTTTAACAGGAGAAAGATTAAAATTATATTACCTACAGAGAGAACAGGCTGTTGTCCCCATATTGACATAGAAAATATGAACAAAAGATGAATCGTGAAGATGAAACAGGGGAAATGTACGTTGCTAATGAATGATTAAGGGAGAGACCAACGCTACTATTTTTTTTTGCAGAGTTTAGAAAGAAATTGTGTTTTGGAGAAAGTGCATATCTATAAACAGGAGTGAAAGGAAACAATGTCATTTTATGAGTTTATCTGGCTGAAAGTATATTTACTATCAAAAGGAAAGAAAAAGAGTGGAAAACAGTATTTTAGTTGAGCAGAGGGAGTTAAAGACTACATATTTTATGCAATAGTAAAAACAAAGACCATATAAACAGAGGTGTTGGCAATACAAGATACTGAAAACAGTAAAAAGGATGCAACTCTAACCAACCAGTTATCACAAAAAAAAATGAAATAAAAAGCAAACAAATAGCCCTGAGTGATGCAATAAGATTATCCAAGATTGTAGGGAATGCAAGGCTAAGCTGCAGAGTGAATTCTAAGAGTATGGCTTTTTATACAGCATAATCACATATATTAACAATAGCCATATTAAAAGAAAGGGAGCAAGGGCGGAGTCATCATGGGAAAACTAAACATCCATTTCTTTTGTAAGAGCCCAAAATGTTTCAAACCCATAAAATGCTGTAAGTTACAATGAAAACTTAAATTTGTCAGATAAAATACTAAAAATGGCTATTCTATGATAGAAATCATGCATTAGACACACAACTCAAGCACTTCATGTTGCCCTTTCTTTGCCCTCAAGATCTCACACAACACGAGAGCAATTTCGAGACCTTACCTGTATGTAGACGAATGTGAACTTTTAAACTCCCTGAGGTGGAAAAGCATTTCATACAAAATTGGCACTTGAAAGCTTTAATCCCAGTATGTGTTTTTATGTGTGCTGTGAGTGTACTCTTGACTGCGAAGGCGCGGAAACACTGGGGACACTTGAAGGGCTTCTCATGGGTGTGAATGCGAATGTGGCGCACCAGATCACTTGGCTTTTTAAATTCTTTAGAGCAATAAGGACACACATGCCATCTTATTCCGTTTTCTTCACGTATAGAACCTGAAATAAGGAACAACATTAAAAGTGAGTGTGCTGGAAATGTTTTAAAAGTTTTTCAAGATTTCCAAAACACTAACACCATCAAATGGAAATAACAATTAAAAAAAAAAAAAAAAAGTAACAAAAACATTTTGCAAATGCCACTCAAAACATTTGGTAGATCATTAACTTCTCTAACAGATTCTATTTCACAAAAACAGCAATGACAAATGACAAAAACTAAATCCAAGGGCATCCTGTTGAAATTCATATATATTTATGTTATTATAAAGAAAGAAGGGAATAAGGAATAAAGAACATGAAACAGGCTAAGAAATGTGCAATATCAAAGACCAGAAAGCAAAGAATGTAATTCATATGCCACTCAGAAAGGCAGAACGTGTGTGTAATGCAATATAATAGACCAGGTAACTGACGAATGCCACATCTAACACAAAATCATGTAACAGTGAATACAACTCCTCAACCATAACCACACCAAACTACTTCAAGTACTAAATGCTTATGTAGCTCACTGGTTGCAATGCTTTGTATGGCCCTCTCTTCTCCATATTCAGTATGGATAAGAATCCCTCACAGCTCTCCATCTAAGGACTCTGTCAGCCTCGATGCTGTGTTCTTCTTCTATCTCTGTTACTAATTCAATCCATAGTATAAGCCACAAGCACAGCTGCTGCAAAAGAACTAACAACATCAATGGAGAATTACAGCCCCTATTTACAAAAAGTATTAGTTGAATTTGGACTGAAGATTTGAAGGAGAGGAGTTGGACTTATATCCAGGAATCAGTTCATAGTGGTTCTTTTAATAAACCGTGTCTATACACATGCTATATTAAAAATAATGATAGTAACAACCTTGCAATTTCTTTGTAGTAGCAGAGCAAGTGGTTACTACATACATATACGGGACAAAAAAGTCACATTGCTAGCAGAGGAAAAGTTAATGCTGATTTTAACACTGTTACACTGGACAACATGAGTTTGCTACTTTGGGTCAACCTCTGCTTCCCAAGCAAAGCAAAAAGCAACAGGAATGCAACCCATGAAGCTATTACCTATGAGCTCAACAACTGCTCCTTACAGACTTGTCTCCTCTTCGTTAGTCAATAAACTATGATGGCCATACTTGGATCAAAAATTTCTAGCAACCTCAAATTAAAGTTGTATTAAAGCATACAGAGGCAAAAATCCAAACTCACATACACAGTATACAACATGGAGGTAAAATAGTTAACATACATTTATGATGACACTATCACGTCAGTACTGCAATTCCAAACACAGGTAACATCAAAAGTACTATCCACTATGCCAGCCTTGCATCCTTCTCTACCCGGGCTAGCTCAGTAAAGGCTGATACAATGAAAGAGCACTACACTTTTGCTTCTATGGGGCCTCAACTCCAAAGAGTAAGGGTAAAGCTTACAAGAACTCTCTACTCCAGAGCAAACTACCAAATTCCAATCCTCCTCAGGGAAAGCTGATGGAAAAAAGAGGGGAGGGGGAGGTGGGGGGAAGGGGGAGGATGTCTTTTCTTCTGTTATTCTCTTTCCCTTAAAACATCACTGACTCAGAATATTTTAATAGTGTCATATTACCT
>VZSV01000039.1:2464074-2479486 GCA_013398735.1 Nothocercus julius | reverse complement strand
AAAAAAAAAAAAAAAAAAAAAAAAAAAAAAAAAAAAAAAAATCTTGGTGTGTTCTCTAGTTCTTCAGTATATCTTTACAATTCTTTTGTAACCAATAATAAATCTTCAGAAATGCAGGAAGAATGGTATCTTTGAAAATACTGAAAACAAACTTTACTAGGAAAAGGGAATGAGGAAGAAACCATATGCAATACAAAACGGCTGCCATACACAGCTCCCACCTGCAAAATGTCTCTATTGATTCCCACCGCAATGCTGAGTTGCTGACCAGGTTGCTGAGGCTGGTTGTTTTCTACTGGACCTGGTTCTGATAACTCTAGGAGCTGCTGGATCACGTCTGTTACAGCCTGCTGTCCCTGATGAGTGGTAGCTGAAGACACCTGGTTTTCTGTCTGTTGAAGAAGCGGAGACCGAAAATGTGTTGCCTGTAATATACAGCAGCACACTTGTAAAGGAAGATGAAAACTATTTATCAACCTACCTGGAAAGTTCTGTTATCTGAAATGTCTCTTAATTGTCCACTACAAGGACATGTATTTATCTATGACATGCATATTATAGAAAGTTGCCTTTCAAGACCAGTTCATTCTACTAAAGAGTTGCTTCTGTATATCCTTTCCTGGACTTCTTCCCAAACTGTGTAACTATCAGCTTAAATCAAGTTTGTAGTAACTATTGAACTTTCAATTAGTTCAAAAACCAGGCATTTGTTATTAATTCTCCAAACAGAGGCCAAATAAAGTAAATCCAAAACAGGGAAATGGTACTGGGGTGGTCTTTTTTAAAAAAATATGTACTTTATTTAGCCAAATCCTTTGGAAAAAAACCACCTTTTACTGGCTGGCATTTGTCATGTGAAATTAGTAACACTGCTTCATCAACAATCATCAGAACAATCAAACTAATGACATTTTTAGTTTAATTTTCTCATTTTTTTCAGATTTCTTAGCTTTAAATGAATGTCTTTATAGCACTACAATTATGTATATGTGAGTGTGAAAAACACTCCATTCTTATTAATAGTTATAATAATACATATAGCTTAATCCTAGCTACCTCCTGAGAATGTGATGAAGTATTCTAAATGTTTTCTCATGAGATAGCATAAAATAAATCCCTAAATCATTCCTCTTGCATGCAGGTAAAAGAGTAGCCCCTGACATTTTAATGCTTTTATTATTAGCAAGTCTTTTTTTATCAATTGTTTGACCAAATAAAAAGGCTTTATCCCTTAAGATTCAAATTTGGCAAAAGTCCTATAAACAATTCAGTATGTTATTTGACATGAGTTATGAGTTAAGGGTAATGACAAATAATGACAAATAATACATATACTTATGTACATAAAGTTTGTTACCATTTCCATTAAGCTATCCTGCTCATTATTAAAAGTTCCAGAGCTTTCCTTCCAAATCTCAGAATTCTTACATATGTGACTTAAGTTTATTCTCCACAATTCCACATTTTTCCATCAGAATAACAGGCCTTGTGATCAGGCCTGTTATTAAGCTGATTAGGCTGTTCTCTAGCATAACGCAGACTACATGACTCCCCAAGTCAATTACTCCTTTAAATAAAGTAACTGCACAGAAATTACAGTATTTTTAACTTAATAATTGGGTAGGGTATTTCTTTCTCTTGCTAGCAAATTGTTCCAACAGTTAGTTGCTTACACTAAAAAGATTTTATTTCAAAGTGTGAATTTATCTAGCTTCAACCATTAAAAATTTTTCTCTTCTGTATTAAAGGAATTACAGATTTTTTTCCCCCCACTTTCTACAATAGAGATCAAGTCATTCTTTAAAAATTTTATCTGATGAGCAAAATAGGTAAAATTTCTTCAATAATAAAAATATCATCTAATACTAAGAATTCTATAGCTCTGAATCCTCTTAAATCTTTGAATACATTCATGAGCAGCAGACACCATAAACAAACAATAAAAGCAGAGACTGCCGAAATCAACTATAGAGTGCGCACACACTCTTCACTTCTATGCAAGACTTCTTTGCCATATAGAGAGACCACATGAATCTTTCCAGTCAAGGAAAGATGTGCTTTCCACTGGTTTATCCATTATGACCTTTTTAATCCCTATTTCTAAAGGTAAAATCTGTGTCAATCTCCTACCTGCAAATATGGCATAAGGCTTTTCTTTGATCTATGATTTGGTCTTGGCCATAACAAAACACATACTGCTTGTCTGCACCCAGCTCACCAAGAAATCCAGATCACACTGCAGCAGTGACTTCAGTAACTTGTCCTCTTTATAAATTACTCAGTCTTTGTATCATCTTGATTATTGATGATTTTATATTTTCTTCCACATCACTGATAAAATATTAAGTAGCGTCATGAACTAGTTCCTAAGGGACACCCACCAGAAAGAGTAGCTGCTGCTGAAGCCATGAGTAATATACAGCACAGATCCATGAAAAGCTCAGAGCATTACCTTAGGTCAACCAGTCAAGAGAACTCCATGCCAAAAAAAAAAAAAAAAAAAAAAAAAAAAAAAAAAAAGCTGTGCATTTGAAGGCACGGAAAATAAGCAGAGAGTATATTAAAGGAGGACTATTTGAAAACATAGGGAAAAACTGCTACTGATTCACCTTACTATGGAGGATTGTCGATACCAGTTTTGGAGAGGTGCTGTATGTTCCCTTTCTACGACCCTGCTGTATGCTTTACATTAGCTAGTGTCTAGTGTAAAACAAAAGGCACCTAGGCAAGGCAAATGGCAGGATCTTCTCTAACCTCTAGAATAACCAATCCCCTTGCTTGGTTTCCTAGACCCACCACACAAGCTGAAGCTGCAGCACACATTTGCTCTTCAACTGCTTGGCAGTCTAGGAACTAAAGCATTCTCTGGAGAAAATGCAGGTTTGAAGACCATAAGAATAAGGAAAGAAGGAATTCCCCCTCTTCCTAGGCAAGAGTAATAAGCAGTTCCTGGAGAAGGAGGTGGGAAACTGGTTGTACTGTTACTGACTGGCTCCCATCACTGGGAAAGAGCCCGTCACTCTGCATCAAGTGCAAGGGACCACACAAGACGAAACTCTGACGGAGAAGCCCAATTCCAATATTTAGATTCAAAGAAAAAGGACAACCACCTCTTCTTCATTCATAATCTGAGGGGGGAAAAAAAAAGTAGGTCAATAGTTCCACTTTGGAGCTTGTTTTGTTTGAAGACTTTTGAATATAATGCACTCCATTCACAAGGCCTACACAAAACAAAAAATAAGTTAATTGGGGCATAGCAGGGGAAGAGGAAGAATGGAGGGAACCCGTGCAAGACTCCTTCTTCAGTATCACATTGTTCTTTAAAAAGCTGTTTTAAAGAGATCAACATGCACTGACAAAGCATAATATTCATAATGTGGACAAGCTTTTTCCCCTTCTAGAACATCAGTTTGACTCAATCATATGCAGATAGTAAATCTATCTGATTAAGTTCCCACATAATTACATTTTTAATTACAATAAAAGGCATTTTAAATTGATGGTTATCTTCTTTGCAGACCTATGGTCCTCTTTCCCCACCCAGCATCCCTTCTGATACCACTTCAAAGTTCCCAATGTTGGGAACTTTGAAACATTTTGTGTAACTATTTGATACCACACGCATAAGTAATCAGTTAGCGTACAACTGATTTGTACAGTTTTAAGTCACTTGATCCAGAAACACTGATTACATAGCAAAAGAGTGAAAATAAAGTGGATAGATTAGTTATCGCAAATTTAAAGAAACAGTAGCACATTTCCTAGCCCTTGGTTCTGTGAACTTATTGGTTGCGCAGAGAGAAAAAAAAAAAAAAAGACTGAAGGAGGAAGGGAAGGGGAATGTAAGTCACATTAGCCTGCCCTAAGGCTAAAGTGCAGAAACCCACAGGCAACAAGCAACTTCTGCAACAGAACGTGCCACCCCTCTGTCGGCAGCCAAGGTCTCGAGACCTGCCTGTCTCCAAGAGCACCAGGAAGGGCAGCCCCTGTGTCTCCCTGCCACAGCTCTACGGCTCCTCCACACCCAAGAGATTCCGTGGCTACCTAGAGCCCACACAGCTGAACGGGCACAAATTCTGCACTTCCCTCCTCCTCCAAATCACAGCTCTCCTGCGAAGTCAGGTCACGCGTGCCTAATCCGACATCCATAGGACTCCTTACTTTCCTCTGGTCTTTATGTGGAGCAGAATATTTGCCTCCATTTTGAAAATGTACTGATTAGAATTGTGTGCAAAGATTACGAACATGAAGCGATCCATACAACACTTGTTTCATTCACCTTCACATACCAACTGATCAACTCCACGGGGCACAGTAACGTATCTTCTTGCACCACACAGATAAAGAAATACTTGCAAAATTCTGAAGACTTTCTTCCCCTTTTAGAATCTCAATACAAAAAAAAAAAACAAAAACAAAAACAACAAAAAACAAACAAACAAACAAACAAAAAAAAACAAACTCTGTACTTACATTCTTCCATTTGCTATCAACAGGTTGCAAAAGATTAGCAGGAGATGCTGTCAGAGGCTGCGTAACAGAGTCCTGTAGAAATACAGGGAAAAAAGATTAATGGCAGTACACTTCTGTGTCAGCAATGTGCAACAGCGACACTGCAATTAAAAAAAAAAAAAAAAAAAAAAGAAAAAACCACACAGAAAACAAATCAAGAAAAACACAGCTGGCCTGCAAACACTATGCAGGATGGCTTCCTCTTCCATTCGGCTATTAAGGTTACACTTATGAAGGTCTTGCAAAAAGATGCAGAGATTATATGTATTTGTAAGCAAGAGGGCATAATAATCTTTTTTATCTAACCTGAAGAGACCAACAGGATCTAGCGTATAAAAGAAGCTATGAAACTCAGAAATAATAATAATAAAAACGTTCTCCAAACAAGAGACCAGCTATATGCTTGTTTTAAACAAGATACAGCTGCATAATGAAGATGAAATACTGATGAGATGATTTTAAGGCTCACCATGTTTATGATGTTGTTAGAACTCTTGAAATGCAGGCTTTTCAAATTTTAACAACTTCAGCCCTCCTCAAAGACTGAAATTATATGTCATGTTTTTAACTTAAAAAAAAAAAAGTTGGAGATGCTGAGGAAAAAAAGTAGAAAAAAGCTATAAAAGGAAAAAGGTCTCTTCAAAGAGCATTCTGCACTATGTCAGTATTTAACTAGGTAAGTTCAAAAAAAATGACACACAAAGCTTCAAAAATATATTCATAAGACAGCTATCGCGTTTTTAGTTCTATCATATCTGCAGAATTACAGGAATAAAAACAAAGAAATAAAATTTTTAAATCATTTACATAATATAGCAAGTTAGGCTTACCGCTGTACCATGAGATACATCTGTCGAGGAGCCTGCAGAATTCTGTGTACCACCTATATGCATCTTGCTGATATGTGTATTTAAGCTACCCAAGCTTTTAAAGACACAGCTACATTCTGTACAATTATATGTAGGGCCATTCTTAACCTTCAGGAAAAGAAAACAAAACAAAACAAAAAAAGCATATTTTTCCTGAATATATTTAATGTTATCTTTCTTATCAGAATAAGAAATTCATTAGACGAAATGTAAGAGAAAGTTAAAATGTTCTACTTCCCCAAGCTGTTGATGTCCAATTATAGAACAGGTCTGCTACCTCCCTGAAATCAAGCAAACTCACCTATGTGCATGACATCTCATGACTGCCTCTCCACTTCAGGAAGCACCACAGAGCAAAACAAATGTCATATGGCAAATGAGGCCTTGGACTTTTTCTCACCTTACAACTGCCTAGAATTGCACTTAGAAACAAAATCCAAAAAGCAACTTTACCAATTAAGACTTGCCTGAAGATGTAATAACATACACATTTAACACAAATGAAAATCAGGAGATACAATGGAAAAAGAGAAGTAAGTTATCTTCATTTCCCCCTCCTCCTCGCCAATTTTTACACGTGTCTCTCTATCACTTTCCAAGGGGAAAAAAAAAAATCTGAAAATTAAAAGGAAATTATTATATGGGGTATTATTAGAAAGGTATGGTGGGAGAAGAAGAAAGAATAGCAGAATTTTAATGCTTAAAGTCTTCAAAAGAGCACATACTGCACTTCTGTCAATAGCAAGTACTGTATTTTCTGACAAGTTTGAACTGGTATGATGACATTTCAGAAAGTAGTAGCAACTCCTAAAATACAGATAAAACTGAACAGTAATAGATTGAGAATCAGCTTGTTTCAATTAACATGTCTTGTGGTTTTCTGTGACTGTTTCAGGATAAAATGAAGGATTAAGAGTCCTGCATGTGCTCTTGAGGGAAACTCAGCAATAGCATGAAAGAAAAATTAACAGAAGAGCCAAAGCAGTAACTAAAATACTGGCTCCAGATCAAGAAACACAATATAATGCGATGAAGAGGTAGCATAGCACTTGAGAAATAGTGGAGAAAAAGTGCAAAATCTTTTGGCTGGATACAAAATCCAACCAAAAATCACAGCTGGGACAGAGTTAACAGTGTGATGGGGAGCTGCCTCTAACTACTTGCTTCCTTTCAAATCAGGGCTGCTAACTGGTATCTTACTCTTTTCTCCTTTGCATCTTTTGGAGAATTCGCTGTTTTTACCTTCACCTGATTCCATTTCTCATTCTCCCAAAGCTGATGCAAGTGCATGTGTATGCATCTAAAAACATAATCAGATTATTATCTAGCAGTATACTAAAAGACAGCAGTAAATGATTTTTTTCATATTTATCCTAAGTAGCTACTTATTCAGATTAAACTATTTTGCCAAAGCTCCATTTGCAGGTAAAAGCAGCAAACTAAAATGCATACCACAGCAGGGAATCTATGTCGGCAGCAGAACGCTCCAGTGAGCTTTGGAATAGCAAACAGGACAATGTAAACAGTGGGAAAGAAAGGTTAAATACCAATAAGCAGTACATTAGCACTGATCACTTTATGAAAAATTGTATTTACCTCCGAATGAACTCTCTGTATGTGTGACTGAAGATTGCCTTTCTGGGAAAAGGCTGCAGGACAGAAGGCACAAGCGTGAGGTTTTTCACCAGTGTGCTTGATCATATGGGTCTGCAAGGCCCCCTTCTGGTTGAAGGCTTTGCCACACTCGCTGCATTTAAAAGGTCTTTCACCTAAAGGGAAAAAAAAAAAGACAAAAAAAAAAAAAGGAACTAAGGTAAGGGGCTTTGAATAAGTCTTTTTGCAGTAAGGTGCATCTATAGGGAAAAACTGTATCAGATAAAATACTGCATATAGATATACATACATACAAACATATCAGTATATGTGTTTAAGTGTTTTGACAATTAAATTGCTTACCTCAGCCACTGATCTCAGTATCTGATTAACGTGTACTTTTGTGGAAAAAAAAAATTGATCTAGCTGATAATTATTAATTATGATTGGTAAATTAAATGAAACTTGCATGAAACTAGTGTTTAAAACAGCTCTCTCTCTCAACCTGCTGTATGTTGCGGAAGAATAACAGTAATAAACAATACCCAAAAATATAGCTTTTTATTTGAAGAACTATAATTACAGCAACACTGCAAAAGTGACCCAATGAAAAAGCTGCAATAAAATCTCTTTTTTTGATATAATGCACCCTTCTCAAAAATAATTTTAAAACATGATTTTAAATATTTCATATTTTACACAGTAAAGAAATTCCTAGCCAATACTGTTACAGTAATGCTCTTTCATAATTTCCTAATTTTAATGTTCCCACTGCTGTATTCATAAGTATTTGTACACTAACAGATTAAACCTGAAGAACCTCCTACAAATTCTTAAGTGAAAAATATAACTGTATTAATATAAAACAAAGCTGAATTTAAACACACAGACATTAAGAACAAAGTTCAGTTTCTTACCACCTTAACTGATTACTGGAAATCATTGTTGTGAACTCAATCCTTTTTCTTTTAGTGAAATAGTTTATCTGTGGTAATCCCAGTATCCTAAGAAAAAATAACTCCTGCTTTTGGTGCAACATTTCTGATAGCAAAAAAAAACTATAGTTGCTGAACACTATATCTGCTATAACAGTAAGTTCTACTATGCACTATTATGCACATGAAGGCAATTTTAATATTTTTATATTATTTCCGGGTATACTAATGACTATAATTACACAGTTACAAATGATAAACATCACTGCATTTGAAGTAAAGCAACTATTTTTTGAAACAGATTGCAAGAATATAACTTACTTACTATCAGCTATGAAAGAATGTATACCTTCTCTACTGCTGCTTTTGATTTAAGACGTGGGTTTTTCTGTGGTGTTAAAAATAAAGTGATTCAGTTCTTGCAACAGACAATGGCAGAAGTCCTATCAGGATTTCATAGCCAAAATGTGCAGCCTCCACTAATAATCACCAGTGGGCCTATAGAAGCATTTCTTTACCTTAAGTTTGCATTTAAGTAACTTCCACTACACAAACTAAATATTAATTCTGTGAGGGAATGCAAAATTCAAGATTTAATGATTCTAAATGCTTTAAAGTATAGCTCTTCTTTCTCATATAATAATAACAAAAAAAACAGTCAAGCAATTGGATAGACAATAATCTGATCACAGATATTAAAAAAGAACATACTTCATAAATTCCTAAGGTCATGTGCAGATATGGACTATATCTTCTACCTGTGATTCTCCCAAAAGACAAACATTTCTCTATTCTTCCATAATTATGCATTTGAACTTTTTGAAGCTTTAGAAAAGTGTCTATAATCTTATTGCTTTAATTCTAGCTACAATAGCTAAAACCAGAGAATAGACTCTAAAATAAGGAACTTGGTTTGCAATGACTTTTTGGATATCATATTGAGGCAACCTATAAAGTGGGTAAAGGCTGACCTCTTGTGTCTTTGTTTTGTAACTAAAACCTTTAAAGCTTAGAAGGATTCATATTAGTGACATACTGGAAATTGTTTACAGCAAACAGGTAGCAGTATATAATTTACCAAATACACTAATACTATTCTTTCAAGTCTCAACACACACACACAAAAAAAAAAGTATTCAGTATTTTACAAAGTAATTTTTACATAAACAACTACAATCTAAAATAATTACTTCTTCAGTCTTACCTGTATGTATTCTAACATGTCGAGTTAACTGACTTGGTTTTTGGAAAGTTTTTCCACAGTGTGGACATGAATAGGTGAATCCACTCCTATCAATATTTCTGTTGTAAGATCTTGTATTTGAGACCCTGGCAATAAATTAAAAATTAAAAAATAAAAAGATCATCTTAATCCTAATATTAAATAGATTATTTAGAAGAAGATTTTTTTCTAACATCATTTCTAACATATATGTTAGATTGGGTGACAACTTGCAGTATGAGCTGTATCAGTAAGTTTTCTTCTACTGATATGAAAAAAAGCAGTATTACCGGCAATTCAAATCCACCTGTACAACAACAACCAATAATTTTACAATTATTTCTACAACAAACCTGATGTATCTTCAGAGTTATTTCTAGAGAGATTTCTACTGTAAATTCAGGTATAAATAAAGAATGACCTAACAATTAGCATTCTGGTGGGAATTTTGAAATTGTTTTCTTTTGCTTCAGCGTACCAAGAAGTTTTTTCTCAATTAGAATTTGAGTATGTCCAGAATTAAGACACAGATAATTATATTCTCTGCAAACTAACAAGAACAGGCTTGGTATTTAACACCCTAAATATTCACTCTGAATTTCAAAAATAAATTATATGCTCCACAAAGCCATGATAATTGATTTTATAAACTTTATAAAGCCGATATGATATCCATAACACTACATGTTTGCTGAAGTGCCAGAGTATTTACACCTATACCATACTTTAATTTGTCAGTATTGGTTAAACACCAACAGATATTACACAGAAAATACTGGGTATTTAAATTTATGAAACCAAGAAGTAGGAGTTAACTAACGTGGAGCAGGTATATAAAATATATCACTGCCTTCATGCTAAGGGTGGTATAATAAAAAACTGCAGGAAATAAGAGAGTGTGCCACTAAGTCATTTAACTTTTGCTCAAATGATAAATCTCTCTACTCTAGAACATATTCAGTGTCTATTTAAAGGACAGCACATTCTCTCTTCTGATTTCTTCAAATAAGTTTTATGTATGTGTTTAAACTCTGCATAATCTTGCAGAAGCAGAGGAGCTCTAGAGGTCCCTTCCAACCTTAAGCATTCTAAGATTGTATGACACGTTCTTTGGGGAGGGAAGAGTACACTACTTCCTGAAAAACTTAAGGGAGGAAGGCTTCTAAGTAATTTTAAGTACAACAATATATTTTGAAGCTTCTTTCATAATGAAAATCTGAAATCATAAATCGTACTTCTAACTACTGATTTATGTTGCTTAAATAAACATACTGTACACAGTCAGACAAATTAATAAAATATTAATTTTCCACTAATTCATCTAAACAGTATGAGACCATTAAGTTGAATCAACAATCAGAATTTCCATGCTTTTCGTTCCAAAATTTCTACTTTGGACATTTAAGAAAACTGAAACACAGAGCTGAGCTACACTAGCTACGCGATTCGTGGGAGCATAAATACTCACGCAATTCATTAACCTGGCTTATTAACCCAACTTACATGACTTGTCTTGGTACTGCTGGTAGAATGACAGTAAAGAACAGCTATGGACAGTAGCTGCTCAAATGCTAATGCAACATTTATACACCTGAATATTTTTGGCCAACGCTACAGCTATAAAATGCCTCTATCAAACCGAAGTGCAATTCCTTCAGATTGATAAACAAGGTAAATCTCAAAAGGAAGCTCTCGATCAAAGAATAATCCATTTATAGAAAACGAATGGTAAACAAATGAAGCTTTGCTCTCTTCTGCAAAATCAGAAAAGTTGTTTTTAAATAAACAAATCTGTGATTCATATGCAACATATAATTGAGGTTACACAGTTTTCTCCTGTCACGCAGTACCCTTTTCCACCAAAGACTGACACCATATCAAATTCTTTTCTCTTCCCTCTTGAGAAAGCCTTTTCTATCTTGGACATTTTTAACAAAAGTAAAGGAAACAGAACTAGACTTAGATCTCATTCACAGCCTGCATACTTTGAGCAAAGCGTAATATGCATAATAATCTCTCAAAATCACTGTCATCATATTATATTCACTTACCTACGCCTCACTTATTCATCCTAATTTACACAGGAGGTATTCACAAGAACTATTATTTTGAGTAATATTATATATTTACTTAAATCAATACAAACAAAATATAACTTCATACTTGAAATCTTCAATTTTCAGTTTGCAAATGGGAAGCTGCAACAATTTCTTTCTGAACTTCCTGGAACGTACCTATTAAGGCCTCCCAATACCTATCATCTGCTTACAAAAAGAAAAGGAAGCATCTGATGTTTCTCATTTTTAAATATATCTTGTTCCCCTCTGTTGTTTGCAGAAATAAAGATTGAAAGAAGATATCATCTGTCAAAAAA
The DNA here is from genome assembly GCA_013398735.1 of Nothocercus julius. Lineage (NCBI taxonomy): Eukaryota > Metazoa > Chordata > Aves > Tinamiformes > Tinamidae > Nothocercus > Nothocercus julius. The sequence goes on along the minus strand of VZSV01000039.1, from coordinate 2,467,981 downwards.
TTTCCTTAATGTATACATATATAGAAACATTCATCAAAAGAAAGAAGTGCATTATTAGGCCTTTTCCCTTGATTTTGTGCTTTTTTAGATTTACAACAAACTCAGGGAAGGTCCTTGGGAAATAAGGATTATTTTAAAGAAATAAAAAAAAAAAGGGGGGGAATTGCAAGGAATAACTTATTCCTTTGTAGGAATTACACATTTGGATTTTTCCAATTAACTCCTATGTAAAATTAATAACATTTGTCTCAATGCACTTCCATTAGTGACTAAAATCATCACACATAAAAGCACTTCAGAAAGCAATTGGTAACAGAAAAGCCGCAATCTGTATTTAGAAATAGTTAGTAGATGAAACTATGCTTATAACGAGTCTATAAAATGCTAAAAGTGGACCTCAAAAGATCACCATCTACTTCAACATAGAATTTTAAAAAAGCCCTTTCTTAGCACCACATCAAAGAAAAGAAATGATCCGCATAAAGAGTAGTCTGTTGACAGGAAAAGCTACTCCTGTTTTTCCTAGCTCTCACCATAAAACTAACATCTGCTCATTTTGTTAAATTCAAGTAATTATCACCTTATTTTGAAGTGAGATTTCATATGCTCCTTTAGCTGTGAGGAAGTTTCAAATTCCTTTTTGCAAGATTTGCAGATGTGGACTCTACTGCCAGCCAACTCTTGACGATGTTCTTCCATGTGTATAGATAGCTGACTCTGTAAAGTAAATTCATCTCCACACTCCGAACAGATAAGATTCTGAAAGAGAAATGGAGACAGATTTTTAAAAAAATATTCACAAAGAGCAGCACATATTCAGGCTTTGTTCTAATAGATGAGCGTATCCTCCAATGAACACAAGAGCTGGAACCAAGCAGCAATAAAAGCTTGAAAGTGAAGTAAGTTTGTGCATCCCTATGATAAATCATGATCAATAATCAGTTCATATTTATGGCATAATTTCCTTCTTAAGAAATCTGAATTCTGAGTAAGTTCTTACAGCACAAAAACAAACGCTTCAGCCCCATCAACACCACTCTAATTTCTTGTGAAAATACACAAGGAAACTTACTGCTAATACCTTTAGATTATAGTCTATTACATAAACATTTTTGAAAACAAACAAAAAACCCACATTTTTCTAACAAATAATATTGTTTCAGATTCAGGATTTGAATTTTTGCGTATTAGTTAAAACTACAGAGATTGTTACTTACTCTTTAGCTGAAATTCTACCATAGTCACCTTGACCTTATCTCAAGTTATCTTCACACACAAGAAGGCAAAAATTAGTTAGGGACATGCAGTATTTCTGACAGCATATAGCTAAGGATTAAGAATAAAAGCCGTAACATGTTCATCCTTTTACAAATTGAATTATGGGGTTTAATTAATTACCTCTTCTTTCTCATGGAGCATTATATGAGCTTTCAAACTAGCTACTCTGGAGAATTTCTTGTTGCACACAGGGCACGTAGGATCTTCACCATTGTGGGTGCATTTATGAAGCGTCAAGTTGAATTCAACGTTGAATGACATTGGACACTGGTCACATCGATGAGGCTGTTTGTGAAAATAGCAAAGACAAAGACAAAATTCAGTCTTCACATACACTACATACATAGGCAACACTTGCAAGCACACAAATCAAAGATTTTTTTTTAAGGAGGACCTGCATCCAATAATGATGCCTAAAAATATACCAGTTTTAATTATTTTCTTTTCTTCAGGTCTCATTACTGAAAACACACAACATTCCAAGACTATTTGGTCAAAAATGACAGGGGAATTAAAGAAAAAGTATCCTCAAAAGCTGTTCCAAGAAGAGTGAAAGTAGCAGGAGAGAAGAAGAGTCATTGAAAGAACGAGTAATACATTTTCTACATTCACTGAGATACTAAACTTTCATTAAGCTCAATTAAGAGTCCAATCAGTAAAGTGAAGAGCCCTCTGTGAACAGCAATTGTAGCTTATAGTAGGATTACCTGCTCTTTGATTGTGCACACAACTTTGGTCATTAAAGAGCATCTTCCCTTTTACATATAATAGCTCTTACATGAGTATGGAATAACAGGAAGCATGACTTCAGATTTAAAAAAGGTGGAGGAGTTATCATCTTTACAACATCACACTTGTATATTAGCTCTTCATATTTACGGATTAACATTTCAAAATTCTTGTATTTAAGAATTATCATATTTCTATTATATCTTCAAACATTATTAGAATTACTCTTCCATTATATTTAATATAGATTTAGCTTTTTAAAACAGAAATCAACCAAAAAAATTGAATAAAATGCTTCAGATTGCATATGAAACCTGTGGCAAAACCTTCATTTAATCAATTGCAGAATCTTAATCACAAAGCTGTCTTTCTGCCATTCTTTCCCAAACTAGACTTATAAGCAACTGACTGATGACATTAGTCAACAGAATAAAAACACACAGGAATATAAATTTTGACTTTATTGAAAATAACTGTAAGAGAGCAGCTGAGTCCAGCTAATCAATATAAACATTATTTTCTTTTTATTGCTAATGTGTGGAATCAGTTCACAAATTCGCTTAAAAGGAAATCATACATTTTTATCTACGTGACCATTATAAACCAGAGAAAATTGCTACATGACAGCTAAAAATTACTGGCAACAAGATTCTAAAATTCTACCAAACCTAAATTCTACCAATTCTACCAAATTCTACCTGGTTTCTCTCCACAGTCCGAAGTCCCAAAGTGGTAATCACTAGCGACATGATTAAAGAAAACCCTGAATATGATTTCCTATATTAAAATACTTGTATTAGCTTTACCTGTCAACATATGAACATATCAATACAATCCAGAACTCTCTAAGTTTACACCTGCTAGTATTCATACCTTGTCATTTCGCTCATGATCCCTCATATGGCGCTGGAACTGGGTCTCTTTTGGAAAAGACAGCAAACAGATCTCACACTTACGGAAGTTCGGTAATTGGTAGGGAAAGTTATTGTTCTCTATATCCAGTGTCAGAACGACATCTACAAAATAAGCATCAAAACATCTGGTAAAATGTTTTATTTCATGGAGTTATAATTTATAGTAATTTTTTTTTTTTTAAAGCAGAAACTATTCTGACTTAAGATTTTGACATGTCAGAATCAGACTTGGACAAGATTCTGACTTCACCCAATCTTGAAGATCTCCGGCAGGAAAGACAAGTACTTATCTGCTTCCATTGACTTGCAAGCTAAGGACTATACCCACCCAAAGAACTGCCAGTTGTCAGAATAAATACCTTTTCCTAGTAATTTTAAATCACTTATTTTTCTACTTCATAAATATCCCATCCAGTCTGTAACAATATAAAATGCTACCACATACGCTAAGCATTGAGGTTACTACTAAAAGTAACATTACACTATGTGTTTCTAGAAAAAAATTAATACAACATAACTTTAATCAGTTACATTATAGCTGTAAAACTAAAAGCTATGGTTCAAACAGCTGAGAGACAGACCTACCAGTAAAACTCAGTACACAGGCCTGCACTGCAGAACTGACCCTATGCAGTTTTCTTGCTCTGAACACAGTCATGTAACTTCTGACAAACAGGCTGGAACCTTCCAAATGCTACTGCTCAAATAGCTGAAGTAGGTCCTGCTAATATTCTCCTTATATCTGAAGTACTTTTTAGATTATCCAGGAAACAGAAATTGAAAAATCACAGGTTCCAAAAAATATAAATAGACTGCACATTTGAAAAGATACCATACTATTAAGAAAATTAAGGACAATATTTAAGAAAAAAATGGCAGGGGAGAGTTAAAAAACATGAGATACTTCAATGATAATAATAATTAAAAAAAAAACAGTTGGTTCATGCTTCAGTTTTTACCATCACCACAACAGAACAAGATGTATC
>VZSV01000039.1:2443914-2455794 GCA_013398735.1 Nothocercus julius | reverse complement strand
GCGCAGGCGCACTGCGCTCACGGAGTGAAAGAGGTCGCGAGGGGAGGCGGTCGGGGAGGGCGCTGTTGCGCATGCGTCGGAGCAGGGGCGGGGAGGCAGTGCATGCTCGAGGGGAGGCACATCCGGGTACCGTGGGGCTCTCGGGGGCACGCGCGGCTGTTGGCGCGTGCGCAGTGCGGGCTGCGCCGCCCCGCCCTGTCTCGGCCGTGGGGGAGATTCCCCTCGTCGTGAGGGAGCGGGTGGAGCTCCCGGCGTCCGTGTCTGCCCCGGGCCAGCGGCAGGAGCTGCTCGTGGGGAGCAGGGAGACGGGCGGGCCCTGGCAGCGGCGCTCGGGCGGCAGGTGGAGTGACATGGTCGTCAGGGTTTCTGTCCCTCTCTCCCACCGTTTCTTTTAAGCCTGCTCAGTTGCTCACCCAAGGGTTGATCCAAAACCCCCCCTATCGCTGCAGCAGGCCGTGGTGTTGAGCAGCTGGGATGCTTAAGCTCTGCACACTTTTCCAGGAAACAACCTTGCCCCCAGTCCATATGGCCAGTGTCTCACCGACTTCTATTCTCAGCTCTTTCAGTAGTCTGCATTAAAATGCTTAGTTTGGAGTTGGCTGAGTTCATTGAGAAATCCGGGTGACCCCATCCTCATCATTTACTACATTCATTACCTTTATGTCAGCCTCTGTAGTCTTTGCAAGTAGTGTTAACCCGGTACTGCAGCTCACTAATCAAAAGGGCACACCAAGTAGTCTATAAAATATAATAGGAAAAAAAAAAAAAAACTTTTTCTCTCATTTTTGGATGTTAATTAACACTTTCTTAATTCATTTACCATGTTTGATTGATAATGTATGGATTTTTTTCATCAGTGCTGAGTTAAATGCCTTTCAAAAATCTAATTAAATTAGATCTACAAACTTGCCTTTAGCTACTAAGTTTAATAATATCAGAATTATCATTAGAATGAAATCAGGTTTTTGGAATGAGAGGGGTTTTTTTTCCCCCTCAAAGGAAAGGAAAAGAAATGTTGGCTAAGCATATTTAGTTAATTTCTTCTACCTGTCAGTAAATAAAAGCGCTATATTTAATGCGCTCCGCAGAAGGGCAGCATCGTGGCACAAAGGCGGAGAGGAGGTCTCGGGCTGCCCTGTCCTGTGGCTGGGTTCGCTCCAACTGCCCCCGTGCTGCAGCCTGGCAGGAAAGGCAGGGAACAGCAGTGGCCTCTGGTGGCTGTAGGCTGGCGCTGTCCTCAGAGCTGCTCGGGTTGCCAGTCCTTTCCACAGTGAAGTGCAACGTGCAGCCGTGTGAGACAAGGAAACCGCAGCTCACGAGATCTGGATGAAAACCGTAGTGACAGGGCACAAAAACAAAGAACTCCCAGCCGAGTCAGTACATAAAAAACTGTACACAAACTCACTGCTCTTAAGTGGCTGCCCTTATTTTGTTCTAACGTTGCTGTAAGGATTAACATGTATTTTTTGAGGTTTTAGGATCAGGAATTTTGAATTTTAAGTTCTGTTTCAGCCTTGAACTGATGTATTCTTCATGGGAACTTAACGTGGGATTGTATGTGCAGCAGCTTCTGTCTGGACTGATTGTAATGAAAATTGTATGTGAATTTTCAGGTCTAATTGGAAAGACAACCATAGTTTCTATTCAGGCTTTTCTACATCATTAGTATGTGCAGATCTTTGACTGTTCAGCAGCAATTTATAAAATCATAGTTAATTTTGTACAGCAAAAACGCTTGCATCCAAAATTATATGGTGTGTTTGGTAATGCATTTCAATGCACTTCAGTGTCACTCCCTCATTCTGTACAAAACTATCGCTGCATAGAAGTAAAAGAAAAAAAAAATTGAAATTTTAATTCAGATCCTCAAAAGTCCTGCAATAGTGGTGGGTAGAAAATTAATTATTTCTGAAGAATATGTAGAATATGTTATGAAAAGTATTTTTAAAAGGGTTTTAATAAGTAAGTTCTGTGGTAAACAAGGCATCTAAAATTCTGTCGCTTTTGACAGCCATTTTAAGACTTCTGAGCTGCTTAATACGTGTGTAATTTCCCTTCTTGTGTACGTGATTGACATAATATTTTTCAGCTGCATTCTGTAACTCTCAAAAGAAAGGCTGAAACATTAATAGCTAAAACTGTTCCTCAGTTTGTGAGTGGATCTGTGATATTTTCAGAAATGCTGACATTTCAAAATAGCTTTGAAATAAGTAACCTATTCCGGCCTCTAAGCCACAGACTTCCCTCCAGAGGTGCTGACCTGCACAGAAAACTTGCCAGTTTTTGGGTGTGCGCTGCAGCGCAGGGCTCTCTGAGGTGAGACCCTGCCGTGGCATCGCTCCTGCTCTGCTTTCCACACAAAGGAAAAGCGGCTCTGTTCCCCAGATGGAATCTGTAACCTGTCACGGAGAGAGCTCTCGCCAGAGCCTTAGCGTTTAACTCTTCTCGACATGAGCTTTATCTACAGTTTTAGAAGAAAGAACAAGCAACGTAGTTTTAGCATGGTGCCAGCTCTTAAAATGCATACCATTAAAATTAGGCTTGTTTTCATTTACAGATGAAGAGTAGAATACAGAGAGAATGCAGAGAATATTCCCTCCACAGAATACAGAGAGAATAAGTTGTTCACACAAGGCCATAACACTAGTAGATTTCTAGGTTTTACTTCTATCAGACAGTACTAAATTTTCTACTGCATTTTAAGGCAGGCTGATGAAACTTGGACAACCATCTCACTAAAGCTGATTATGCTAAGTAGGATCTTATTTACTATTACAGTTGTCACACCCTTACCATTTTAAGATACTATTTTCAGTTGTTTATGACTTTGCCAGTAAAGTTTGGATTAAATTTTGGTCTGAATTTCCTATGCCAGCTAGCTAACTTCAGTTTGGGTTTGGATGATTTGAACAGATTGTTTCTGTTTGTCAAATTTTGTTTCACATATATATTTTTTTTAAAGAGTGCACCAGCAATTGTTTGCTATATTCAGAAACTGTAGCGCTCATCAGTAAAACCGATGATTTGAAAGTTTTGACTCTAGCATGACCTTTCTGTCAGGATGAGTGCCTTACTCTCCTCAGGAAAATTGCAATCACATTTTTCCTTTTTATATGTGTTTCAAAAAGAATTGTTGGCATAGGCTCAATAAGGATTTCTTCCTGTTCAGGAGCTGTGTTACCTAATATCTGTGTCCATGTTTTCCAAGTGGGGGTGCATAAGATTTGCCTTGAGTTAAACATGTAGGTTAAACCTCTAGGCTCAACCATGACATCTTTGGAGTTCTTTTTTGTTGTTGTTCTTTGCTTGTTTGTTTATTTATTTTTTGCCTTTTACATTTAGAATAGTTGTGTTTTAGATTTTTTTAATATCCGAATGCTTATGTGCCTTTTTGCATCATGGTTTGATTAGGGAATGTCACTTTTGAGAAAACACATCGTAAGACCCATAGCATGATTTTTAGGGATGGAAATACTGAATTTCCTTGTTCAGCTGCAAGTGACAGAAATAAAGACCATGACAATATTCCATATACAGAGTACAGCCAGACCTCTACAGACAGGCTAGTTGAGAGCTATACCAGCACATTTGCCTACTGTAGAGTAGTACTGTACAGTGGAAAGTAGCATCTTGATGAAAAATTAATACTGTGTAGAATTCTAAAACATTTATTGCAAAAGCTGTTTAATGATTGTCGAACAGGTAAATGAAAGTAGTGTTAGACACTTGAATGATGTCCATAAAACTATTTTTGGTGACCATAAGGCTGCAAGTCTACTGTTTTGAAGGAAAATTCTTTAGCATATAGTGTACCTTAACACTGAGATAGTACAGCTGTATTCAAGGTGACATCTTAGTGTATTTTGAAACAGAGACCACTAATCCAGTAAAAACAACACTGAGTTTAGCAACTTCTTTTAATACATGAAACTGAACATAGATACCGTATGTCTGTATAAGCTTGACATGGTGTTCGCTTCGTACTAATTCAGACTGGTTGTCTAAAAGATAGAAGTTCCTGCCTTACCAGTGTTGGAGTACATCAGACTTCAGAACTTGATAGCTACGAATCCTGCAAAATAGTAGTATCAATGGGGGGGGTCCTACACTGTTTGTGTTTTTCTTTTTTTTTTTTTTAAGACGCGTTCCACTTTGAAAACAGATAACAACTCAGGCAGCCTTCCTAAAGTCAGGTTCTTACCATGGTGTTGATCAGTACGGGGCTGTATGACTCAGGCACTGTCTTTGTTGTTGCGTTTGCTGCTCACATTTTTATTTTATTTATGTAATGCATTCTCTGTGGTGCAGGTACTCCACTGGCTCAACTGCTTTTTTCTGTTTTTAGGTGTAACATGCCTGCAAGTCATTCCAGTCTACATGAAACCCACTAATCTTTCTGCAGCACTGCTGTAGGGATGCCAAAGTGCATAAAATCTATTCTAGATTTTATGGAGGTTTGTTTTTGTTTTGCTTCTGTATCTGCTTTAAGTCATTTGTCATAAATTTACTGTAATGTGATTCATGATTTCTTCTAATGGCAGCAGTTTCTGTGTTGTCTGTTCTACCTGAAATTCCAGCCTCTATGGTTTCTCTGTTTTTTTTTTTTCTTTCTGGGTCATTTTTTTAATTACATGATCCTTGTCATTTTATGATCATGCCTTGCATAATTTTAATCTGGCTTTCTGTGTTTGCAGTTTTGCTTTCCACTCTCTAGTAATAATATAGGAGTCTTCATAATCTACTAGGTTTGCTAATGTCTTGCTGTGTATTTGGCATTTAATTTCCTGCTTGTTTGCTGCCCTGCCTTGATGTCTCATGATATGCTAAGGTTCATATTTTCTGCTTAATGCTACCTTTTCCATCTTTCTTTCTTTCTTCCTTTTGCCCTGTCTACAGCCCCTGGCATAATAATTTATTTTGCCACATGTGTATAACTCCAGATAGAGAATATGCCAATCATCTTGTTTTTCTTCACAGTAGACCTTGTTCATGGTCTTGTATTTTGCTCATCTTCTCTGCTCTGTATTTGCTTTTGATGATTCTTCTGTATTTTCTCCAACATTCTGTGCTGAATTATCCCTAAGATTGCTTAGTTTATTCTCTAATTTTAGAGGAGGGTTTGAACTTGCACTTTCCTGTATCTTCTCGTCATGTTAGTGGGAATTTCTAGGCTCTTTTCAAACTCTTGTACCTTCTTTCGTATTTCTAGTTTACTAGATCTTTAATCCGATGATTACAGAATGTAGCTATTTTGTGTATTTTTTATATACACTAGTCTGTTGCTTCCCTAGATTCTTGACTTCAAAATTTTTTTTGTGTTTAGCTAAAACAAAGCAAAAAAACTCACAGTTTTTTGGGAGATTGTATAATTCTAGAAGGTCTCCAAAAGCATGAACTTTTCTGGTCTTCTCTCCATGTCCAGATGTTTCTGGAATATAGAGTATGCTTTTTCTAATCCATTCCTATAGTCATTTTGTTGCAAAGAATGTCCAGTTACTACGTCCATTATCTTCCTGGCTACAGTGAGTTTATGATTTCATATATCTGCAAAAATAAATTTGTTTCTCACTTTGTGTACATAGTTTAAACAATGAAAGCAAGAATACTCTCAGGACTTTATCCTGTCTTCCGCACATAAAGACCACTTTGCAAAGCAGTTTCAGTTCGTAGGGGTTACGCTTTACTTCTTTCTTTTTCACTCTAAAGACCCTTGTTTGGATAATCGGTCTTTTCATGTGAAGGAATTATTGTAGAGAAGTCTTGTATTTAGGCATATTATTGATTTCTGCTTAGGCAGGAGAAGCTTGACAACTTAAGTGCATGGGAATTATTACTCAAAAAAAATTTTCAATAAAAACAGACATACCGACTTTAGAAGACTGTTCATAAGAGTCACCCTGGAACAGGAAATTAGGCTAAATAAGTCCATCCTGAGGAAGAAAAAGTGCTTGAAACTTCGGCACGTGGGGTTGGAGTTTATCTGCTATAACCAAAAACTGTTTGTTCATGTCTTATTTAGATTGGTAGCTAAAGGATTTTTATGATTGCACAAGGATATATTTTTTCTTTCTTGTTGCTGAGAGAATCTGTCACAATATATCATACACAGAGATATTTATTGATATAGATGAGCGCACAGTGAGAAAACACAAAAAGAAGCTGGTCAAGATGACAGTAAGGAGGTATACAATAATAATTCCTTAAACAATGAAAATGTTGCCTGTATTAGAAAGATCTGATAACATTAGTTTTATTTTAAACTTGAGCCTGAAATTTTCTAAATCAAATATATTTTCTGAATTTTCATCCTCATAGTAGCAATTCGCACAGCTTGCATTATATCAGAGTAGTCTAGTCAATTGTTTTGCACTTCTGTAGTGATAATTCATGTCAAGGAATGTTGCTGGATAGAGGGTGCTTCTGGGGACATAACTACGGATCGTGAAGTATTTGGTGCCTGTTCTCGCTTAGGAATTCCCTCTCTACCTGTGTTCTCTGCTTTCCCCGCAGCTTGCCACCCTTGGTTTTGCTGACACAGCTCAGGGACACACGTTCTCTTAACTTCAAGGATTGAAATTTCTGGATTGAAATTTAGAAATTTCTGGATTTAAATTTTAAGCCTAAATGAAAAAAATACATTAATGACTTTATTTAACTGCACAGCCAGGGTGGTGGTACTGATTACAGTATTCTAAGAAAATCAAAGCAGCAGCCAAAGAAGGAAATGGATTAACAATGTGCCTCTTCAGCTACCTATCTAAACTGGGCAAATACTGCATCAGACCATAGCTTGGAGATCAAAAGTTGGAGGCTATCAGTACACATTCCATGGGACAGCTGGTCCCGTGCAAGAAGATACTCGGTCCTTGATAAGCTCAGGGCAGAACACAAGAAGAAAATGTTCAGAAATTCATAGCTGAAGAGTCATGCTGTAACAGCAGCTGTAACATCCTTGACATGAGAAATTTTGTGGAAACAGCTAAAGGGGAACGATCTAAATAAAGCATGTTGAAAACAGGCAGCTAAGCGAAATAAACGCTCTTAGTCTACCTGTAGAGAGCTTAGTCACTGCATTGGAAGCATGGGGCCAACATGCCCTACTTATTAAGAAAATGTGAGAATGGACAAAAAAAAAAAAAAAAAAACAGTGTACCTAAGCAGCAAGTGACAAACATCATAAAAGCAAGGAGATGTTCTTCAGAAAAAAGCAGTATCATAAATTGTGGCATTTAAAATGTTAAAGCACAAGAAGACAGGCCAGAAAAGAGTCCTCAGGAGCATCTAGCAGAAGGATTCACAAGTAACATAATAAGTAAATATAACATAGTGGAGTGGCCCCTCAAACATGACAGTATGTTACTTCTTCCTTGGCACCTAGAAATGAAAAAAAAAAAAAAAATTTTTTTTTTTTTAGGTTCTGAGAGGAGATCTGGAGAGCCACAAGCTTTTAAGCATGACATCTGCACCATGCAGATTAGCAGGAACTGTAAGAATAGAGTGTGAATATCAGTGTGAATATCAGAGTAAAAATGATCTTTCTGAGGAAAACTGTGTTTGCTTTTGTCAAGTGAAGTCTTACTAACAGCCTTGCTGGTAACTGTACTGTCATTGGCATGGTGTGTTTTTTCCAAAGGGCTCTTGAAAAGTCCCTTGTTAGAGGTTTCAAAAGAAACTGAGCACTATGTCATGAGAGTTAAGGTCCTTGTGTGTTTGAATGGCTAGAAGTCAGGAATAAATGATCAATTTTTACAGTGGAAGGAAGTGACAGATGAGGAGCTTCTCTAAGATCTGTGCTAGGACCATTACTGTTCAACATGCTCATGAATTACTCTTGCAAGAACATCAGCAGTTTGGTAATCAAGTTTGATTATATTAATTTATTCGGGGTAGTAAAATTTAGTGACTGAGCAATAAAATGGCAGCTGAAATTCAGTGTAGATGTGCAGTGATATACATAAATGGAAGAAATCCTGATTTGACTATAGAGTACTAAACTGAGTGGAGTGCTGGAAGTTATAGACAGTCACCCAGAAACATCTGTCAGTGCTTAGTAATGATCAAAAGAGTAGATTCAATGTTAGGGATCATTAGGAGAAAAATGAAGAACAAAAGAGAGAGAATGTCACCCTGCTATTATGTAAATCTGTGGTTTGACTGCAGTGTGTTGTGCAGTTCTGTTCTGGTCCCTTTCCACCATCTCAAAAAATCCTTTTTTTGAGAGAGACTGGAGAGGGACAGGGACTGGAGAAAGTGTAAGGAAGGGCAACAAAGATGATCCAAGGTATAACCTTTTTAATTTTCACATAAGAAGTGACTTAAGTAAGTTCTTTAGATGGAAGGATGACTTCAAAGACAAGAAAGAGCAACAAGGAAGAAAGCAAATTATTATTAGGGACAATAAATAATAAAAACAGAGTGGAAGGAAGAATCAAAGGGTAAAAATATAAAAACAGGGTACTACAGCAGAACACTAAGCAGAACATCCCTATATCCAAAGACCTGGAGAATGCTGCACAGTGGTTGCGTGTCCAGAGATGTTGCAAGTCTATGGTGACAACTGAACACAGATAAGTGACTTTTCCTCTAACCAAGCACAGTCATTCCTATGCTGTTGTTAACATCCGTAACATTTCTGCAGTTGCGTGCCTTTTTTTTTCCAAATAGCTTGTTGGAATTCAAACTACAACCTCTAACTTTTCTTTTTTGTGTATACATCCAATGTCCCATTAAGCTTCTGGATCCCTTTCTGGCATAATAACCTAAACAAAACCCATAATAGAATTTCTATTGATTTTAGTAGGACAGCTATTTTATATTTATATTTATATATATTTATATTTATATAATATAATATATTATATTATTCTATATATTAACATAATCCTTGTTAATATTTGAAAAATATACTGGCCTAAAAGTACATCCATCAACATCATGACAAAGCATTTATTTTAATATTCTTCTGTATTTTAATAGATAAAATATATATATGTATATTTTAGTTTATTCAATATCTGAAAAATCAGAAAGACCAAACCAGCCATTCTAATTGCTGATCTAATGTAGATCATTAGTGGCTAAATTGCCTTGGTCTGTTGTTAAAATCACTGCAGGTGTTCCAGTTAACAAAGTGTTAGTGAGGTGACAGGTGACCATAAAACACTGGGGCTATTTGAGTTTGTTAGTACAGGAGGAGAAGAGCGTGAGCACTAAGCTGTGTTATGTCAAAGGAGAACATTGAAGATGGCACTTTATTTACATTAATGCCTGTCTTTTTTCCGTTCAGCAGCTGCTGCCTGGGACCAGTGTGGAATCGCTGATGAATATGTGAAAATTCTCTAAATTGATAGCAAATCGCACACATTCACACACATCTATTTCATAGACTCTGTGTGCAACAGAGGCAGAGTAGTTCAGTGAATTTTTAGAAGTTGTATGGAGAACTAGTAGTAAACTCAAGGACAAAACCTATGCTTCCTGATGCCAAATTCTGGGAGGAGGTGAAGAAGAATAAATTGTAAACTCCTTCTAAATAAAAAGCAAACAAACAACAGTTTCATACATAGGTCCTAGCAGATGAGCACTCAACAGTAACAACTTCAGGGCTGCCAGTAATTTAAAATACTTTCTTTAACAGAAGGTGTTCTAGAATTCTTGCCTTAATTTATTCCTACATAACATGAATTGGGCAATCTCACTTTAAGCAAGAAAAATGATTTCCTAATAGCACATACCTAGACTCAGTTCCCAGTTGTGCATAGGAACCCGATGCTGACTTTTCGGGATGGGGAATCATTGCGCACAGGCTTTTCATGCGCAGTCTCTGCCAGGGCTGTTTAGGTTCTTGACACATAACTCCACTATTACTTGATAAGCAGGTATGTAACCAAATAGATAAGAGTGTTTGTGGACCAGCCAATAGACAGAGGTGGTGAAGCCTGGTAGTTTGCCTCATAATTATCATATAGCAGAGAATTGTCAAGACTTTGGAGTCATGATTTAAATACTACATCTTTTAAATATACTTTGGCCTCATCCTGCTTCCCAGTATTCCCTTCTCTTGTGTTTATTTGTTCTGTTTTTGTTGTTGTTGTTGTTTTTAATTGTTCTTCGGTCTTCCTTGCCGAGCCTGTGTGTTCCTCTTTGGTTTGTAACACCCCATTGCTACACCTCTGTACACCTCTGTACACTCTGCTACACTCTCTGTCTTCACCATCCCATTGCCTAAGCCTGTGTTTGCATTCCCCGTCTGTCTTTTTCACTCCTGGCAACTTGTCAGAGCCAAATGCAAGTAGGATCTTCAAAGATGTTAGCCAAAAATTGCAATAAACTTCATTATGTCACAGATTCATTTATCTGTGATTTTTCTGAGGCTTGTAAATTGGCCAAGTACGGATGCCTTTCTGTGGAACTTAAGCAAATCTAAGTCTGCAATCAGCATGATCATTCTTCTAATCTTCAAGTTCCTGTTTCAGGGGATGTAGATAACTGAATTTTCAAATGAAGTAGCAAGAATCTACATGAAGTTATCAAGCTGTTATCCCCCTTCATCATTCTTGAAAATCACAAAAACATTTTACACGCAACACTGACTTTTTTGTTGCTGTTTTTTAATTTTATTCCAGACTCATCCCAGAGAAGATCAGCCCACACAATTAAGCTGGCATGAAATTGAAAATGGTCTCCTAATGGGAAGAATTAGGCAATCTTAACAGCAGGTGTCAGTGTGAACTCTCCTGATACAGTTAAGGATGGAAACAATTAGGTTAAGGAGTTTCAGCATCATCATGTGATTTTGTGAGTTGTGTATTTTAAAGGTTGCTTTGTTGTTAGAAAGTATTTCTGAAATACTGCTGTTTCAGGTGTGCACTGTATACCAAAAAATTCCGATATCATAATCTTGCTTGCTTTCTATCTTGCTATCCATTTTCAATAGCAGCGGCACTATACTTAGAAATCACATCTTTAAAAGAAGCAACCGTATTTGTAAATGTGATGTGACACATCTGAGAAATATGTAATATTTGCATTGTAGAGGAATATGCTAAATAAATGATAAGGTTGATGGAAAGACAGGCTAAGCTCTGAAAAGGCAGACAAAAAGAATAAAAGTCTTAAGAGATTTGAAGAACTAGAGAATGAAAAAAATAGTGTAGAAAGTTGGTGAAGCATGTGGCAATAAAAATCAATTGTCTGAAGAGCTGGCTGAACAAGTTGTAAGAAGTTAATGAAATGAATCAAATTAGAAACACCTGGTAACTAGTAAAATAATTGGGTGTTTTGTTTTGTTGTGTTTTTTTTTCAGAGAGGAAGAAATGAACACTTATTCTTGAAATCCATTTAGGCTTTTCCTCTTCTCTTATGCTTTTAGCCCTTACCTTCAGCCACCTATTTCTGCACCAGGTGTGAAAAGATGTTTTCTATTTTTGCAGGTCTCTGGAGTGCCTTCCTCTATTTTGTCTCCCTTGCAGATATTCTAGCCATTACCCTGTCAGGATATTTAGCCTTCATTTTTCTGAGATTCTATATGGTGATACCAAACTGGGAGGTGTAGCTGATACCCCAGAGGGCTGCTTTGCCATCCAGAGGGACCTGGACAGACCAGACAACTGGGTGTTGAGACATTTCATAAGTTCAACAAGGGCAAGTGCAAGGTCCTGTGCTGGGGAGGAGCAAACCCAGTCACCAGTACAGGCTGGGGACCGACCTGCTGGAGAGCAGCTCTGCAGAGAGGGACCTGGGCGTCATGGTGGATGACAAGTTGACCATGAGGCAGCAGTGCCCTCGTGGCCAAGAAGGCCAATGGGATCCTGGGGTGCATTAGGAAGAGCGTCTGCAGCAGGTCGAGGGAGGGGATCCTGCTCCTCTACTCGGCCCTGG
>VZSV01000039.1:2420066-2443564 GCA_013398735.1 Nothocercus julius | reverse complement strand
GAAAAATTTCTTGACAGTGAGGGTGACAGAGCCCTGGCACAGGCAGCCCAGGGAGGTTGTGGAGGCTCCTTCTCTGGAGATCTTCCAAACCCGCTTGGCCGCAGTCCTGAGCCACCTGCTGTAGGTGACCCTGCGTGTGCAGGGGGGTTGGACTAGATGATCTCTAGAGGTCCCTTCCAACCTTAAGGATTTTATGATTCTATGATTCTATATAGATATGAAACAAAAATCTTAATCAATCAAGGAGACATACAGAAGGAAAATTTAGAAGTTCAGATGTATCTGTGTGTGTATATGCAGAGGAACAAAGTCGGAAGGCAGCCAGATTTTCCCAGCTGAGAATTCCCCTGGCACTAGGGATTCAGCTGGCATCCAGCCTATTCAGCTGCCTCCTGCCCCATTCCCCTCCTGGACAGGAGAGCTGCAAGTACATTGCCCTTCAGCTGCACTCAGCTGGTCTGTTTAAAGAAGTGCTCACCAAGATTTAGGGCAGTGTAAATCTGTCCCTAGGATTAATGATCCATAACTTCCTCCATCTTTTTTCCCAATCTGTACCACCAAATATATTTTATCTTTTTGGCTACATGTTTTGTATGGCTCACATGATGTATTACCTGAACGTCTGCAAAGTATTAATGTATTAGCTACCCAACCCGGTAAGGTAGAAAAGCTCTGCTGCTCCCCATGCTACGTACACAGGGGGAATTAAGGCAGTGCTTTGTTTCTGCAGTCTTTGAAATCTGTGTTTGAATTCAAAGGACCAAATGGCTTGAGCTATGTCTGTTTGGCCTGGAGGAGCAGGAGCTCAAGCGTGAGTCAGTCTCGCTCTCTGCCTCTTCTTTGGAAAGGCGCCTTGCTTCTCTCCAGAGGAGAATCAAAGTGAGAGTCAGGGTGCTCCCCAGGGTATTTGGAATCTGACCCAAGGAACGTCACTGTGTAGATATAGCAGAGTTACCTAAGCCAGAAACATCATAGTGATTAGGTGTACATAGTTTCAGCCCAAAACAGCTAAGTTCTGTGAGACTGGGACTCAAGAATGAAATTCAAAGCTCAGAAAGAAAAGGGGAGATAGAAAAAGCTGTGATGAAATGTGTATGATGAGACACTTGAAATTATCCAGAAAGTACTGACAATACAGAGGTACATCTGAAAATTAATTCTCTTTGGGACTTGGGAGACATTGGCACTTCTTTTTTTTTTTTATTTTCTTTTTTTGTCTTGGGAAACATTGGCACTTCCTTTTTTTTTTTTTTTTTTCCTCTCTTTCAGACGGAAGAATTTTAAATCCACGTCTCCAGTAAGATTGCCTTAACCATTAGGGTACTAGGTGGTCTGATACGGGGCATGATCTTCTTGCCGGAGGACCTGTGTGCAGAGCAGCAGATTTAACATGCTGTATCTGGAAGCAGGGAGGAAGCCTGTTTCTGAGCCATGCACTTAGGGATCAGGCTGGAAACAGTTTCCCCAAAACAAGGTAGGAACTCTGCGTGGCAGCACAAGCTGTGGTCCCTTGACAGTGCTTGAGGTACCGAGCTGTCTTTTCTGGTTCCTTGTCAGTTCTTAGAAGGCCACACGCTGACTTCTCCCACTGCTGCACCTCCTGCAGCCTAGCGTCCCACATGGGATTAATCAGGGTACAGCACAGAAACAACAAGCTGCGCCTAAAGCTGGTTCTGACTTCGGCTGAATGCTGCGTAACCTCTGCAGCAGCGGGATTAAAGTAACAGGGGAAAGAGGGCTCTTAAAAAAAGAAACTGGAGAAAGCCACATCCTTATGGATTTGACTATAAAAAGTGATTCTAACCAAATGAAACATTGTTGATCTTGTGTTTAATCACAGGAAGCCTCCTGTTCCTTGGTTCTAATGGTAAAAAGATATGCCTATGTCTATACTAGCAAATTAAACAGTTCCCAGGAATATTCCCAGGCATGGAAGCCAACTGGCATGGAATGACTCACAACGCTAGCAGTAAATAAACTCACTCAGCCTCCAGAAGAGGGTGGCTGGATGCAAATCACTCAATGGGAATGGTCTGTGGGATGTTCTAACTCCCAAACTGTGCCTGGGAATTGCTTGGGAGACTGCTAGTTGGCACAGGCCAAAAGCATGTCAGAGAACGTTCTAATAATTTCAGAGCAGTCATATTCCAATGTCTGGGAACATTCACAAGCACTGTTTAATTCATTAATATAGACATAGCCTTAGGTTTACTGATATATTCCACAAGCTATTTTCAACAGGGCAAAAATGGTAAAATACTTCTGGTGAGAAGAAATTTATGTTAAGATCTTTGAGATACTTGCTTTAGTGAAAAATTTAACCATTTAAAGGTAACAGTTTATAGTTTGGTTTCGGATTTATGGTCCTGTAGTATTTAGCTTGTTACTGCAGCCTACTTTTCTATGAGTCATAATACTGTATAGTATCTTGAAGGTATATACAGGTTTGAGAATGAATTTTGTGACCTTTAGGACTAATTTAGGATTAGATCACTAGATCTGAAGTGCTTTATGCCTCTTCTAATATACAGGAACACTCTTCTGTTTAAATCCTCATCTCTCCAACACCTATCATTATCTTTTATACAGGTACTTATTTAACAGATGACTTAACTGTAAAGCTACCTTTAGATGGGCTTAATTTTGAAACACTGGATATCGGTATCAATAGTTTTCATTACCAATGAATGTAGCTGCAAAGTATGATTTGGCTATATAATGATACTGGGCTGGCAGAAAATTCCAGAAAACTGAGTTTTGAAAAACCTTTCAATTTTGCATAACATTGCCCAGTTTAGTTTTCTTATGTAATTAACTCTGTTATTATATAGAAATTGAGTGGAATTATCATAACTGTGTTTAGGATCAGCTTGACTCAGAGAAATTGAGACAATTATTAGGTGTGAAAAGAGTCTGCCTATTTGAGTTATCCTAATTCGTTATCATAGTTTTAAATCTCATAGTTTCTGCTTCCTATTGTTCAATAAATTTGTTTGCTGTATCCTATGTTCCTATGTAAGTTATCTAGAAAGGAACATAAATTTTAAAAATGATTTGTACAACACCGAAGAACTCCATCCCTTAAACCCATTTGTTTAGGAACATGTATGTTCATCAATTCAGCATAATCAAAATGATACTCAGAAGGAATCTTCATTTCCATCAGCTGATTAGTCTTTACCTTTAATTTCACTCCATCTCCTAATTTGGATAAGCCTTTGATTGCAAATCTTGTTTTTTTTTCTAACACACTTTAAGAGTAAAAAGATTTGCTATTTTTTTTACCCTATGAAATATATTTTTGGAGGGAAAAAAAAAAAAACTCCGTGTAAAGAAGGCCGTTCAAAGCTCTAATCTTGAATAAAATGGTTCCATTTTTCTCTCATTTATTTATTCAAGTATCTTTATCTGAACTGCTCGTTACTTACAGAACTCATTTAAACCCATTGAGTCCCCAAAAGGTCAGACAGAAGCTCTGTCACAGCCCTAATGCTCTTTATAAGTTGCTTTGAATTTTTATGTAAGTTTTTGCAAATCATAATGATGACCATGATGACATACAGAAAATTATCACATAAAACAACATAAGGCAACATAAAGTCACAAGAAAAAGAAAATAGCAGCTTTTATTACAGCACAGTCTTAACAGGCCTTTTGGTATCGAACTGTTGAGAGAGATGTGGAACATTAGATCAAACGATGTCGTTGTTTGTGCAGTGTTACATCTAGTAACCAACAAAAAAAGATGGGGTAAATATGAATCAATAGAACATTTTAAAAAATCCAGAGAAAGTGATTCTGTAAAAGAAAAGGAAGGCAAGCAAACAGTAAAAAAAGAATATTCTTCAGTTGTAATTCTACCATCAACTGAAAAATGTGTCCAAAAATCTTCGTTCCACTCCTTTATTCTTTTTGAGTTTCGCTGATTCATTTATATCTTCCCTGCTTATAATTCTCCACATGGTGACAGTAAATTCTGGTGCTATTTCAAAATATAGGGTACTATTAATAAGAATATAACAAAAAGAGACATAAAATCAGGTAGCGAGTAAAACCAGGAATGATTGTTAGAGGACTCCTTTTTTGGATATTATATCAAGACCTGAATTATCACTGAACTGCCTATTCTGTAATTAAAGTCTGTAAACATGGGTTGAGATGATGTAATATGCCAACCTTTTGTACTTTATTTTATTGTGAAAATTGTAAATGCATTATGTAGAAATAAAATATTTTGTTGCCTTTTTTTTACATAAGCAAAGCAGGTCAATAAATATTTGAATACTTTTTAGTATTTTAATGCTTAGCTTATTGAATGAAAGTACCAAATACCATGACAGCCTTGATATAGTGGTGAGTGAGTCAGCAACACTAGAAATTTTGCCTCCGTTTCTTGCACTTTGTTGCACCTCAAATCAGCTATAAATTTTCAGGCTGCTGGTTCAATATAATCTGCCGAATTTAGGAAACTGCTGCAAATACCAAAACTTGTGATGTTCTCTCAGTTTCCCATTTAATTTCAAATCAAGTACAAGTTTTCAACTGTTGTCGGTAGTTGGCTCGGTTAAAGTTTGTGGAATTTGTGGTTTGCTGCAGTTTGTAGTTTCCAGAATCTTCTCCAGAGAAGCTAAGTAAAATAGACAACATGCAGCTAAGGGAGCTGAAGCTTTCTGCTTTTAATCAGAGCTGATGGATGGTTAACTGCTGAGATTTAACAATGAAAGTAGCCAGTGTTAAAGACAGTCCAGTGATCATAAAAGCAAAAAAATAAAGAACAGAAAAAAAAATGTTTTTATGGGGTGATATGAAGGAAGTACCATTTTCTCTCTAAATTTAGGGAGACTTGATCTGAATTATCTCTTTACTCACAGAACTTATTTAAACACCACATGTCTTTCAAAGGTCAGATAAGTCTTCTTTCACAAACTTGATAGTCTTCATAAGTTACTTTATATTTTCATGTCTGTAAGGATTCTTGTTGACTCAGTGTGACACTTCCAAAAAAAACTCCACAGTCTATTAAAAACAGGCAGGGGACAGAGGAAGATAGTGTTTTTAATGTATAAAATCTGACTAAAAGATGGAAGAGGCCTGAAAGGACTTGATGCAGAAGCTGTAGGATATTTCATAATCTTGAACAAGTCCCTTATGAAAATTGCCTATTGATGAAGTGTTGCCAGACGGAAGAAAAGAACTGAGGATTAGCACTGCATCTGGATGATTGGTGAAAGAACCATCTGAAAATACAGGGCAAAGGAAGACAGATAGGAGGCTTTGCAGGCAACTTGAAATTTATAGACACTTATTAAATGAAATGACACAGAGAACAGATGCTTGAGTAAGTTGGATGACCCAAAAAACATATGATGATGCCAAAATGGAGAAAGAGGAGGAGGAGCAGAGCTTAGAACTGAAGCTTTTTAGCAATTCCACATCAGCTTTTCGTTTACATGTGGGACAACTATATACAGATGTAAATATGACACTACATGCTTGAAATTGGGCATTTTGTATCTTAAATCAAAGAGAAAAGAGCAAAACAAGGAATCCTGTTTAGTTTTGATCTGGAAATCATTAGCACATTGCTATCTTGAAAAAACAAACAAAAAAAAACAAAAAGAACAAACATTAAAAAGTTGAGAATATGGTACAACCTGCCTGTATTATTAAAACATGTAATATGAGCAGTTACCAATGTAAAAATGTCACAGCATTTGTGATGGATATCAAAGATGATGGAAGAGCAAACTGCTCTGGAGACTTTGTGGTGGTTTAAAGACCTAGTGAAACATCATGGACATCTCCCACCCAACCACCTGAGCATGGGCATTGCTGTCTGTGCGCAGACTACCCTTTCATGATGCTTTCTAAAGGCAGATGCAACAATTGGCCCTCTGGAAATTTCAGGCAACCCAGCCATCTGTGGAGCAGCCTGGGAAGAGAGACTTGGCTTAAATGGGACTTCAGGCTAAATTACACCAGAAACCACTGTGCAGGAGCCTAGGATTAGGCTTATAAAATTTGGGTTTACAGTCATCCCTGGTTTTTGAGTTCTTTTCTGTGTCTATTTCAGACACAGCATGGTTGTCACTTTCTAAAAGAAATTCTATATGGAGGAAAAAAAACAAAATCTCATTATTGATCGTGCTTCAGACAGAGTAAGCCAGGCTGGCTGAACTGCCTAAAGGTATCTAGATTGGGGCCACTTCTCCCAAAAGGAGTTGGCATGATATCTAAAGAGCATAGAATTAAATCACTGCAGAAGAAAGTTATATCACTGTTTACATTGTTAATAAATACACAAATTTTCTCTCTTTACAGGTGTGATCATACAATAGATTTTTAAACAATGCTCTGAAAAAAAATGGGATTGTGGATCACTCTTTAATAAAATTCAAACAGTAAACCCTCAGGGTTTAGAAATCTCCATATTAATCTCATATGTCACATCACACTTTGGCAAAAAAATCTAGTTTATTATGCAGTAAAATAATGCAAATATTACTGCAATGGTAGTTCCATAAAAGCTTGGAAGGTGATTTTTTCAGTTTTGCACACAAGGAAAGGATGTATTGCTTTAGGTAGGAGTGGCTAGCCAATATTTAGAGCTATTTTGGCATTAAGAAGAGAAATGGAGAATAGTCCAACAGTGGCAATTCATATAATTTAAAAGAATACACACAACATTTTACATGAGGCATTGTAGATGAGGCAGCTTTTTTGTCTGCCTGAGCCTCCTGGAATTTTGCTTCCCAAAAAAATCCCATGTAAGTCTTGCTCACATAGACATGCCCTTGGCATCTCTTTCTTTCTACTCCTTTTGGGTAATGTATGCATCTCTAATAAGTCTCCCAAAACCCAAAGGACCTCCTCTACACTTTCCATCTCCAGTTGCAACCTGTTTAGTTAGTTAGTTAGTTTAGTTACTTAGTTACCACTCCCTAGGGAGAGGCTTTGCTTGCTCCATCCATTTAGTCTGTTGAAAAGGTAATTCTTATCCCATTTGGGTTTTGCTTGTCTATAAATTAGTAAGGGCATTTATTATCAACACCCAAAGTACTAAAATCCTGATTTTAAAAAAGCTTTCTTTATTTTTCACACAAAGCCTGCATAGCAAACGCATAGCCATAAAACCAGAAACATACAAAGTAGAAATTGTGAGTTAACCTTTGAAAGAGTTCATTAAGAAAAGTTATCTTTCTTTATCCCCTGCAATTTTGAAATTCAATTCAGCAAATCATATATGTCTTTAATAGGCAGTCAGTGAAGTATTAGCCTGTGTTTCAAGGTAATCTTGTGTTTAAGTGCTGTGCTTTATGGTAAGCTGTCTAGCACGTCTTTCTAAGAATGTGAACTGGATCAAGAAGATACTGAGGTCAATCTAGAAATTACTGAGTGCAGCTTTCTGGCTAGTGTTGTGAATATTAGGCCAGTAATCCTAACACCACCTTTGCATTTAAAATCTATGGATATATAGGTAGTGACATATGAACAAATTATTGGGAGATAATAGTGCTAATTTCTCTGTGTGCATCCTTTTAGCTCTAGTTAAAAAATGAAATACCCTTCTTTAACTGAGAAGAACATTACATACAATTATGTTGCATTTGCAGCACAGGAGGAATTTGCATAGGGCCAGTTACCTCACAGTAGCTGACACTTGATAATTCATTACCCTATAGTAACCTCTTTGTACGGAGAGGCTTATGACTTTGAACTGATATTTTGTTAATTTTAGTCATTTATTCCTTGCATTGAACAGACTGTATGTATATATTATATATATATATATGTATATATATATATTTTGAAGTCACTGGGAGAGGCTAAATTATAGTCTCTTGAGGCTTTGACTGTTGGAAGATTTATGAGTTTGTTGGTAATGATTCAGTTTATGGCAAAAGCTGCAGCAAAATAGACCTCTATGTACTCTGTGTATAATTTCTGTAAAACTTGTGTCCACTAGTGCCAGCACATGTCTGTATTTATTTGCATTTCTCTATCTTTATCTGCATTTCATTTTGGTCCAGCATTTTTAATGTCTATCTGCACCCTGACAGTCTGATACACAAAGTGAGTCATGACCACAGTAAGTCCTAGCTTTGTAACCTTTGAAATGAAACTTTGTGCTACCGAGTATAACTACTTGGAATAAAACCTTCCAGGCAGAACATACTTTAGTGATGCTATTGTGCCAAAGCAATGCTTATTTTATAGACCACCAAAGTACCTCGCAGGTACACCTAAGAAATTCCTTATTATATGGAAAATCGACACCTTTCCCACCTACCCCAATCCTACTATAATGTCAAGATAGTATTGATCTAAATAAACCTGTTGGCAAACAATTTTGTATTAATATTACTTTATGCTTACATCAAGGCAATGAATTAAGGGTACCTTTATTACTTAGTATCAGTCTCTATGCTTTATTTCTTGCTTTATGTCTAATGCTTCTCTTTTATGGAGAGTGAAACGTATATAAACAAAAATCACAGCTAGACTTCCATTTATTCAGGAAGAATAAATGACCACTTGCCAGTGAAGTTCATAATATTGAATAGTAAACTTTTGCTGTAATTCATGTTTCTAACAAAATAATTCACAGAAAGAACCAACAGGGAAGAAAAGTGAAATTGCATGCCAAGCTGGAAGCTAGAAAGGTACTTCGGCAGGGGAGAAGAGGAAGCAAACATGCACAAGTTAATATAAATGAATCAGCCTGTGGTAGGCCAGGAAAGGGACTGCCCAACAGGCAGGTTGCAGGGACTTAATGACCCAGCGTTGTTGGGAGGCCTCTCTCCCATTCCCTTGGGAAGGTGATGGTTGCTGGGAGAGGTTCCTGATGACCGGGGGAAAGAAAATTTCACTCCTGCCTTCAAGAAGGCAAAGGAAGGAGGAAGTAGGGGACTACAGGCAGGTCAGCTTGGTCAGTCCCACCAGAACGCCTGGGAAAGTCATGGGTCAAATAATCCTGGAAACCATTTTCAAGGACAGGTCAGCGATCAGGAGTAACTATCGAGGATTTTTGAAAGAAGTTGTGTTTAACCAATCTGATAGCCTTCCATAATGACATAACTTGGTGGATGAGAGGAGAGCAGTGGATGTTGTTTATCTTCTCTTTAGCAAGGCTTTTGACACAGTTTTCCACGCCATCCTCCTAGGCAAGTTGAGGCAGGACAGGCTAGAAGAGGGGGCAGTGGGGTGCACTAAACACTAGCTGAGCTGCTGAGCTTGAGGGGTTGTGACACGGCTCCTTCCCACCTCGACTGTTCTGCAGTTCACCGCACTGTGACACCCCGTGGCATCTGAAAGCAGCCAATCTCCATTGCCAAATGAATGCAATGGGCACAGTTTTACTGAATAGCAGAACCAATGTCTTAATTGGAGAAATAAACTGAAACACTAACAGAAGGAATTAATTAATGAGTAATAGAGAAGATGAAGGCATAAAATGTGCTGAAAAAAAAAAAGCCTGGGAGACAATGTAAGCCTGAAAAGGACCCTGAGGCTATGCTGAAAATACTGTATGACCTGTACATCCAATCATAGAGTTCATAAAGGGGGTTAGTGAATATAATTTTGCTAAAAGACAGATGTAAGGAAAATAGGCTTAAACATATTCTCCTGTTTAAAGATTCTGATATGTTGAACAATTACAAGGATGCCACTGTGGCGTTCCGAATTCTGTGAAATGTAAGTCTTTTTACATATTTGTGATGGTATGCTTTTTTAGAAGTGTCGCGTAAGAGAAGAAACTGTAATAAAATAAAGAAAAAATCCTAGAGGGGTAAATAAATGTGACATGTGAATCGCAAAACAAAGGTGAACAGAAATACAAAATGCAGAACGTGCTTTTAGGATTTAATTCAGTGCTTGTCAGGATAGTAATGACTTTAATTTTGAGATAATCGTAAATGATAATTCAAAACATCATGTTAAAATACAAGCAGATACCTTCATACTGAGTTAATGTTCAGCCTATTAAGCATCAATACTTACACTCCTCGCCCTGCAGGTATATAAAAACAACTGAAGAATCTCATTTTGTAAATAATTTTATGAACTGGAGTTTAGTCAGATGGAATTGCTATTGCCATGTTTCATGCAATTATAAGGGAAAAAAATACAATAGGCAATGAAACATATAGACTGATTAAAAATAAAATACAACATAAGGAGGGGCTGTAGATGAATACAAATATATTAATACAAAAGTAAACATATTCAATAAAAAAAAGAGTTGTGGTGGGCAACCCTTATACAGTCCATCTTAAAGAACTGAGTAGGGATAAATATTACATACAAAAGTGCAAGAACAATTAAAATCTTGCTTGGAAGAGGGTGATCCACCTCAGAAAGCACATTTGGTGAATGCAGAAGAAGACAAATTAGTGCTAGAAATCCATTAGTTTTACTGCTGACTAAGAGAATAATGATTCTACCATGTACCAGGAAGCATTTCACGCAAATTGAGGGCCAGACTTTGACAGCATCCTCAGCACACGTACCAGAGGACTTTGCTTTGTATTTTGCACATGGCCACCCAGCAGTCAACCACTAAAACAGCCTTTCCCAGCACCTCCATGCTGGGAGTCAGGAGAGGGGAGTTCAACAGACTGTCCTATTTTCCTAAAAAACAGCTGCCATTTTTTTTTTCCTAGCTGCAAAGATGCTTAGGGAATCAAAATCACCATTGTGTTTAGGCATTAATAGTAAGTGGAGAAAGAGCATGAGATTTCCTCAATATCCAAATGAGGTGTATTTACTTACAGAAATTCTGGGAGTTCTTTATGTTGCTGAGGACAGAAAGGTGATGAAGAATGTGTATAAGCAGTATAATGAAACACATAAAGGTCTTCTTCCAGTAACCCTGGAACCTGAAGTGTAGGAGAGACTTGATGATGGAGAAAGACAGTAAATGTGGATTGAATACAGGCAATGAACTAAAATAATGTCCATAAATGCTGGGCACAATCTAGCATGCTGGAAATGTACCTACAGAACGTCTGAAACCGGCCAACCCAACTAAAATAAGGTCAACTGGAAGCGTGGCCTGACACAAGCTCCTGGCTTCGATCTCTATTAGGAACGTCCCATTAAAGAGACTGTAGAAGAAGTTAGTGCTAGAACAGCTAAGCATCCTAAACTAATTTTCCATGTTTACATCTGTTTAAATAGGGCTTCATTGCTCCAGCTTTAAAAAGAAATATATAATTCATGATTTTGTTACCACTCTTGCCAAATAAGTTTTCCTTCTTTTTTTTTTTCTTGCTCTTTATTTTTCTTAAATAGATGAAGAAAATTATATCAAGAATAAAACTAAACACTAAAGACACATTGCCGTAGTAGAGGAAGCAATATATGACAAACAGGAAAATGCAAGGAAGTTCAGAAGAATAGTTCGCATTTAGACTTTGTATAACAACTCCTGAAAAGATTGGAATTGTATCAGAGCAGAATGTAGTCCTTGTAGGCTACATGAAAACAAACATATTGGTAGATTATTTGTGAGATAGACAAAATATTATTTCTTCTGTTTTGGAAGCTTGTAGCTAATGGAGACTGAGATTGAAATCCATAAATGTTTAGTTTATAGCTACCATTGCAGCATGTACAAATGAATACTCCTATTTTAATACATCCATCCATCTATATATATAGTATGCTGTAGCTCAATAATATTTTACGCTTATCTTCTGAACCAAATAACCAGGTAGAATGTAAATAAATGAGCTTTGTCATTCAGACAGATAATATATGCCATATAAATCCTATCTCTTTGTAAAACAATTTTGAAGGAAATCAAAAGATATCTTCTCTTCTTGTTCATTCTTTGCAATTTCTTTTATTGCAGCTTTGTTAATGCTTAATCTAAACTTTTCTGCATGCCATCTTTGGTACTTTCTACACTTCAGTAACTGTTACGAGCTTGCCTCCAAGTTTTGATTCTTTTCCCTTCTGTGGTTCAAAACAATAGCTATGAAACTGAAACATAAAAGAGGTTTTGGAAGAAGTTATTTTTACTACATGAAGGACTCTTGCTTTTTTTATTTTTTTAACATTTTCTGCATGATTGAAATTGTTGTACGTCTCTTATTCATCTATTGCATCCTACATTTGGATTTGGCAGGTAAGATTATGCTACCTTAATCAGCTAATGCTTTGTCAAATAGCAAGCAGAACTAGAACTGCAATCTTTGTGCCTGTTCACTGGACAATGTCCTCCCTCATGTGACAGTACTACTTTAATGCTCTATCTGTCCATGTGACATTTTCAGACACCTATTAGACACATTCTGGATAGGTTCCCTAAGCTTTTGGCTAAAATTGGACCGTTTGTGCTTTGACAGTTTAATTAATCTAGTGAGCTATTTTCATGGCAAACTGAAAAATCACTTCTCAATAAATCCTATTAGGAGTCAAAGTGTATAGTGGAGCCACAATCATTCAACTATAGCATCTGTATTATCTGAAGAAAAGTAAAGTGTTAAGTTTAGTGAATTCTGCCTTGGAAACTGCTTCTGTATACTGGGCTTTTTTTTTTTTTTTTTTTTTTTTTAATATAAAATTTGAATATAATCCTTGGCAGCTGGTCTGGCCCAGGCAATATGCATTCTTAGGACAGACCGTTCAAATTAGATTCACAAGTTTCCTATGAGACCCAGAACAAACAAAATTGTTCAGCTTAATCCTCAATTCTCTATTTAAAAAAAAAATAATAATGTTAGAGGGCATTAGGTATCAGTGATGATAATGTATTCTGAGTCTGTGATAAGTAGATAGGTGAATATTCTCTGTTTGCTAAGTGATAGCAAGATTCAGAGATGTGCCGTTGTTTTTCATATGAAAGAGAAATTAGTGACAAGTTAGCTATTTAGCTATGTAATTTATGCATTGCAAAATTATACAGAGGTTGCATTTCTTTAAATAGAAGTAGGAACAAAGAGCAGAAGGGTAATTTGAAGTCAGATACCTCTGTCCTACAATGAACTATCTTCCAAATAACATTAAATTTTCCACAGCCCAGAGTCTGTTCTTGAGAAAAATATGAGCCTGATGGTATGCCAGATTCAGAAATACCTACGATGACTAGAAATATTTGTTTCTCACCGTCTTTCCGTTCAATATTATTTCCTCCTCAGCTGAGATAGACTTGATCAGATAATCCCTTCCTGAAACATTTCAAGACAAACCAGCTGCATTGCCCTAAATCCCTGGTGATGTTTTTACATCACCCAGGTGACTTTGCACTGAACAGAATGAGGGGCACTCACAAAGCGATTCACTAAATCAGCTGTAGGGATTGTATTTCCTACCTGAAGAGTAATTAAAACATCTGGGGAAAGAGGAGGGAAAATTACCGTCTTTGAGTGCTGCATTTTTCTTTCTTACTGTGATTATTTACAACTGGGAAACACCAAGCCAAAGCCTACTTACTACACATGCCATCCGAAAAGACAGCTGCAACTCTTTCTGGTCCTTGCTAATTACGGTTTGGTATAACACTGTCCCTCGACAGCGTCATCCTCTGTGTTTACACGTCTTTAACCTTCAGTACACCTTGAGTTCTTTTGTTCTTTAACGCGTCCAGCTCCTGATACATAGTGCCAGTTAGCATTCCTAATTTTTATTTCATAATGATTATTTCTATATAATATTTTAAACAAATAAGAAAATATATTGAATGTAATAGTTAATAGTAACAAATAAACCCCACAGTTTTGCCATACACAGCATTTATTTTGCTACATGAGTTCTTTTGTAGAGTCAAATTACTGATATTTTTTTCTGCTCATCCTATTTTCAATGCCCACTTGTAGCATTCACCAGTGGAACTTAGAAGGACCTGAAACACAGATGATACTGTTTTTTGGCCTTTTTTTTTACCTTATGTTCTTACCTTCAGGAAACAAAACCCAATGAAATCAAATGATCTGAAACAAAAATCAAAAGTGACTGGGTTTATAGGTCTATTTTCCCACATTACTTCAGATGTTATCTGTTATGTTCATACCACAAATAATCATGAGGAAAACACTTGGTGGGTCACATAGGTCAATAAACATCTGGCTTATGAAGTGTTGCCCTGCTGCCTGTATTATATTGATAAAATTAGTTTAGTCAGGAGAAAGAAATAAAATGTTCAAAATGTAAGTAGTAAATTTTCCCATCTTGACATATGGAAGATTTGCATGTGTAATTTACATTGGCATACATCTCAGTGTGTCAAAATGAAATTCTATCCAAAATTCTGAAAGAAAAAGAAACATAGTGTGGATTTTCAGGGAGTGCATCTCCATGTAGGTATGGGCATAGGCTTGCAGGTCCCCATAGCTTGAGATGAGGCCACACAAGCACACTTCATATTTCTTCAAGCACTGTTTTTTTGCTTCTGCAGAAACAATTTTGAGCTGTTTTGAATACAGATCAGTAGTAGAACCCTGCAGCTATATGTGTTCTCATATTCATATTCTTCCCTGAATTCTTCTTGTTTATCTCTCAAGCTTTTGCAAATATTTGAGATTCCTGGAGGAACCAGTCTTCACCTGCACCCACTAGCAGATCTGCTGAAAGAATATTTAATGAGAAAGTACTATGTCATCTGTACTATGTTATCTGGAACATGGGTTGCTTTCTTTAATTTGCATGGCTGATAACTTCCTTTGTGATAAAGTTAGTTTTCTAATTTTTATAGTTGTTCATTTCATGTTTTTTTCTTGTTCTTCTCTAGTAATGAGGCTAAGTATTTTCCTAAATACAGACTGGACTGCTTGCTGTTCTTTTTGGAAACTTTCTGTATTTAAAAAATAAAATAAAATAAAAAAACAGCTCTGGCCTATTTTTTTTTCTTTTTTTTAGGGAAAACTCTTATTGACTTCAAATAAGGGCTGCAAGGGTTAGCTGTCCAAGAAAAATGAGTATATGATCATAGGAAGAGATTTCTGACACTTTCCTTGGCTGGGGGCATTCATCACATATTTGAATGGATCGCTGCCTAGAATGGAGCCAGGAAAATACGTATTAGTTTATGAACTCCAGTTATTGTCCAGCCAAAGTGCAATAATGTTGTTCTATTTATTTAGGTGGCAATCTTTTGTCCTTAGAATGGAAAAAGAAAATTAGTAGTTGTGATACAAATCGAAAGGTAGTCCTGTGTATGTGTTCACTGAGATAACCCTCAACCCCTGTTGCAATCACAAAATCACAAGGCACCTAACGCAAACATCTAATTATAATATTTTGCTCCAAAAGTTTTGTTTTTGTACATCACTCATGCTGGATCATTTTTCAAATAACAGTAATAGTGAACCTGAAATGAATATTTCCAGAGACTTATACCATGGTTTGGAATTCACAGCATAAGTAATGAAATAGTGCCAACAGGGCATTACAGCCTGCAATCACCCCGAGCATCCTCCCAAACAAAAACAAACCCTTGCTCTTTTAGTGTAGATGTTGAGCAACAAGGCCGTATTTACTACGAAAGGACATAACATAGTCCAAAAGCCATCTCACAGTGTTAGTTAGTTTAGCTTCCACTGTAACGGGTTCCTGTCTGATCTGACCACTTTGCATCCCACATTCCAAATAAGTCACCTCATCCATACTTATCTGGCCACTTTCTCAGTTTTCACTCAGTCAGACGTGCTCATAAAACTGTCCTGAACACCCTCTTTCACATCCTTCAGCTATTCCTAACAGGTGTGGTGATATATCACAATTTCATCACTGTTGGCCGTGGTAGATTCGCTTGGTACTTCCTAGACTTTTTTCTTTTTGACTATTCTTTGGAATGCTGCAGGTGTGTAATATACGCCAAAAGCCAGTAGTGCTGGCTTTAGTCAGTAGACTTGTCTATGAAAAAGGCCTGAACAATTTTCTTCTCCTTTTGGCTACTTTGAGCTATCAGAACCACAGAGCCACCTGAGTTCCTATCTCCTTGCTCCGTATGAAGAAGTGGCCTGGAAGTTTAGCAAGTTTAGTGTTTCTAAACTAATCATCTTCTTTTCAGGACACTGGCATGGCTTAAATGTGTTGGCTGAATCCTCTGAGTTAATACCTCCAAATGTCTCCATCTCAGTGCCGTTATTTAAAGAGACTCTACACACCACAAATAATGGATATTGTTGATTGCTTTTTGCCTCACACGATACATTTTGTGAGCTTAAGTAGTCACCTTCAGTATCACCAACTCTTACATTAAAGTATATAGCTATATTCATTTAAAAAAAAAAAACAGAATTACTGTATCTGTGTTAATTTAATAATCTGTATTTTCTGAGACCAGTTACTGCATGTTCTGAGGCCTCTTCTCATTCACGGTCCCTGCAACCATTTTTGCTTGTCATTGCAAATTTAGCAAACCGTGTGAGTCCTAACGTGTTTCCACTCGCTACGCCAACTGTCCACAGCATCGCAGGCTCATTGGCTGCGGATGAGCCAGCATCTCTGGAACGAGCTGGAACTACTTTAACTCTGCATTCTGACATCTCTGCTGGAGGGCTGCTCCTGCCTTAATGCTTTCAAAAATATATTTTGGAAAGAATGAATGGCACAGACTGAATTACTGTAAGGCATCTGAAGATACGGTACCATCCCAACTAGTGTTATTACTTTTCTACATTATCTACCTCAGACTAATTTTTTTACAATTGCAATGAAAATCAAAAGACCTTGAATTTATTTCTAAACTTAGATC
The DNA here is from genome assembly GCA_013398735.1 of Nothocercus julius. Classification (NCBI taxonomy): domain Eukaryota; kingdom Metazoa; phylum Chordata; class Aves; order Tinamiformes; family Tinamidae; genus Nothocercus; species Nothocercus julius. The sequence goes on along the minus strand of VZSV01000039.1, from coordinate 2,426,862 downwards.
TTGTACACTCTTTTAATTTTGTGCAGTCAAAATTAAAAGTAAAACATAAACACTATATAAATAGTCCAAGTTAGAAATTGAAATCTGCCTTTAGGTACATAGATAAATGAGCTGGTTTTTAGATAATTAAGCACCTGCAAGTTCTATCAAATTCAGTAGGATAAATGTAGCAAGAAAACATTAGTTAGTATGGAATAAAGCAGGCAGCCACTTCAAATGGAAAATAATGAAGAAAAGCAAATTTCTACCAATATTTTAGCAACCTGAGTTGCATGCAGTACAAAGGTGCAGATAACGTTCTCTTAACAGGGATTTTGCTAAGTAAGGAGCCCACTGTTCATCTGCCCCTAGCAGTGGAATCAGCTACCCACCAAATGCCTCCCTGGCTGCTACTGAGTCTCCGCTCAGGAGTTCTAGCGATCGTGGGCCAGCACCGCACCATGCAAAGGCGCAAACATCAGTATCATCAGCCAAACTGCCTTGGAAGTTTTCAGTGGTTGGGGCATAGAACATTTCGCTGGAAGATAGTTAAATACATAGTGAAGTGGGATACCCAAGATAAGTGTGAAGATAATTACCGGACAGTCCTTTTTACAACAAGAACTCAAAATCATATCCTAGGATGAACTATATAGAGATTTTCCTCTTCTTTTTAAGATTCTATTCCTGAGTACTATGCAATTGGGCAAGTGCCTGCAGAAGATGCTCGGAATAGTCTCTCTTTTATGATATACTAAGCAGGTTGCTTTCAATTTGGGGACTATAGGACTTACTTTTTCAGATCAGGCTTACAGCTTGTATAGTATTCGTATTTTGAAAGTGGCCAGTCCAAAGCATCAGCAAGCAGAAAGTGAAGTATATATACCTTTTTTTTTTTTCCCCCACAGATAATTTGTTTTCAGAAGAATAACATTACATATCAGCATTTTCAGTTGACTTAAAATACACTGAGGATCATTTTAGTTATTCATTTTACCCTCTACCTTTGCACGCCTTATATAACAACACTCTAACATTTTTTTTTGAAGCAAACGTTTTTCAGTCTGAGGAACTCAGCTCCCATTTTGCATAAAACTTTAACTATGTATATATACAGATTCACAACTTCATCTCCTATCTTGGGGCAATATATTACCTGATATTAACACATTTTCCTACTCTCTTGCTTTTTCACTTTTCTGTAGCTGCTGGAGAGGCTTTTGTATGAGATGTTTTTGTAGTGAAGCAAAACCCTGTCAACAGAGTGCAAAACCATGTTTAATGGGCTCTAGCTGGCTGCAGATGCCTACAGTTCTGAATAGCACTCAACATCAGAAAACTGAACGTACTATTAATTAAAGCTTTCTTTTCAAATGATGCCAAAATAGAATATTTTCTAGAAAGACTGAACTTTTTGTCCGACATGAAGTAAGATGAAAGACATTTGCTCTGTGATTTAATTTGCGTTCTCTGAAGCGACTCTGTGAAATGTCCTTCGGCAATAAAGTAAGTACTTGTTGCTGAAATTCTAAAACAAAGTATTACTTGTCACTTTCTATGCCGTGTATCTTCAAATGGGAATGTCTCTAAAAAATAGTGGTAGTGTAAAATAAGATATGAGATCGCACACTCATTGCTTAGAATATTCTAAAAGTAATTTTTTTTCCAACCACATGAAATCATCTACACTGAATAATATTTTAACATTATTATACATATACATATAATATATGTCTCTCTCTCTATATATAATGTGTTAAGACTTCGGTTTGCCAAGTGAAAAAGGTATGAAGTTAAAATGACCGAAATATTGTTTTCAGAGTAAAAAATTTTATAGTTTTATAGTTTTTTGAGTTTTATAGTGTAAAAATGAGCAGTTAATTGCTTCTCTATCCTTATATTGCACTCAGATTCTTCTTGCTTTTTGATTCCTTTACATATATATTTCAGTGAAAAAATGAAGAAATTGTTTAAATAAAGTGTAAATTACTTGTAAAATTTACAGACGTTACTTGTTGTTAGAGCAAGCAAGTTATAAACTCAAAGTTACTGAAGTGACAGCTAAGTTGTGTGGAAGGTATGGAAGGTATGCTTTGAACTTTTGGCACCAGTCCCTCAGTTCTCCAGATTTGGAAACAAGCTTATGAGTGTCTTTTCCCCCTTCCAGACCACATACCTGGCTTTCCTATCCACAAAAAGAAAAAAAAAAAAAAAGATGGAAGCGCAAATAAAAAATGTCGTCTCAGCCTACACGAAACGGGGATGTGACTACAATATACGTTCGGGCCTGCCAGCTGTGAAGACCTTATAATACCTTACTATATACATAAAGCACTTAAGACTCTAGAAACAGTTTAGGACAAGAAGAAAATAAGTATTGGCCTCCACTTGGAAAACCCCTTCCAAAATTTTTAACAATACAGTTGAGTAAGAGAGTAAATACCTCTATGCAAAAATGAAAGAAATAGTGGCTAGCACTTCGGCAAAGCTCTCCAGTCACAATCTCTATTTGCCTGGTCTTGCCTACCTAAATGAGGAGAATGTGTAATGAGCCAGTGGGGTGCTTCTCCTTTTATGCTGTGTTGCAAATAAGTGCTGAAGTGTGTATGGATACCTGTTGTCCTTCTGTCATTATAATGTCAAAATAATTTACTGTGTGTTGATACTTCCAGGGAATTCCAGGGAAATGGGAATCCTTTTCTGACCAGTGTTCTGTTAAACATATTATTTTAAATTTCTAAGTCTTTTTTTTTTTTTTTTCTCTGTAGGACTTATATAACCCATAGGAGAATTTTGTCCCATAACTTTAAAATTGTTTAAAAAATATGCCTGAGAGCAACCAAATTAATGAAACCTGGCTTCCTAAGAGTTATGTCTTGAAACTGTCTCTTCAGGGAACTGAGAGACTGTAAGCTTTTTCCATGGTAGGGATTTTCATAATGGAGCTGTTCCAATAGGATGTTTTGATGCTTAAAAAAGATCTAGATCACATCTAGCCTTTCACATCCACGAACAAGTCCAACAGCAGGGCCGCCCATCTGGCCAGGGGGCTGGAGCATGTGGCATGCAAGGAGAGGCCGTGAGAGAAATGGCCTTGTTCAGCCTTAAGAAGAGAAGGTAGAGTGGGGGTCGTATTGCTGTTGTTAACCAACGGGAGAGAATAGCAAAGGGAGAGCCTGATTTTTCTCAGAGGAGCATGGTGATTGGAAAAGAGGCAGCAGATATAAATTGCAACAAGGAAAATTCTCATGAGCAATAGGAAAAACACAATGTTGGTGGTCCAACACTGGCACAGGTTGTCCAGAGAGGCTGTGTAGTCTGCATTCTTGGAAATATTCCCTCTTGACTGGACAAGCCCCTGGGCAAACTTGCTGGCCCATGTTGAGAGGGCGTAGGACGAGATGATCCCCAGAGGTCTCTTCTAACTGAATTACGCTATGATTCTAAGTAAATGATGGAGTCTCTCATACATTCCCATCCATATTTATGGTAATTCTCTGCCATATTTATACACAGTTGCATTTGTTGAAGTTAGCAAAGTGAATTCAAAATCAATTGCAGACAATATCATATAACCCTCATTTCCTTGCAAAGCTACACTAAACATGAAAAAGAAATACAAGCAGTTTTGTCTGAATAACTGTTTTCAAAAGTGTTAAGGTACATAATGTTGTATCTTACAGATAGCTTGTTTAAAGACACATATCACCCAATGTCAAGCTTTGAATAAAATTTGTTTTCTATACAGAATTTTATAACTGGATTAATCAATCCAGTACCTATATTAATCTAATAACCTATGTTAATTACTAAAATGACAAAAATAAATGCCTGGGCAAATTCTGTCCCCTGTAACTCTGACGTAAATTGTGAAGTAATGTTCAACGAAACAAGAATAGCATTTGTCCCACTGACCCCAGACAAGTTATTATGAATGTTATCAAACAGATGATAATAATATTCAGTTTTTCTATTTCTACGTTTCTATACATTTCCCTTGTATTTTCTTGATACCACGTCTTCACCATTTTCTCAGTCCTTGCAAAATGTAACTCTGGAAATACTTATTTCCATGCTGTCCTAAAATTCCTAGATTTGTGCTTCTCTTGATTCTCTAGAATTCTCTAGGATTGTTCCCATCTGTTCAGATGAATTAAGCAAAAATGTGAATTTTTCACATCTTTATACATACTCCAGAGAAAAGCAAAGATTTTGAATAGGATCTTTATTTGCTGTAAAATGTTCTACATCCTTTAATTTGTGATTCCTGGTCTTTTTCCTTTTCCTTCCTTCCTTCCGTGCTTCCTTCCTTCCTTGCTTCCTTCCTTCCTTGCTTCCTTTTTTTTTTTTTTTTTTTATTTTTACCTTTCATTCACTTTTTGTACATGTTGACTTGCATTTCCAAGGTGTACTTCTTAAAACAACTTACGTTTGTCCTTTTTTTTTTTTTTTATTTTTACCTGTTAAGATTCTACATGAGTTTACAACAAAATCTACAACTATGGCGGAATAGAATTAATTATTCTTTCACTGTGAGAGGTGAAGATTCATGATACAGTCTAGCTGATGATCAAATCATTCCAATAGAGTCTGAAGATTTGCCAACAATGCCAATCAGGTACTAGACAGGAGCTCTAGGTTGTTATTCATCTTCTCATGTCAAAGAACTATCAGCTACTCAGAAAATGTTCTTCCTAGCTTGGGCCTAGATATAACTGTGGCACAGCACAGTTACTAAATATTCTGGGGAGAACATGATAAATGAACTGTGCTTTAGGAGAATCTTTTTCTTCTCTAGCAGTCCAAATGCAACAGGGCTTAGAACATGACCTGCCATAGGAAAGAGTACCTATTTTTTATTCTTGATAACTGATCTAGCAACGGTAAAATCTAACTACAAATATATTCAACTGCTCTCAAACGATAACATATTTTCAGCTGTATGCCTGGATCAATTGTGAACTTTGTCTCTGTTTTATATAAGCAGAAGATGAGACTATGAAACGTACTTTCATTTGCAAAGTGAGACACTTGGCAAATCTGTAATACAAATTTAATGCCAGCCGTACCTATGAAGAAATATACTATGCAGGTTTCTCGAATTACATAGTAACAGTACTATGGCTTCCTAGTCATCCATCTATTAATGATACAACTTTTAAAATAACGCACCATTTTTTTAAAAAAAGTCATTGAATGGGGAGAGTAATGTACTATCAAATAGATATAGATATTGGAAACAAGAGAACCACTATGAAATACAGCACTACTGTGCATTCAGAAAGTGCCAATATTTGATCTAAGAAGTCAAAGTAGTCATATAATCCATAGTTAAGACAAAATAAACGTGTCTGTTGTGTTTGAGGCATGTACCTAGCTGGATTGTACTTATAGCAACTTCTTATGAATAGAGACAGATTTACTTTCTTTTGTACAAACATAGCCTTGGAGAAAGCTAATAACTGATCCAGTTAGGTGCTTGTTAGGTGCTTTATCTTAAGCTGTTAATAGCACCCAGTAGATCCTTCATTCCATGACAGCAATTGCAAGGTCCCAGAGAAATTGTCAGCTGGCTAGGTAAGCTCCTTTAATGCTGCTTTTGCTCCACTTACAGTGCAAAGGTCCTGAATTGATGACCAGGTTCCAAATTCTTCTCATACAGAGTACACTGCAAACAAAAATACATAGCAACACCGGTGTTGTCCAGCATTTCTCAGGGTAACTCTCATTGTCATAAGAAGCAGACAATTTTTTGCTGATTTTCACAGTGTTTCTATGCCTAGGCTACATGACAGCCTTCCTTATTTTGCAGTCTTCATGATTTTCTTGTTCAAATGTCAGTTTTATGCACATAATGCATTTATGTACATCTTCTTCTACTAAGACATGTAGTGGTTGTCCAGTGCTTACGGTGGTAGGCAGGTTTTACACCTAATTCTGCCTCTAAGTTTAGTTTGAGGAGACTAAGTCCCCTCTATACGGTAGGATATAGGAAGCTCTCAAGAATGTCTAAGTTCCAAGAGGACCCTCTGATTGCCACAAAGGAAGGATGGGAAAGAAAAGTCCTTAGTGACATGATGGGGATCTTTTGATGACTGGGATTCAGCAGCAAGAGACTACAACCGAAGGACATACCTTGCTACACCAAGATTGCCAGGAAATTTGTTCCTTGGCCAGCGTGCAACACACCACAACAGCATCCTGCAGCTCTAGACATAGCTGGTTAGATTGTCATTGGGAGGCTGTGCTTGACACATAAGGTCCCCCAACGAAATTGCAGGGCAATGAGTGAGTCTTACTCCCAAAGCATAATTCTCAATGTTTCCAAAGGACAGACAGTAGTGTTGTGCAAAAATTCCCTCTAAATAACTGTAGAGATTCCACTCATAAAGATGAGGAATACAATGCTATGCCCTGTCTCTAAACACAGAGGGAGTTTTATAACTCTCTGGAAATTCCTATTAACTGGAAATCTGCAGCTGTGTTGCATGGTTAAAAGCAAGCATAGGTAACCCCACTCTGTACCAAAGAGAGTAGGCCTAAGTCTCATCCTCTGTAAAGAGTGAATATCCCTTTCTTTGCAACAGGTTTAAAATCTATGGATGAAATAATAAAGGCTTTAAAATAATAAGCTATAAGAAATAATAAAAACTAGCAACAAGGCACTACAATGCCTCATTGGTCCCTGACTAAGTTGCTATATGACCACAGAACTGATATGGTTCTTTTCTTTTCTTTTCTTTTCTTTTCTTTTCTTTTCTTTTCTTTTCTTTTCTTTTCTTTTCTTTTCTTTTCTTTTCTTTTCTTTTCTTTTCTT
>VZSV01000039.1:2399011-2419031 GCA_013398735.1 Nothocercus julius | reverse complement strand
CTCTTCTCTTCTCTTCTCTTCTCTTCTCTTCTCTTCTCTTCTCTTCTCTTCTCTTCTCTTCTCTTCTCTTCTCTTCTCTTTTCCTTTTTCTTTTCTCTCTCTCTTTTACTTACAGATTTATTCTAGATATTGTGATTTACCAAAATACATGACTGGTAATAAAGGAAATTTGTTCCCCAACAGCTTTAAGATAATTTCCCAATCAAATAAATATGTTATTCAAAACATGTAATGTACAAAAGAAGCTGCATGCTATTATGGCAATTTTTCTCCACTTACCTCCCTCTGTGCTCGAAAACTATATCCTTCCTTTATTTCTCTTTCTTAGATATAAAGGAAAGAAAGACCAAAAAAGAAAGAAGGAAAAAACAAAAAGGACAGACACACAGCAAAAAAAAAACCCTATTAGTTAAAAAGTTGAAGATGGAAGCACAAAGTAGGTCAACCTTAACCAACTGACTCAACTTCTAAGGTCAGGAAAGGCTTCAGTCATTCTTTTTGTTCCTTTGCTTGGGAAATTATTACACAGTAATGTCTTGGGGCTGTGCGTTTTCTAGTGCTGCCAAGACAAGTCATTTCTGTGTGTGCTGTGAGCAGCATTCCTTTCCTGTCATATGACTATGAGATGGACATAATGCGTTGCAGTTAACAGCACTGACTCACCCTGTGGTTTATGCCAAAACTTAATGTCATTCATGCTTAATAAAACTGTAGGGTTCTGTTTTTCCACCCACTTTTTGCTATTTATCTTGAAGCCTACCATACCATAGGAAAAGTTATTGCAGCTTGTTAGAAAATACTTATTTTGTATTCTCCATTTCAAGCTTTCTTCAACTATAAACCTGAGAAAAACAAAGTTTTCTGAAATGCATCGTTTAGATGGCCAGGATATATCTGAATGAGTGTGGCATGTTTTTCAGAGAAATAAGAATCACCCTATTTGGCTTACCTGATCCTTTTTGTTTGATTTAAGTTCATTTGGAAATCATAGATTCTTGCAAGCCAAAATCCCCCACAGAAATCCTCCTTCAGCTCAAATCTGGAAACCCACATCTGAGCCTCTCAGCTTAGACCCACTTTTGTGTTTTGTATGCCATCTCCCATGGTCTCTTTGAATGACTGATGTGAAGAGAATCTGTTAAATATTGCAGGTACAAACCTTATTAAAAATATATCATATCAAATAGGTTTGCCTGCAGTGCTATAAGCTCAAGCACAGCAGCAGCAGCATGGTAGCTAATGAAAAACTTAAACCGGGTGCATCTCAAACCAAGCCCTAAGCTGCAGGATGTGCCAAAAGAAAATAAATGTCACCTCTCATGCTATACACACATCCAGCAGGATACAGTGGTATCCTGCCATTTTGTGCAATGAGCAGCCGTAATTCCTGCTCTCTCCTTTCTAAGGAAAAGCTCCCAAAGTAATGGTTTTGGGTGGGCTCTGGTGCATTTCTTCATGCTGTACCACCAGAAGAACTGTGTGAGCATGTGCATCCCTGTGATGAAACGGTGAAAACTGCAGCAAAGTCTACACTTCCCATGAAATATGTTACCAGTAGGAGAATAGAGCACCCAGTGAAATCACAGGTGCTTTTGTGCATCTAGTCTTTCTTGTGGAAAGGGTGAATGGAGACTTAAAGATGGATTTCTTTCTTGCCTTCCGTTCCTGAGGCCTCTTCTCCCAGCCATGTATTGTGAGTACTTGAAATTTGGTGTTCTGTGCTCTCTGACAGACGGAAAATTATCATTCAGAGATATCTGTATCAGATCCAGGAATGAATCTTCTCTCATTGGTTTAGCAATACCAAGGCAGTAGAAAATTCTCAAAGTTATATATAGAGAGAATTGTCCCAGTTTTCATTGTAGCAGTGGAACAATTGAAATAGGCAATTCCGGTAAAATGTTATTCTACTAAAAACACTTTAATATTATTTTAACTCTATCTAAGGCATCCTGCATTCCGCTCTTTCTTCCTCTTCCTGCCCAAAAAGTCAGACCCTTTAGTAATGCCACTGTTCTGGTAGAATTAGTAAACCTCTCTGTAAAGTGTTTTATGACGGTTGGTTAGCAGCTACAGTATTAGAAAAAGAAGAGAAAGTATGTGATACATGATATGATCACTCAAACACAGAGAAAAGTTATATCCACTCTCTATGGATGGAAGGACGTTTCAGTTAAAACAAATCTATCTTCTGCTTTTCGTTTGACATAGGGAGAAAGAATGCTCTTCTGTTTTTTTCTGATTAGAACAGAGTACTAGAGATCAAGATAGTCTTCATGGTACTGGCAGAGACTTCTGTATGATCTTGGGTAAGTTACTAACTCTGTGCTTCAGTTTTATTATATTTCATATATATTTTTCTTTCAGAAGGACGCAGTAAAACTAAATCAACTGGTTTTTGAAAAAGCATGTTTACATCCCCAGTAAAAATACTGTAAAACTATGTCATGTTGTCTGCTTAGAAAAAAGAACTTCAAATAAAAATCTCAGAAGGTAGGAAATGTTTTTAAATGGTGCTTTTAAATCTGTGTAGGATCCTTCTCCTTGTTCCTGGCTTAATTTTAACAGCAAAATCTGAAAATAAAAAACAGAACAAAACAAAGAGCTGCAGTCAGAAAGAATGACACGGACTGCTCCCTTCTTCCCCACCCTTATAACTGGTCTTGCTGACAGGTACCTTGGGGCTTGGCGACAGGAATTATCCAGAACTTCCAGTATTGTGCCAGGGCACTACTTGGCACTGCTCTTCAACGCTTCGTATTACAGTACCCAATTCCAACACCCTTTGCAAGTCCACAGCAAACAGCAGCGTGTCCATGTTTGCATTAGCTCCTCTTGGTGCTCTTTGTTAATGAAGACAGAGGCCGAGCGGTGCTCACCAGAAAGCAGCAGCCGCGGCGCTGTTTCTCAGGAAGCTCCCTTTGCTGGTCGAGGAAGGGTCAGAAGCCTCAGGCAGTGAGTGCTGTTGTACCAGTGAGACATGAGCTGTCTTGGAGAGATTTGAGGCCAGCCGCTCTGATTTGCAGGCCGTTTGGCTTCACCTGGGTGAATGGTTTCTGGGCTAAATCGTTTGGTTCTTTGCCTTAGACTTCACATGCTGAACCTTGCCATGAGTATATTTAAATGATCACTCTTTTCAGCTATCACAAAAGGCAGTGGACATATCTGTTTCAGATCTGCTGAAAATACAAATCCAAATTTATTTTTCAGGTCTCCAATTTTCAGGTCTTTCAGGACCTCCTGTTTATTCAGACTTCAGCTTCGTTGGTTCTCTCTGTGAGTCATTAGTGTTTCATTCATTACCCTTAGGAACATGTGGGAGGTGGTACAAAACATACAGAAGAAAGAAATCTGTGCACAAAGAAGTCACCATACTATAACAAAGCACTTGATTTCGGGTGGCTAACTTACGACCATGTATGTTGATGCCCTACATGCACTCACCAAAGAGAAAAGATAAAACCTTGTCCAACCTCAACCTCACTGAGTCCAGACTGGGGCTCCTCAAGTAAGGACTTACTGAGATGAGCGTAAGTGTTGAATCTGACTAAAATACAAATACCTTTTCATAGATCCTTCTTGGCCCATAGAAACAAATATGCTCAAAACTATAAGCTTAAACCAGAAAATATTGATCACAACAATTCATGCCAATATCTCACCTATAAAGTTAATTTAATTTATGTTATCACAGACTTAAGATGCAATTTACTGCTGTGATTTTATTTATGTTTCCCAATGGCCAACATAGGATTAGTAAAAAGCGGAGTTGCAGTGTGAGCAATATCAATGTATTCACAGATCTTCTGAGCCATCTGACGCTATAGAATATCTCCTACGTATTTATATGCCATCTAAAATATGTCAGAAATTTATGTTGTTTAAAATGTATATGTTGTTTAAAATATCACTCCTTATATTGTTCAGGATTTAGTCTGTCTGCATATTTGAAATTATATAGGTGTATAAACACTGTTGTTTCACTGCAAAGCTGGCAGGAGCATTCTGTAATTCTGGAGGCTGCACAGAAAAGAATAATTATGAAAACTTAACATTCTGCGTAATGGGGGGCAAAGTAAGTCACCCAGCACTTTATGTAGCAAGCACCTAATCTCTGCCTGAGCCAGCATGGATTTCCCCAAAAGTCCCTGTTTTGACTTTAGCTCTCCTTAGAGAACTCATCTCAGCAATTAATTAACCTCAGCAGTCAGAATATGCTCTATATTTCTATTGAACCTTTGTCTAATGCCAGTTTTAAGGCACCAGAGCTGTGGGTAGTAGAAGCAAACTGCAGGGAAGCACCCTAGGGCTGCTGCTTATCAGACCCATGTGGCTCGCTCTGGCCCAGAACACACCAGTTTTCCACCAAAAAATCTCCTGCCCCATGAGGGCAGGAGATACCTCAGCCTATAATCAGAAACACTACAGCGGTTTAGACATACTCTTGACTACAGAAGTGCATTTTGGAGGGAACATACATTGCCCTGCACTATACTGGCCCCACTCAGGCAATGCTCAGGGAAGCACAAGAATCCTTATTTTGTTGTCCTTCAAAGTTTATGCAGGGGGGATGGACTTTTTTTTTTCCCCATTGGCCAAATAGGACCAGAAGTGTGGAAATGTTCCCTTTTCATGCATTTTCATGCAGCTGAATATCTTCCACATCCCAGCTATTACGTATGTATTCTATTTATATATAAATAGAAATCAGCCAATTTGATTTACAGGAAGGGGAGTGTTTTGCAGTTGTGAAGGCTGGGTATAATTCAAGGTTTATCCGAGGGCAAGGTTTAGGAAAGCATGCCTCTTTTTCCCCTGGGTAAGGAGGGGTACCATAATAGTCTACAATTACAAGAGATAAAGTGTCTTATCTCATTTACCTAGAGCCTAATTCTGTATGTTTGTACTTTCACAGTCTGGAACACAAAGCACATTATATTGCAGGCAAATTCCATAGCTTGACTATATTATCTGTGTCTTATATTTTCCATAATTCTAACACTTTGCAGAGAAAAACTGACCTTATAATGGTCCTTTCTATATCACTAGTGACCTATGTGAAATTGTTTAAAGTAAATTGTCCTTCAGATAATTTTGCCAATGGGAAATAATATCCCTGAACTTTTTGCAGAAGTAGAGTCTGTAATTAAAGAGCAGTATGTGCAGTATAATTAGATATTAAGCCACACTATGCAATAGGTAAGAGTTCTGACACTAATGTAGAGGTATCCCTAGCCTTGTTTTTACTCACTGACAGATGTCATGTAAGTGTGGAAATCAGATGTGCATATCAGAAAACTGCTGGCCACATTTTGATATCAATTACTCAGTATTTCATAGGCTTTGGTTTCTTATAAATGCTTCTCCTCAACTTATTGCACACTGAACTCCTCTAAACAATATTAAATGATGATTCACTTTCTAGTCGAGCAAAACATTCCTATCTCACAAGAATTTCTTCCTTTTGGGGAATAAAATAAATAGTCAAGACAAAAGGAAATCTTTGGAGTTTTGTTTTGCTTGCTTCTTTCTTGATTTTTTTTTTTTTTTTAAGTCTGTAAAAGCCAATTAAATAGTAAAGAACTGTGGGAACTTGGGGATGGTGTATGAAAATAATTTAGTACTAGCATTGCATATTTAGAGTTGCAAACGACCACTGATGAGTCATCTAATCCGTGTGCTGGTATTGTGGTAAATTTGATTTAATCCTTCTGAAGCCAACTCTGATAAGAAGAAGTCTGCTTCTCCTCACCAGTGTGATGTTCTGTCTTGAATATATCCATGCATGGTAGACATTTACACTTTCATGTCACTGTAGTAGATCGTGCCTGGGAATTCAGGGGAACATCCTTGTTTGTCCAAAGGGCAGAATTTAGTAAAGATCAACAACATGATTCAAAATTAAACATTCATTTTAGCATTTTGATTTCACTGGGCTGAATTTGAGCCAAAGAGCGTACAGATTGAACTTTCTTAATTCTCTTCTATATATGGATATATCAAAACCACATAACGTTTTTAAAGCATGTTGGTTTGAAAGCTGTAGAGACAAAAGCAGAGGACTCTGCATAATCTTGAGACAAAGACATGCAGACGCAGAGGGGAAAACAAATGAGACTAAAAATGGTGAAGTGAAAGAACAGCAAGCCTGGGAAAGATGGTACCACAGGGAGGACATAACCAGCTGACACCTCCTGAGAAAACACATCTCTTGGAGATAAGGAACGTCGCTTAGAATCCATATTTACCCCAAATAATTAAAACGGATGAATCTATCACAAATATACAGGGAGAAGAGGCCTTGTAGAATGGGAAGTTAACCATCACAGCATAACATGAAACATTCAGGACATTGAGTTGCTATCCTTTTCACTCGGCTGATATAGAAAAAATGTTCTTCCCATTACCCTGATTTCATTTTCATCTTACTCAAAGAATGACTGAAGTATTTATGTTTGGTTGAATGCCTGCCTTTGAATGATACAATTTGCCATATAGTGTACTTAAAAAGATAACTTTTCCTCTGTTTGAAAAGGGGAATGTGATCAATTGGTCATCCTCTACTCCATGCTATGCTATTCCTGACAATCTGTAGCAATGAGTCCCTATTGATATTTTTCTAACGACAAAGGTTTTGCATAGGAAATGACTACCTACCTTAAAAAACAGATTGCATGGGGCTACCATCAGCTGAATTCTGCAGTTCTGCAGCAGACTCTGTCACTTCTTACTGCTGCAGCATCCAAATTTCCATTTCAAACTGATGGAAAGGTCTTTCAGAAAGGAGTTTTAAAATGAAAATATCTCATCCTGACCAAAAGCAGCATGAAATGGCTTTTTTAGGCTGAAAGCTTGAGCTGAAGAGGGAACATTTGCTTTGTTAAAAAAAAAAAACAAAAGCAGCTAGAGCACAGTCTTTCTTCCACTGAAGTTACAGACTTCATCATACACAACAGGGAGAGAGAAATTTCACTTTGCTAAATAGTTGTCATTTCAGGTTTTTTATTTCTATTTCTGCAGAGACTTGCATGTTTGCAGATATATTTTATGACAAACACATCTCATTATACTTTCTTTGCTGGTACAGGTAGAAGAATGTATATTTTTCTTTCCTTCACTCATCTTTTGTTTTCTCATATTTGCTAATAGAAATAATAAGGTTGCTGCAACATCGCATGTGGGACTGAAAACAGTCACAAATCTCACTGGAGAGGCACTTTACAAGTTACCTTGCTTAAATAAATTTACTGACAATCAAAGCAATGCTTATTAGAAAGCAACAGAAATTGTACACTCAACCTCTGGCTACATATTAATGTTATTCTCACAGTTATTATCACATAATTTCTGCTTTCTTTTCCTTCATTTTCATACCCACGACAATCCATATTAAATAGACATTGCCAGAAATACATGGTATCTCTATTACTCCCTATGCACTGTGCTAAGATAGCCAGATGGACTGCCTTGCTCCGTTAGGTCATGTTTTAAACCTACAAGAAGATTTATATTTTTAGGATCCCTATAAGGAACTCTTATCTGATCATTTTAAAATCTTCAAATAATACCTCAAAGAACCTCTGTGAAATAGGAAACTGCCATAATCACCAGTTTAAATATGTGGGAAGTGGGCGTCACATAGAATAAGACTGCAATTACTGAAGTTATCTAAATGTTGCTGCAGTAGTTATTTAACTGTTACTCAGCAGCACCTAGGATGTCATCGAATTAGAGTCCCAAGTCCCCACTGAAGCAACAGACCCCAGTAACCAGAGCATCTATCTCGCCTAAAGATGAGCCCATAGGCTGGGCCTCAGCCTCCCAGGAATAATTCCTGTTGTCTATTGACTCTCAGATCCTTCCTTCTGCTCTCCAGTTTTAACAAGAAACTACAGACCTGAGAAGTCTGTTCAAGGAATGTTTTATGAAGTGGAAAATTTTCCCCGCTTTCCAGGGAATGTCTGTGATACAATTAATCTGCTTCTCTTTTCAAGACTGAAATTTGTTTTGTCTAATAATTCCCAACAAACTCTACAGCATATTGGATACTTTATTGCAGGCTAGAAGAAATCAGCACATTATTATTGGCTTAAAAAGCTTAATTGCTCTGATGAGATTTTTTTAAGAATTTTTTTACCATTAACTAACTGCGAAAAAATATACTGTGAAAGTTTACTCTGTCGGCATGTTTACATCCAGTAGCAACTTCAGATAAAAGTGATTTTTTAAAGGGGTGCAGAATAGGAAAATAAATCAGCACTGGTGTCAGTTTGTTTTATTTCAATAATAGTCACCATGGAAACAAAGTCACTGACCTATTTCTTTTCATACGTGAAAGTAAACACTAGGGCTTCCAATTTTCATACACACCATTTTTAGTACTTGTAATTTACAGAACATCCATAATGTGCTATTTTATTGGAAACTGAGTTTTTTTTCCCAAAAAGCCTATCTTTGTCTATTTTTCCCAATTTCCTTCACCAGGGATTTTATTTTCCTACCCAGAAACTATGAAAGCTCAGTACTGTCATTATAGAACCAGATCACTTCTATTTTCACTTTACCTGCCTCTGCACATAGGTGCAGTGACTTCAGGTCTGCCACTGACAGTAAATGAGTAATTTAGCAGCCGTGTTTTTAGATACACTTCAACAGCCACTTCCGACATCAGATTATTTTCAGACTACTTCATTCTGCATTTTCTTAAAACACTGGGCCGTGCTGCCACCCGAGATGAACATCTTCCTAATGACAAGCTGCTTGCGATTGAATTGACGTCTTCTGCTTACATTTGAATGGGCCTTTTCTGCTGCCTCCCTAGCACAACTCTCTCAAACGGTTTATTACATTGACCTGGCTTGTGTCACACTGTTCAGAATGTGTGGTTACATTCTTTGCTTCTGGTGTATGCATTGTTCACATTAGTTCTAAGCAAAATCATATATACTTTAAGCAAGGAATAATTCTGTAGGTGTCAGGAACCACAAACAAATGTTTTTAACCTGATGACACCCAAAGGGAATGTGAATATATAAATACAACACACACATGCTCACACAGAGAGAAAGTATTGGAGTTTGCAAGGAATGCTGCAAAACATCAGTTTGGAGTGCTGTTTCTCCTTTTAGTAATGAAAACACAATAACATCTTCCTTCTGACCCTTCTGAGTTATAACTATACGTGTTGTGTGTCTGCAATGTATCATATCTGTAAGGATAACCACTCACATCCATGGAAAGTGAAACAAAAAAATAAAAATAATTTATGGAAACATTGAAAAAAAAAAGATTTTCACATTTGCTCTATTATGGTCTCTGCTGCTATGCCTTGTGTTTATCTCATCTCAATAGCAGTTAAATAGTGTAGCATGGTAGCTTGCCCAAATTTACTTCCAGAGCAACTCTAGTGATGTAATTCACATATTTTCCTCTCTTTTAAGCAGTGTAAATCCATAAAGTAGAATTGAATTTAGTGGCAGTGCTCCAAGACTAAATAGATATAACTATGAACAGAATTATCTGACTAAACCAAAGATGTGTCAGATAGAAAATACTTTTTATTTTATTGCTCTGTGACAAGCTTGACTACTCTAACATTCACCTCTATCTTAAACTTAAATTTTATGAAAATATTTTTTAAAGTCAAGTAACTCTTCTACATCGGTCTTTGTAGCATTTTAGCAGATTTGGGAATAATTGGATGTTGCCTAGGTTATTTTATATGGATTTTGTAGTTATTTTTATGTTATTGTTTTGGATTTTTTTTTTTTTTTTTTTTTGAGAAAGGATTATGCCAGAACTTTGGCTGCTGTTTTTTCTGCAGTGTACTGGACTAATGTGGTTACAATTTCTTAACTCCCAACGCCCAAATTTACTTAAACTGCTCCATAAACAGAATTTAAACATGCTTTAGCTCGTGCTTGCTTGAGATTAAACTTTTCCTCTAATACCCTTCCAAAATCTCTGTTCCAGCTGCGGGCAGCCACCTTACAGGTAAACAAAACATGTTTTGTTTCCATTCTCCGTATCCGTTTCAATGGTCTGAACTCTTTCCCATTCCCCTTCCCCCTCCTTCTCTTTGCTCGGCGTTCAGGTTGGCACTGGAGCACGGAGCCCGACAGGCAGCTCCCTTATTGGGGAACGCTGGGCAAGTTTAAGGGCTGCTGTCCACCCGAGGGAGCTTTTCTGTGGTGACGTCCAGCCGTTCTTACAACAGCAGCACGGGGAGTCTGCGCTCAGCACTCAGCGCCTTGTGGGATTAAACAGGAAGAGCAGGAATAACAATAATAGTAAAGCACCATTAACTGCTTCGGTCTTAATAAGATCGGTCGTTTTTTGCTATCTCAAGTCACTGGGATATAGTCACAATGCTTTCTCCTCACTTTGCTCTCTTTTAATATTTCAGTGTTTCGGCCAGTGCTGCTGTTGTGATTCTGTTTTTCAACTTTAAGGCATTTTTAAGCATTATTAGATAGTTGTATATTTTATGCTGACCAGTTCTATGGGAGAATTTCCGTGGTGACATAAATGGCAGTAGCTCTTCTGTGTCGAGCAGAGCTCACATGTAGCGTGTTGGCTGCCTATTGTCCTAGCCTAAAATGAAAACCAAGTGAGAAAAGCTTGCAAAAATAGTGTCATTTTACTTAATTTCATCAGCCTTTAATATTTTCAGGATTGTCTTTCTTTATGTCAGTTACAAAAATTAATATATATTTTATCAGAATTGTAGATTTTACTAATACTCCCAGAGTTATGGGACAAGTGGTGGTATGTAAGATAGTTCCATCTTTGCATAAAAACTTTTCTAATGTAAAAACATCGTATAAAAGTGCATTGTGTTCCAAGGAACTGCATGGCAACATGAGGATACTCTGCGTCCTGTCTTATGACCAAAGAGATTAGAGCAATTTTATTTATAGTTTCCTTGAAAAGGTTTTCTTTCTTTGACCATGTGCAGATTGCCAAATGAGGTGTTAAAATAAAATGAAATAAAATAAAATAAAATAAAACAACCTTTCTTTAATCACTGTGTTAATTTTAGAATGACAGACACTCATATAAACACAGAATCTCAATTTTAAAGTGTCAGAATTCTAAATAAAGACGTCATTGAGAGAAATAATGTCAGGGAGAGTGAAAGAAAAGTCCAGGTCAGAGACTGAATGTGCTTAGTAATAATTTCCCTTTAGAAACAGACTCTCCCTCTGGCTTTGGCAATCCTCCAAAATTCTACTTTTGAGACATCCGAAACAATGGAGACGTTATACCAAGACCTCATGGAACAGTGTCCTTATTGCCCAGATGGTTTATAAAAAGTGTCTTGTCTCAGCTAACCTTTCCACATATATAAAATTAATAGCCTCAAAAGACAAGTAAATGCTTGGTGCATACAGCAAACACGTTACAGAAGTCCACTTAGATGGCACCAACTTTCCATTAACTTTTTTCTACATCTCACTAGAACAAGCAGACAGCCATCATGCTACTCCCATATGTAAGTCTAGACTTGGAAAGTGTTGATTCCCACAGCTAGATTCTTCACACTGTACTTAAAGTGCTTAAATGAAAATGATTGGATTGCCAAAGTTGTCAGCAGCGCACAGTTGCCATTGGCATCCAGGAGATTCTCGGCAGCTTCTCGACAAGTCAGGCACCTTCTCTTTAGGCACCTAAATATGGCTAAATATGGCAATTATTTTTACTTGATTAGTGATTTTTCTGTTAAAAATATTGAGATGATACCTTATCAAATTCAGAGAGTTTCCTCCAGAAGAATACTTCCTGTTTCCTTGCTCACGGAAAGCCTGTGGTGTATGAGTACTTCTCATACATGTTGCCTGCATAACTGGAGCTGTGCTGCAAGAATTTCGCTATAGCAGAGGCTGGAAAAGGGCAGATCTTTCTGAGCCGCTTGGACTGTGAAACACCAGCAGATTTGGAAAGCCTGAGCTCCGTTCCAGTAGACATATTCCGTTGTCACTAGATGGTGCTCTGGTGAAGTTCTGCTTGATCTTCTGGAGAAGGCGACTGTCGTGAAGGCTGCGAGTATTTTATTTGTGGTTTGCAGAACTGGACTCCCTTTTATTAATCAGTAAGTGGAACATAAATTGAAGAGCATTGTAAAAACACTGTATAGATTCACGGTAATCCACACTAAGGAAAGGACTACTTCCTTTCAACACGGGATCTCCTACACCCTGTCTATGATTAGCCTCCTAATGCATTCTCCCCACCCTTCCCCTCTGCCTTATAATAATGTGAAGGCAGCTGGAATGGCAGCCTGCGCCGGAGAGACTCGGCAGGATTCAGGAAGTGGGAGATGAAGACAAACTACGAAGGGAAATTCCTCAGAAGCTGGGAATTTGGCAGCAAGGATTGCAGAATCCTGATTTGCGTTGGGGGAATTAGGAGATGATTTTTGCTGAAGCTCAGCCACTGGGAGTGTCAGAATTAGCCATGGCAATGACCCTGCCTACACCTGGTGCAGTAATCTGGATTGGACACTCTGCTCCTGAATGCTTTTTGTTTTCTATTGCTTTTCCAGTAACTTAAGTTCAAGACCAAAAGTTTGGTGAGCATTTGCTGTATGAGCAGACAACATGCATATATGGATATGTACGTGGATATTGCTAGAACAAACCAGAAGACGCTTGTGACAGTGGGTTAGAGAATGCAAATGGCCTCCCAATATATGGGCATTTTATCCATAGATTTTGTCAGACGGAATCTAGCACAGAAACCTGGCATCTCAGGAGGCTACTATGATGAATAATGACATTACTTTATCAATCACATCATACTGCATATTGTTTGAAGAATCATGGACTGTTTACCTGCTTTTCAGTATCATTATGTAAGGCCAGTTTATTGCTGGTATTGTCAGAGGGTTTTTTTTTGCTTGTTTGTGTTTTTTTTTTTTTTTTTTTTTTTTTTTTCAGAAATGCTGCCATATCAGATCTTCTCCAAGGTCCTTGGGTTTCTAGAAGAAATGGAAAGTGATAAAAAGAAATTAAAATGATGCAATATAATGTTTACCAGATAAAAGCAAACTGAATGCGCAGGAAAGGTGTCATCTCCAATTATTTGAAAGGAGATACTGTTTTGCCTTTATGAAACCAAAGTTATTTTTAGGATATTTACACCTATATTTAATAGACATAACCCAGAAAAACATTTCAAGAATGCATCTATATTTAGATACATGATTTCAAGTACCTACCTGCATTAAACTGGCTTGTTTTAAAGTCCACATCAAAGAGAAAAATTCATCCATCTCTAATACATCTATTCATTCAAAATATATTTGTGCATGGATTTTCTTTGTTGCTGTTGCATCTTCTTGACTGCTGAATGCCTACTGGTATGTTAGTACTACATAAAAAGCCTAGGTGTGATGAGGAGCCCAGCCCAGGGTTTGACACATGCAAGATGCAGTATATTGGTTAAGAGAAGCATACCTTCTCTTCTATGCTAAAAAAAAAAAAAAATCAGATGGTTTATAAAGGAAATTGCTTTTGTTTTTCTTCTGTTCTTTGCACTTGCTGCATAGGGCAAAACAGACACATCACAGCAATACTGTGGACAGCATTTCAGCACTCATACCTTTGAGTTAGAACATCACATCAGTGTGTAGTTAAGTTCCGTTACTACTTCGTAACTGATCACTCTCATGAGTTAACAATTCTTATCATGTCGAACTCTTTGGCATACATCCAAATCTTACAGTACAGATAATAAATGTTGACTTTTTCAAAGCAGTTTGGGCTTTGCTAGTGCAAAATTTGGGCAGTTCAATAAATTAAGAGATGAAGGGCATTCCTAGGTGTGCAGACCTGCTTCTGGTATCTGTATAGTAGCCTATGAGGAAAGGAAAATATGATTTATAGAATTTTTGCATACCGAAGGATTGCAGTTTCTATAGTTCCCAGGAGATGGCATACATCTTTTGGAAAAAAATGTCTGCTCACTTCCTAAAGGAGCAGTGAGATGTAGGAGGAAATTCTTCAATGCACCATTCAGTCCTGCGATTTCCACTTGAAAATTGAAAGTCAGTTGGCAAACCCCTTGGGATTTAGGAAAGATGGAATGGGGATTGCCATCCACAGAAGAGAATTTGTATGAATAGCTCAGCAGGAGGAGGGTGAAGAATCCACACCCAGCATTTTCTTTGTGGCATAATATATGTAAGACTATAATACAATGCCCTCCTACTTTCATCTTTCTATATTGCCACTCATCAGCATTACAAAGAATGCAGCTATTAAAAGAACTGCCTCTTGGCACCCAAAAGTATTTTCTCCAACAAAAAACTCAAGCCTCTATTATTTGTTTTGCTACATTTGCAGCAGTCTCCCCATTAAGCTTGCTTCTCACAGCTCCCTGATCTCATTCCCGGTTGGATCTAGATCAGTCACACAAGAGGTCAGGCTGACTTTCAAACCCTCTTGCAGGTTGGCAGGCATAGAAAAGTGTAACAGTAATAAGGATTAAAAAGTCCTCTCAGATGGTCCTACCAGAGTGGAAGTGCCCTCCCCTCCTCAGGCTCGCCGCCCTCTGAAATGCTTGGCATAAAATCCAGAGCCACACTGATCCACAGAGGGTGTGTTAATTCCTAGGTGTCCAGGCCAGTGCTTTCAAGCATGGGGGCCTACGCTGAGGCTCCTAGGAATATATTCTGAGGCACTTCAGGAAGGTTTTCAGGGGTCCTGCAACTCCTGGTAGCGGAAGGGAGTTGCCACCAATTTTTATCACAGGTGTTTGTGGTAAGAACCAGTATGTCATGACTCACGATGCACTGACTTTATGTTCAAAGTTACATTAAAAAAAAAAAAAAAAAAAAAGCCCTTTCTGAAAGTAAAGCAACATGGACCAGCAGCAATGGCTATTAAGAACCAGAATCTAATCAATCAGCAGTCACCTCCCAGCCTGGTGACAACCAAGACTAAGTAGCTGCAGTGGAGAAAGCAGTGCATTATGTCAATCATTGAAAGAAGCTGCAGACAGAAGGAAAAATAGAAATATTTTAAGAGTTGCTGCAACGATCAGCATCTTCACTCCAAGTTGCAACCGAGGGGTTAGTTTGACTACCAGTGGGGTCAGGCCCAGATTTCACCATAGCGGATGAGAGATGCTCCACACCTGCACGTATCGGAGTAACACACTGAACACAGGACTCCCGATTCTTCAGCTCCAGATCATTAAAGGGTAGGAAACTTAGGCACTGATTTATGGGAATATAGGGAGGAGGGCGCAAACTGAAAAGAGCTGAAACCTTCAATGGTTACTGCCAAGGGTTGCATGTGCTCTTTGTTCGATGATAGGTAACAAGTTGCATGGTTGCACCTTCGCACTCCTCCTGCGACGACCAGAGCCAGAGCCATTCCCACAGTCCCTATAAAAGCCCCCGAAGGGCCTGCTTAACTCTGGATCTCTTTAGGTTGCTAGTACTCTGCCATTCCCAGAGCACAGCTTCTAGCTAAGGCTAATGGCCTATGTTTTACAGAACGAGGATGCCTTTGTGTTGCCAGCCTCTACAAGTCACCATGCAGCTGTGAGCGGTGACTCTGAAGCCTGGATTTAAATGCATGGAGAATGCAGCTGCTAGCAAGTGACTTGTCTTAGCTGTGAGCATCCCACCTGGAGCATGCAGCGCCTGGAGCAGCATGCTGAGGAGTGCGTTTGGCATACCGGGCTTTCCTGGAGCAGCGTTTCCTTGGAGCAGCTTGGCAGCATGCTCCTCTTAGCCTTTTTTTTGCTCCATTGTGCTTATACAATAAAGGAGGGACAGCTTTGGGGACTAGGAAGGATTGAGATGAGCCCATACCAGTTCCACTGAAACAAAACCCAGGAAAGCAGCTGGTGGCAGGTAAGTCATATGTTTGTGAAGGTCCTGAGGGATGTCTGAAATGCACTTATCTTGATTTCAGCTGATGGTTCTAAGCACTCCCTGGATTTGCTGCACTCAGCTGTTTGCATATTCTACCAAACAAATATAACACACCACTCTTCAAGAAATGAAAGGTAAAATTTGGATGTGATCCGCGGGAAAAGGGAATGCAAGGGCCAGTGTGTATTTTGAAATGGGGATGTTACAATTCCCATTCTAGCTTGCAAAATAAACCTCAAGCCCATACCAGGTCACTTTAATGATTTATAAGTGCATCTTTAAAAATCACTTATTCTGTTTCTCACGATGCCTCTCTGGTACCAGCAAGCCTTGGCAGCCTGCTTTTTTTCTCCCCCATACTGCAAAGATCCTTTTTCCACTGATGGCCAGACTGTGGCTGCCTGGGAACAGGTGTCAGGGGAGGCAGGGAGGCTCAAAGCCTTCAGCTCTTCGGGCACGTGTTCAAGAAGCAGCAATTGCAATCTTGCTTCTTGCAGTCACCAGCTGGAAAAGAAAAAGCGGGTGAGCTACAACACCAGTGGTGCTGCGCAGTTCAAATGAGGTAAACACATTTCCGTCCAGTGCTGCCTGTTGAGCGGGTTTGCAGATGCTTGTACTGCATCTCGAGATGTGTTAGCGAGCGGTCGTTGCTGAAAGCTCTGGGTCAGTGCCCAGCAAAGCAAATTAGGCTGTTCCCTGGACTTTCCGACTCTAGCCCTTTATTAACGGGAAGAGAAATTCTGCATCAATTGATTCAAAAGTGCCTGTACGTTCTGCCTCGAGGCTTGGGCCTCTAGGCTCCAGGCCCACCTAGAGCTTGATTTCGGAAGGGATGGACACTCAGCACTGCTCTGGATGACGGCAGGAGCTGCCAGGGCTTTAGCTGGAGTTGCTAAGCACTTAGAAACTGAAAGGCTCAGAACCAGCAGGCATTTGCAAGCGTAGCCGTAGGAGTCTTGCCATCTAGTTCGGTGAGAACAGGAGCAGATTTGAATGCAGACAAGAGCAGGAAGAATCATAAGTGGGAGAAAAAGTGAAAATGAGAACAAAGACATAGGCATGGAGTTATTAAAGCCCCAGTTAATGATTTAGGAAGTATTACGTATCAAAATGGAATACAGCAAAGTGCTTCCCAAATCCTTTTTTAAACTAAAATGGCAAATATAATTTGTTAGACTAATGCACATTTAGTATATCCTTGGATCTCAAAAATAAGCTTATCTGCCAGATTGCCCTCTCTCCGTCTTTTTTTTTTTTTTTTTTTTCCCTGAAATTTACTCTGCTTTAGGACTGAAATATACAAAGGAAGCTCTTTTGCTGCTTGTAATAAATGGCTTATCTCCATTGACTTCACTGAAGCCATGGTTTATTGTCCTTTCTTTTATGTATCTGACCTAAAGGGCTAGAACAGCCTTCAGGTGATCGACACAAAATTTGCTTCTACATGCAAATACTTCCTCAGGTTTTTTTTTTGAGGACCCAAGAAATACTCAATGCTATAAATATTAAGCCTGCAAAATGATGAGCATACTTCAAAAGAGGGAATACATTCTTTCCCCAAACTGAAAATTTTCTCTCTGAAATGCATACATTTTTTCTTGATTTATTCTGATTTGTCTTTTAAGGAGCAGCTCAATTTGGATGTTGACATGCTCGTCTTTCCCTTTAAAATTCTGTCCAGAATCATGTTACAGAGAATTAAAAACTTTCAGTATCTTTGGAAAGGACCTCGGTGCCTCTCAGAATTGAATTGACAATGATTAACATCATTTCAATGATTGCCACTTTATCCATCTCACAGATGCCCTAAAGGTTTTGTTCCATCCTGTAACCACAGCTGAACACTAAAAAAGCTTTCCACTGTACAAATAGCCATGTGAAGATCACTTTCATTTCTCCTTTTCACGTGCAACTGTTTGCTTCAATTTCAGACTAATGTCAAAAAATATTTGTAAAAGCAGAAATGAAAGGAGTTGCAAAAAAAAAAAAAAAAAGACATTTCAGTTTGGTTAAAACCGAGAATTTTAGGGTTCACTCTGGCTACAGTAAACAGTAGTAGCCAATCTGAGGGGCAGAGAAATGACTAAGAGGATGCACTGCACTGCCACCAAGTAACTGGCCTTTCTTCAGAGGGAATATCTGCCAAAATTTGAGATGATCAGGAAAGAGTTAGCCTGATATAAAAGCATTTCTATTAATCAATTGTTAAGGATCAAACAGAAAGTTACAGTTTAGTCTTGGAACAGTCTCTGTGCTGTAAAACATACCGGAGAATTGTTTTACATATCTTTCAATCTAAATGTTTTTATTACCAAGGCAGTGTTTTTCAGTGAGGCATATCTAAGAGACATGGTGCCAGTACCAAGTGGGATGAGATGATAAAGTATAAGAAGTTGGAACATGAGAAGTTTGAAACTCAGCTGTGAAAATGTTTATTGGATAAATGTTTACTTTGCTGCATGCTCATATTTATTTTTCTTTCAAACCTTTGAGTCTCCTTACTGCTTCGCTGAGACAATTAATTCTCTTTGGAAAACATGACATGGTTAATTAAACAGGTGAGAAACTCGTTTCTCAACTGTCTGGAGATTCAAAGATCCAATTGCAATTTACGAAGAATATATTACAGTTGTCGACATCATGTGAATCAAGGATTGTTTGTGATGATAAATACATTACTTTTATAGAAAACACCCTTTAGAAATACAAGATCTTGATCATCAAGGTCAGTCCTCTGCTGTTGCAGGGGGTCACAGCACCCAGCCCTCTTGATAAATTGATTGAGCTCCATCTTAAGCAATAGTTTGTGATTTTGGTCTCTTTTTTCTTCTGAAGACTGGCTGCTCCAACACCTCACTGCACTGATGTCGAAGGGACAGATTCCCATTCCCCAGTTAAATTTACTCATGACCATTTTATAGCTGCATGTTCTTGTGCCAAAACTGTGCTTAGCTTCGGTAACCATCTTCTGCCCTGATGTTGACCCTCTTGATATGCTTGTGCTGAGCAATTGCGTTCTCTAAGTGGTCTTGTTGCCGCACAAACCTAGGTGGCCCTCTCCAAGTGCAGAGCAGCGCAGCGGTTTCGAGGGTGCAGCCGCTGCCTTTGGTTGCATGGCAGAGCTTCTTGCAGAAGCTCCTTGTGCCCTTTCCCCAGCGCCTGCCCATGTGTCGTGGCTGCTTGGAGCACTGTTTTCTCGCTGCCCTCGGCAGGCATCTGCAGGGGCCCTTGTGCTTGCCCCGTTGCAGGCTTCGGGCAAGGCTGAAGGAAGCACCTAAACCTGAGACTTTGTAAGGTCTCACAGCCTGAAAATCCCACTTGATAGTGAACTTGCGAGTGTATTATGTGGGAGGTAAACCTAGAAAATGCTACAGAAATAGCTCAATGGGGTTGTACAGATGGGTCTACACTCTGTGAAGCAGAGACTGTTCCTTCCTGTGTTTTTTTGCCTTACATCTAGGACAACATGGCCATGATCAGCTGGCCTCTACGTGCTACTGCAATATAAACCTTAAATGCAATATAGTTGGGCTTTAACCACACTGTACTCTTTGTTTTACTAAGGGAGACCTGCAGAGCTAGATTTATTTAAGGCAGGAGGGACTGAAACATGACAGAAAGACACTGATCCTTCAGAAAGGAGTAGAAAAAGAAGCAGCATACTCTGTCAGGGAACTTTTTTTTTAAGTGGTAAGATGTGCTCTTCACCTCTCATGAATATCTGTAGTCCTTTAATATGGATTGTCCACATAGAGAGATCAGGCAATTATGTCTGAATTCATTATGTTTGACCTGTTTAATATGTTAATATGTTAATATTTTATTTTTTACTGTTTTATCTGTAAACAGGCACTACTATTTGGCCAAGTGTCTAATGTTTTGTTTAAGCTTCCTTAAGTCTCAGTTATTTGTGGAATGCTCCTACACTCCTTGGGGCAGCCAGTGCATAACTTACAATTATCTGATTGTTTTTCAAGGGGGGGAAAACATTCTCAGATCACTTTTATGAATCTTTTCCATGGCTGTTAAATATTATCAGACATGCATATTCACTTCAGCCCTACCACATCTGCCGTTGTGGTTGAAAGTAAGAGGTTCTCTCTATAGCAACCAGGACGTGTTTGCATGTTTCTT
>VZSV01000039.1:2345649-2398961 GCA_013398735.1 Nothocercus julius | reverse complement strand
TTTTTTTCTTCTTCTTCTTTTTTTTTTTTCTCTTAATATTAACAGTCAGATTCTGCTGAGACCTACATTGGTTTTTTCTGATTTTTCTTTTCTTGAGCAAATAAAATCCTGATATTTTACCACTTTACATGTCCCAAGCTCAATCTGATTTTGGCCCCTTTCTAGACATAAACATTTGCTGACTTACCTCTAGATCAAAAATGTGTTAATGGATCTTCAGAATGGGGTTATGTTTCAAGTGAATCTGGACAGAATTAGCAGATGATGAAATGTTGACTACAGTCAATTCTTTCTGCAGAGCCTTTAGACCTAATTCCAAAGGCATACACGACTGCTGACTTCTAATTGGATAACTTTTGACTGTTGACTTTCCTCCAGCTTTATCCTGTAAGGCAATGCGTGTCAAGATTTCAGAGTGCCTTGCATATCTATGTATTCCTGTTTTTCATCTGTGCCTGTAAACAACTATTTGCGCATGCAAAATGGTTCCTTAGATGTGCAAATAGTTGATCTGCCTGCATAAGTATTTCTGTAAGCAGGTCTGTTTATGAGAATGACTACATGAAATACAGATATGTTGGAAATGAAATACAATTAAAAGCAGATCTGTTTACATGGATAATTACATATGTATTAAAAAAGGGTCTTTTACTGTGAAATTGGGAACTTTAGTCTCCTTGTAATACCTCTCAGATTAGTTATTTCTGTATATATATTCTGTGTATGTGTGTGTGTGCTCATGTGTGTATGAATGTGTATATATATAAAAAAATAAGTTGCATTAGCAGCGAAGCTTTCAGATCTACCAAAACCAAATATCAATGTGCTTAAATTTGGAACTTAAGACCCGTGTAAAGTCAAACACATACTTCAGCGCTTAGCTAATTCGGGCTGTAGGAGGATTCACTGCTTTATAGTTTCCTACACTTTGAGAGACCTAAATGGAAAGAGTTTAGAAAGGATGTGGCATTAAGCATTGTCAGATATATTTTATAGGCAAATTTCTTTTGTAGTCAAAGGTGGTAAAAATAAGAGCTGAGAAACTCAAACCCATATTGTGCGCTGTATCTGTCTTTTCCATAGCTGTTAAGGAAATGGTCATCCTATTGATCTACAGGTTACCTCACAGTTCTCCAAAAATGAAGTCTGACGTTTATCTCTCCAGAAAAAAAAAATACGCATTAGCCTTTGAATGTTATTCGACAGCACAAATATTTATATTTCATTTAACTGACCAACTTTTTAACTGTGAATCACATTATTCAAGAATAATCAATGTCTGGCTGGTGATCCAGGATGCCAGGAGCTATTTCTAAAGAATGTAACATTTGTCCACCTTTCAAACTGGGTTAGATAGTAATTGCAGAGCAATATTGAACGGGATTAGTTGTGTCTTGTTAAAGGCCTTGTCAGCACAAGTCTTTGGTGTGTGAGCACAGGTCTACAAGAAACCACATCTCCCTGGTGGTGACATATCAGCAGAGACCTCGTGCTCTTGGGTGAATAGGTTGTCCAGTAGGTTTTTAGTGCATATGACAAACACACTCACTCTTCTGAAGTCTTTTGCGTCATAGAAAATGCCCATGGCACAAAGGTGATGAGCACCCTCAGTAGCAGCGACTGCTGCAGGTGGCTTTCATGGACGGCGTGCAGAGGAGCAGGGCAAAGATGTCTTCTCTCCTGTCATCCTTACCACTGCTCTCCAACAAGTTCTTTGCTGCTGGGTCTATGCTTCTTAGTCCCCACTTCCACTGTTTTCACTTAAGATGTCCTTGGAAAAGAAGAATGTGGTCATGGCACTTGGAAATTATCAGATGGTAGCTCTACTGGGCCAGGCAGGACTGAAGTCTTTATAGACTTGTGTCCTCAGTGAGGATTGTCCCTTTTTTTTTTTTTTTTTTTTATGGAGACTTTAATGGCACTTAAAATAATTCAAGGCTTATAATGCTGTTCTGTAAGAAGAGAATGCTTCTGGCTAGGAAGCCTTTTATTTCCTATTTATATGACAAGCTTGTGTCTGTATTTATGCTGAAGTTGTTCTCTACCATTTTTCCCCTCTTTGTTGATTCATATGTTATTACTGCTAACTTCATCTACAGAGATCATTCTATTTGTACTGCAGACATAGACTGTTTATCTGCATGTTATAAATATGTATAGAAGGCCCAGGGTTTAAAAGTATAATCTTTTATATCACTTTAATCATATGTTTTTTACAAATATTTTATTTTTTTTTCTTTTGGCTCTGAATTACCAAAACACTTGTAAACTTGAACCTGTTCTTCTTTTTTTTTTTTTTAATGTGCAAAACTGTGTTTAATGATTTAATTTTCTGTGCACTCGCACACCACACATCCCCAAAAGCCATTTAGTACAAGCCGATCATGAAGACAAACCTGGTTATTTAGCAATCACATTTAAGATAGCAAAGATCAGCTTCAACATGGACAGGGCCCGTGGATCAAAGAAGAGCAATGGTCTAAGAGATTGTACGACTGTGAACAGATGAAATCATGTGACAGGCTTTATTGCTGGTGAAATCTGTTTCCACTTGCTGCCACCCACTAATTTGACAATAGATTGCATCATGTGGTTGCAGCAACTGAGATGACTAGCAACCATTTTCAACTGCCTTCTTTAAAGGGGAAAACGCTGTACAAAAACAGTGCAACAGACAGACAGTTAGTGTTGTGAACCTATTTTGAGTGTTAGCTAAGTGGAGTAATTTATATTCCATTATATTAAATTTAACATAATCCCACTAGTCAATGAGGGCCTATGCTATTAGTCAAAATTTGTTTATTGGAAGATTATTCTTAGTGGACAAAAATAGCTAGAGTAATTTAGCTTATACTAGAATAGCAATTACCACCTAAGTGCTGTATGGGAAATACACAATGATTTCAAAGCAGAAAAATAAATAATAATGAACCCTTAGCTTAAAAATGCAATTCTCTCCATGTTCTTTGCTTGTAAAGAAAAATCTACATTTCAAAGGAATATTTTCTTACATATGGAAATGCTTATTTTCTAGCTACTGAAGATCTGCCAGGAAATATTAGAGAATATCATGTTCAGAGTTTTAGAAGGCAAATTGCTTCTGCATACACTGTATCTAGCAGACAGCTTTATGGTACTCTTTACCTGTCTGTCATAACATCGTCAGTTTTTCCAATGTACCTTTGGAAGCCTTTGAAAGTTAAGAATTGTAGCAGAATACCTTCACATGATGCACATATTTAGCAATGCTAAACTGATTAGTAAGTAAATATAAACAGGAGATTTATGTGCTTTAAACCCAATTATTAAATGTTTTCTTGACTGGGGCGGGAGGGAGAGGAGGTAGGAGGAAACAACTTTGAAATATAATGCTTGTGTCAGCATGAGAAGATGGATTTTAAAGAGCACTTACCAAAGCACATATAACATGCTTATGCACCTTTAAAAATAAATTTCAGATGTATTTTATTGTCTTAATTTATACCCCAGGAAAGCAGGGAGGGCCACCTTAGCTGTGGAAGATTTGTCTTTTTAGATATAAACACTGACTTTTAAACATCTCAGCATCGTTTTTGAATTGTCACGGTGAGCAGAAACATACATGTTGTTAGCCAGATGGGAAATTTCACAGGCATTTCTTAAAAAAGTTAATTTTTTTTCTTCGATGTTGAGAAGCCAAGGTCGGGGATATATTTTCAAATGCCTTTTTTGAGTCAAACTCCATGCATCCAGAAAGACTTACTCCTTTATTTTATTTAAGAGAGAGAACAGTGTATTTCTGGCAACTCATTCTTAATACAGCCTAAGCCATTCCAGCTGAGAGAAAAAAAAAAAAAAAACATGCTTTGAAACTGCCAGGGTAGTTTGAAAAACTCTTTCAGAGAGAAAAATTGATCTTTCCTCTAAACTGCATATCAAGACAAGTATAACTGATTGACTAAGGACTATAGACTGGCCCACGATCATATCTCCGAGGAAGTTTTCATCACCACTGTTTACTGCTTACTCATTGCACCCTATTCTGACAAATCTTGAAAGAAAATAGCTCTTATGTCTCTATCAGTTTGTCATTTGGCTTGTAATTCCTGGTAAATTTTTCTATTTGCTTTTGATTGACTCCAATTACTGAGTCAAGATCAAATTTATTTATTTGGTCAGCATAATGCAAATAAATTGCTGTGGCTGCTGTTTGCTCCCGCTCCGTGCCTTCCAGGAAAAGGGAAGCAAACCCAGTGCCCACACGGCCGTGCATTCGCTAACCAGCAAGGGGCGCGCGGAAACTCCCTGCAAAGACCCGGGGGAGAACTGCTGAGGGCAGCAATGGCTGAAAACTGCTTTCTAGAGGAGGCAGGGGAAAAAAAGAGTTCAAAGTCAGCATTTTTAGGAGATTTTTCTTACAAGCAGAATTGGAGAGAGGAGTCAAGAGAAGCACGAGGGGCAGTTTGGGAGTGAATCTCATCAAAACACCTTCCTTGGAATTGCAAACGTCATCATGCACGTGGTTTGTGCTCACCCTTGGATATTTTTTTTTTTCAGGAACAGGCTTTGGAGAGCTTGGTGCTCTGAATGTAGCTGATATGTGCTAGCTGCGAAAGCACTCTCCTGGAAAAAAAAATAAGAATTAAGGAAGGTGGTGGTCATTTTGTGGTAACAGAATTTTGTGAAATCCCTTCCAGAAAAAAAAATCCTATGTTCCATTTTGGAATTAATAAACCTCAACATTCTGCCCCCTCCCCAGAAAAAAAAAATGCATATTTGGTAGCTTAGCAGAAAAAAACTCCTTTCTCAGGCTGCTCTTTCTGCGTGGTATTGAAAGGAGGAAGAAAAGCAGGCTGGTTTGCTCACTCCAAGTGGAAATGCTACTATTCCTGGACACACAGAAATGCCAGCACACCAAATGCCTTTGAACAACGACTGACAGATTAGTGATGCCTTCACCTGTAAGTGTAATGCTTTGTGCTTCCACTGTGGTACCAATTTTGATGGTAATGATTGGGCTGATCTACCAATATCTAAAAAGGGGGCGCAACTCAGACCAACAACATTGACCATGCTCAGCTTGGCATTTAGCCAGTGGAATAAAATAAGTTTTTAGTCGAGTGACCTAAAATAGGATCAGTGAGAAAGTGCAGACCAAAAAGTCATGCTAACTGCACTTTAACGTACAAAGCATTAAAATGACTATTTAAGTAAAAGAATTTTGCATATCATATCATGAGATTGCTGTGTGGAATGGTAGAGCTGATCAAGAAATGACTATGACCTGGTTTTATTAGTCGGAGGCTAACCTCAAGAGATCAGCGCATCTCTTCAGTTCACACAAGGTTATAATTACCTCAATGCTTATGTAACCTTTAGTCAAACCTCCTGCAAGCCACCAGAGCCACTACTCGTGCTTATAACGCTAGCCATGTGCAGCAGGAACTAATACTCGCCCCAGTTCTGAAACCGGCAATAGGAATGCCTTCCCAAGTTTGTCAGATAACTCCAGGATGGAAGTGTGGTGGAGGAAAAGAAAAGAAGCATGAAAGGTAATTATGTCTTCAAATCCACTGAATTCTAGTAAGAGAAAATTTGAAGTTTTTTTAAAATGAAAAAAAAAAAGAAAAACTCTTCCATTTACATTTATTCAGGGTCACTTGTCTTTCGTGATGAACACAGATCCCTTAAGATACATCTCATGTTCAATTTTTGTTTATTTTTTTAATCTCTGTAGGTCTCTACATATAATACAGTGCCTCAGTATTGTTAGTACAGTAGTTTGAAGTGTGTTTAGAGCTTGAAAGTGTCAGATTTTGGATCTCTGCTCCAAAACAAACTTTGCACAGAGAGTCTTGCTAAGTGTGTCTGTTCTAGAAAGCTTTTTCAGTAGCTAACAATGCAGTTGTTTGGGTTTGTACACTTTTGGCTGTTTACTTGACGGTACATGTGAGCCTCATGACCTGTCAGATGGGGCTTCTGCCTTCCCTCTCCCATGTATTGCCCTGTGAGGAAAAACTCCTCCCAAGGAATCATTGGGCTTTCGAGTCAAGTCCCCAGACTCCTTTCATTCAGATCCCTAATTCATTTTTCCTTCAACCAGATCTAAAACCTCTATATATCATATATAACCCTGTCTCCCAGCAGCTTGGGTAGGAAAGGATTGGTGGAGCCATACTTTGCTTTACTCTACTCTACTCTACTCTACTCTACTCTACTCTACTCTACTCTACTCAGTTTTGGAGACAGCGCGATCCCCTTGCTTACACAGCATTCAGAAAAGATCAATATGTATGAATGTCAACTTCTGGTCTGGTGAAAAGAGCCCTGAACAGACTGGTACAAGATGACCATCTTAAACTGATTTTTTTTTTTCAGATGTGGAAGGCAATATTCCTAATGTTGGGTGCCAGCCTCAATCCAGTTCTCCAGTGCAAAGTCTCATGTCAGTGCAGAGGCAGTTGAGGAAGTGAGGAAGGAAGGTTGTAACTTGGCTTGCCCTCAGCCCTGTTTGTTCAGTTTGGGGAGGCAGAGGAGGTGGCCATCATTTAGATACTCAGGACCATTTAGACATTTTTACTTCACAGAAGGGAAAGGGGATATTTATGGATTCAGTGAACTAACTACCCCTCAGTAATGATTTGGGAGATACTTTCTTTTTTTCTCATCTTCCCCCTCTTCCTCACACCTTTCAAGTGTCTACACAGAATAGGCATTGGCAAACCATTAGTGGTATTTCACTGATACTTACGCTCCTTAGTAGTCTGGGATTTTGCTTGAATAATGGCTATGGAAAAGCCACAAGAAGACATTTTGTCTAAGTCAGTTACACGTAGGTGCTCAGATGCTGCTGCAGTGGTAATTGTGGTTCTCAGGGACTCAGCTTACCTCTTGCACTTCTCTGGCTCATAGGGACCTGGCCAGTAGCAAAGTGATTTGTCTACCCTCTGTGTAGGTGTAACATAATAGGAGAAGGTGTGGTGGTCAGATAAAGACGTGAAGAAGCTTTATGATCAGCGCAGGTCTCAGTGGGCTCAAAATTATTAGTTGTCTTATTAGTGCTGATTGTGTTTAACCAAATGGTTATGAATATTTATGAGGTAGAGGAATCCTATCAGGTGGAAGAAGGGTGGATTTAAACACAAAAGTCCTATGTGATGAGAAGAGCTCACATTAACTGCTTGACATTGCGGGACAGCAAGCAGCTTTGTGAACCTGCATCATGTGAGTAATACCCTGTGCCCCGTGCTCTGGGTGTCCCTGCTGGAGCAAGGGGGTTGGACTAGATGGTCTCTAGAGGTCCCTTCCAACCTCAACCGTTCTGGGATTCTGTGTGATGAACTCCCCTTAATTTGGCTAAGAAGCTACATATTCAGGGACCTGCTTCTTTGCTGCTGCTTGTTTATTTTGTCTCTCATTTATTCATTATGTCTCTGTTTTTAGGGGAAAAACCTTACCTACGTTCCAAAATAAGATGCTGTTGTTGAATGACAGCATAAAATCAAATGGAAAATTTGGTTGCTTTCGTTGTTTACATTGTAAATATACTCACAATGCCCTTATTGTTCCCTACTGATGCATGGAAAGGACAATTTTACAGATCATGCCATCATTTTTCAGTGGAAAGTGCAAGATTCTTGTACCAGGACCAAGCAGTGGTCTGCACAGAATAGCCACTGACTGTACATAATCATTTGGAAACTTGTATTCATGGCATTTTGAAGGAGTTCTGCTTGCTGTTGGAGGAGCTGGATGAAGTCTTAGTTTACGTATTAATGCTCCAATCCCTTTTATCTGTATATCTTCCCGTAAAAGCTCCCAGTATCACATGCATTCTTTTGAAAACTCTAAATACCATGTGGCTTTAAAAGCAGAATCAAATATATTTCCAGTGTAGTACCACTACCTTTTCATCTTTTGCTTCCAAACGTGCTTTGATTTTTTTTTTTTTTTTTTTTTTTAGTGTTTTGGGGCTTTTGTGTGTGTGTGTTTTTGTTGTTTTTGCTTTTTGTTTTTGAAGTGTTTGAATTTTTTTTTGTTCTTTGTTTGCTTCTTTTTAACTGGTTCAGGCAGCAAATCCAACTCAGGCTGCTTTGCATGCCCCATTACTCTGGACTCAAAGATGGACAAAAAGCATTTCCAAGCTACACTGAGGCTTTTTAAGGCAAAAGTGTTTCTGACCGTAGTCCCAGGGCCCCAAGTTAAAATGCCTGACTAGGAAACCCCATGCAAAAGGGATATTGTAGTTGTGGGATTGTTCCTGAAAGACTGCCTGTAATAATGTCTACGCAGGAGCATCTACACACATATGACAGCAGTAGACCTGTGCTGTGCAGGGCTTGTGACGCTCCAGGAACTAGTCTAACCTGACTGACAGAAATTCCTGATTTTATCATCTGGCTTCCAAATTAAGTGCGAATGCAGGCACCACCCAAAAAATTTTGTAGGGTAAGCACAAAAATTTCCCACTTCTGCCTTTGTAAAACAGAAATAACGATATTTACCTGCCTCAAAGATTATCACATTGAAAACTATATTTGTTCAGAGAGTATATAATAGAGGCTTACTTTTAGAAACATTTTTCTACAGAGCAGTAAAGGTTGCTCAGAGCAGAGTTTCCAAGAGCTCAGAACAGCTCCTAGCATAGCTTCAAATATGGCAGGCAGGGCTTTTTCCTCTTAGGAGGGAAAAGACTCACTGTATTGCTCTATAAAGAAAGAGAGGATGGATGGGCTATTGCTATTATTTGCAAGATTGTAAGAAGGGGCAGGTGACAAGCTTCAAGATGCTAGAGACTTCACCCTTACAGTTTACAAGGCTGCCTGCATAAGGACTTTCTCAAATCCATGGGTTTCAAGGAAGTGTAAAATGACTGTAATTCTGGTCAGATTGGGGGCTCTGTTAATCAGATAGTAGGTTACAGCCTCAAAATTCAGGAATACTACTAAGCCATCTTCCTGCCTGAGCTGCTCTGGACCCATGTGTGTCCTGCATATGTGAACTTCTGAGGGATATGCAACCCATAACTTATAAAATGGAATACTGCAACCATTCCTCCTTCGGTCTCAACATGCCCCATACTTACCAGTGCTGTGGGCTGTTTAAGCAGGAGCCTCTGCATAAAGCAGGATGAAAATGCAAGCATTTATCTACCTCCGTGGCAAAGATATGCACACGAACCATTTCTCATTTTTCCTCTAACTGGGAAAATTCTCCCCTCTGGGATCACCCTCCGTTGTCAGCTCTTGTACCCCCTTCAGGCAGCATATAGGACACTTGTCATGTCGTATTATTTTGCCTATGAAATGTCATGCTTAACCATTGGTAAATAATGACAATGGCATGCCTGGACATCATGATAGCTATTGATCTGCAGAAAGTAGGATTTTTTCAATGCTATGTTAAAATTAAAACCATCACTAAGAAACAGGGTGCAATTTCATTGCTCATCTGAACTTTCCCTAATGTTTCAACTCAACGGTGACTTCTTTTGATGAACAAGAAATTAATCACCATGCTACAAAAATAATACCATGTGAACCCTGTGGAAAGCTTTCTTCATAGAATATTTTCCCTCTGACTCATTATGACATTTTCTCCTAATACCTACCTGAAATTCAACACCTCTCATTACTCACCTTAGAAGTGTATAACACCTAAAGATGGTTGTCACAGTATTTACAAATTAGAAGTGTATTAATTGAAAGCAATGTCTGAGGCCAAAAATAACTTATGCACTGACAATTTCCAAGAGGTTATCTCAACACCTATTTTTCTGATAGTAATAAAAAGTCTTGTTGTTACCATAGAAACTGTCATATCTCTACCTACACTTCTCAAAGAAACACACCAATATATTCATTTGTTTTATGCCTCTCCCTGCACCCCCCCACGCCCCAGTACTTCAAAGTAATCTTGGGTGATATTAACAAATGGTGAAAGAATTGGAGGAGCATTAGGTAATATTGTCATCAAGCCTGAAAATCTCTAATCAACATAACAGACAAACCTCACTAGGCAAAGTTGTTCTCAAGTTTAAAGAAAAGTCCCTATCCTGCCAGCTACTTTGTGACTGTCAAATCCCTCTGCAGCCATGAAGTTGCTTGCAAGGATAAATTGATCCACACCTCAATGAACATTTCAGCGAGATGACTGGGAAGAAAGGAAGCTTTTTTTCTTTAGAAATGCTGTTTTGGAAGGCATTTATAGTTGCTATTAGCAGGTGAGATCAATAATTCACATCACTGCTTTTAAATATTATGCTCAAATGTCACATTATTCATTTTCCTTTATTTCCTTTCTGATATTTTTTCCACCCTCATTAGAGCAAAGTTCTCCCATCACATCTACTGTGTGCAATGGAAGGAAATGACACAAGTGAGACACTTAAATCAGAATCCTGTTGTATTTTTATTAATTTTGTATTTTCTCTTGTCACTTAGATACCATCTTGAGGAAATGGGAGGGAGAGTGCTTAGGTTGTTGCTATGTAGTGAGAGTTAAAGGAAGAAATTTGCAGTGGAACCATCAAGTAACTTCGTGCAGTGAAAGCTTTAAACAAGATTTTTGTCTTTTTTTTTTTCCTTTTTTTGTGGGGGGAGGTGGAAGGACTCTTAATTTTTGTTTATTGATTCATTGTTTTAAAAGGTATGTGGTCTCTACATTTTTGGCTTCCCATGAATTGTTTCTGATGCTGTCTGGATTCTGTCCTATTAAATGCTGGGCTGCTTATGTGAATTGAGATATATTTTTTTGAGGTAAGAAAAAGAGTTTTTATGGTGAGGACCTGCTTCCCCATATATTGAATCAGCGAGGTGTGATTATGGACAGAGTTTGATTACAGCCCAGACTCAGTAAGCTTTAAGGTTCCAGCAAGCTCTAACTTTCAACATAAACTACAAGCTGTGTTGCAGCATGACAGACTTAGCAGAACATTCACCTTCAAATCTGGCTGGTCATTACAAAAGGACT
Organism: Nothocercus julius; assembly: GCA_013398735.1. Lineage (NCBI taxonomy): Eukaryota > Metazoa > Chordata > Aves > Tinamiformes > Tinamidae > Nothocercus > Nothocercus julius. The sequence goes on along the minus strand of VZSV01000039.1, from coordinate 2,388,011 downwards.
GCTTTATTCATTACTGCACTAATCTAAGCATACCAAATTCATGCATGTTTCTTCCCTTTGTTTTACGGAAGGATTGCATATTTCAATTTGCTAAGAAATGTTGTGACCATATATAAATTAGAATGCCAGATTTTTAGAGGAGGAAGAAAACTTGGGGTGTTTCTATTATAAAGTTTTGCAATTGGAGTTTCGATGAGGTTGTTCGGGTGGACACCGGAAAGGAATCTGCTTCATCTCTGCTCGCAGTGGTAGAGGGAGCAACTGCTCTCAAACCCTGCCTACGTGCCCTGGTCTGTCTGTACAGAAGGCCTTGAGGGATATACAAGTAGGTAATTATCACAGGCCTTTGCGACTAAGAATATATGAAGTTACCAGAGAAATTCAGTTGAGTTCTGTAGCCCCAAGATTTTTTTTTTTTTTTTATGTTGCTAAGTTTTGTACTCCTTGGGAATCGCCTCTGGAAGAAGGAAAGGAAAGGAAAGGAATGAGGAAAGCAGCTGACACTACAGCTGCATGAGACTTACGAGATTGTCTATCAGCATTTTGTTTGTTCTAGGGATTTGCTTGTCAAAAATTATAGGCCAAATCCTCAATTCTTTACACAATCAAACCTCCAGAAGAGGGGACTTATTGCTGAAGTGCCGGCTAAGAGTCACCTGACAGGCAAGGCCCAGATTAGCAAAAGGTCTTAGTCGTTGCTACAGTTAAGCATTGCAGCACCTCACAGCAAGTACCTCTCTACAATTTTCCTAGGATTCACAGTTGTGGGTGAATTCCACCTGGGGACTGAAAAGGTTTCTATATTCTAAAGCTCTCTGAAATCTTAAATCCGGCCTCTTTCTTGAATTTAGGATGCAGTTTGCAGCCTGCAGTTTCATACTTCTGTGTGACTAGAATTCAAAACCCGAAACTCTCCCAGCCTTGTGCGCCTAAAAGAGAGAAGGACACAATGGCAGCCTTCTGTGCAAGGGATTAAAGGACTTAGGGAATAGGAAACGGTGTTTTAGGTCAGCCAGGCTTGAACTCAACTCTCACTATAAGGAATGTCCCCTAGCCATCAAGCTGTAGACAATAACAAGATTGAGATAGTTTTTATGTCACTACAATGCAAAGAATGTGAGACACCGCAACCTAGAAAGAGTAAGTAGAAGGGAGCATGACTTTTGTGCCTAGTAGTTCTGGAATTTCCTTTGGAGAGAAGATCCTAACTTCTGGGATTAGGTGAAGGTAACAGGAATTAAAAAAAAAAAAAAAAAAAGGCCTAGCAAAGTGTTTTGCTAAATTTGAAATGGAAAAGGGCATTTGATTTCAAACTTTTCAGAAATAAATGATGTTTTAAGTGTAAAAAATCAAAATATTCACATTCCATTTAGAGACAAAATGTTTTTGACTTTTTTTTTCCATTCCTTTTAGAAGGACCAGTTATACAAAACTGGTATGAATTCTAGGCCTTCTGCTGCCACTGAGTTTGTAGTATTTGCAGAAAGGAGTTAATTTTTTTTTTTTTTTCATTTTTCTTTTTTCTAAGTTCTAGTGCAATTAGATACTTCAGGACATAGCCATTTGGCTGAAGTTATGGACTCAAACCTTCCCGAACTCAGAGTTACATCCAGTGGAAACACTCAAGTTCCATCTTATTTCATGCTTCAACCATGCAAAACCATTAAGTTTGCTATAGAATTTCAGCACAAAACCATAAATCACCTTGAGACTACTTGAAAGGAAACAGAATTAGTGACCCTATTCTAAGTTCTGAATTCATGACAATACACCAACTCAAGCAGCTTTTATCTTACACATTTTGTGCAATTTTCTTTAAACATTCCCCTTTCTCTTTTGTTGTTTCCTTGTATCCTCCAATACTTAAGAGAAAAAGACTTCACAAAACAAATGTCACAAATAGAAATTAGGCACACACTACATGAAAGGAGTTGTTCATAATCTGTCAGAATGTGATTATCTTGAAAACACTCTCACGTAGTAGTCCCAGGTTTGTACTGTAATTTATGACACCTCAAAATGAGAAAGTGAATAATTTCTCAAAAAAAAAAAAATTCTCTTTCAGAAAGTGTCTTGAACAATTTAATACAGGAGAAATAGAAATTATCTAGAAGTACTGCAGCCTATTCCATCAGCAATGTCATAATGCAGCCAAGATAGCGAATAGCTCATTCTGATGTAGCAGGACATGTATTTTGAGCAGCTGAAGATCTATTTCAGTATATTTGTCTCTTGGGATAGCATTCTTAGTACACTGAAATACATTACTCTAGGTGTACACGCATCTTAAATATAAGTCACATTTGCTTCAATACATGTATCGCATCTTTATGTAATATCTGAGCACCAGCAGACAGGCAAAAAATACGCTTTTGAATATGCATATGTTTGAATATTGTTTAGACATCTCCAGAAATGGAGTATAAAAGTCTCCAAAATATTCTTCTCTGTTCCAAGAGGAAACAGAGTTGTTAACTGAATTTTTGTAAGCAAAAACTTACAGTGCAGATGCCTTGTTGCAAGGAGAAAAAGCCTCTTTCATTTCTATTGAACAGTTACAGAAGAAATTCACGTTGTTGTCCATGTGTGGTTAGTACCTGTCCCATGTCCTTATACCTTGACTACTGAGAATAATACTTTTGGAGCATGTTTTAACTCCAACTTGCTGAAGAGACTAACATTCATACGCAAATTTTCTAGGCTGCAGACAGAAGTCTCTGTCTATGCAGAGTCCTAATCAAACCAGGTAAGGAGAGATTCTTCTAGTCAAGTAGTACTTGCTTCAACTAGGAAAAATTACTGTGTGCTCTACTCTTTGTATCTAACCAAAGGCAAAGCTGTTGTTAACAGATGCTAGCTGGCTGTAGGAAGATGGCTTGATAATATGTTGATAAATATTCTAGACAGCACACTTTTTAATGTAGTCAAGAGAATCCTTTAGCACAGTTAAAATATCTACAGAATTCATTTGACATGCTCAGATGTAACTCATCTCCATTTCTTTAAAAACAAAGAAACCGCAGAGTAAACAAACAACGCTGCACGACTCTTGCACAGCAGGCATTTGACTAAATAACACACTTTTCTTGATAAAGGTTTAGCACTGGAAAACTCTTGGATAAGATTTCATCATTGCTCTGTATTTTGTGCATTCATTTTAGTTTGATAAGATAAAACAGACATGTCAGCAATTTCCACTAAACTACAGTTAACGAAAATAAACAAAGCGGGTCTACTTTGAATAGAATAAACCTGCATTTTGTATTGCTCTGATACACCAGTTGCTCATAGAATCATCTGTACAATGAAATTATTTGCAATCAAGCCCCTAATCAGAGTGTCTGAATAATGTTCTGCAGTCAGTGTAAAACACTATGACCTTGATTTTAGGGCTGCACATGTGCTTAATCACAGAATCATCTTCATGATGGGAACAGTCTCATAGAAACAGAGAAAAACATGAGAAAAGACAGGCAAGTCTGTCTGTACAGTGCTAATGTTACAAATGCAAATGAAATTAATTTTTGCATACTGTGAGAAACTGATTTTCATAGCAATTAACTCAAGCATCACTAACATTGTATCTATGCATTCAGATAGGCATTTAAAAGACTTCTTGGTAGCAGAATATTTTATGTCTCTAACATACGGTCACTGATATCTTAGCTGGGGATTTTGAAAGATGTTACTGACTTTCAGTAAGACTTGTATTCCTAAATCCTTTTCAGTTTAAGGGTACAGACACCTGAAAATTATCTTCGTACCCTCTAACTCAAGACAGTGCTTAAAATATCCAGCTTACGTATTTGGTTCTAAACAGGTCTTGGAAGGAGCCTACATCTTTTCCAAGTTCAGTTATGTAATCTAAAGTTTGCAAAATAAAAAAAAAAAAAATGCAGTGGATTTTAAAAAATCTATATTTCTAATGCTTATGAAAGATGGAAACAATGTCTGAAGTATTGAACAGAATCAGAACCTGATCACTGAATACCAGTGAGAAGAAAATAAGTGCACAATACATAATAATCTCTCAAGAAGCAGATCCAATATAAGAGGAACAAATAGTGCAGTGTGATGAGTCATTAACAAATATTTTCGCAGAGGTGAAACTGCATTATGCCAGCACTTTGTTAGCAGGAGCAGTGCATCTTCATTTTGTGCTTATTCTGCAAAGTTAGTGGAAAAAACTATCTCCACTACAGGGGCAGTGAGCATATGTAATGCAAACATTTTGACAGTGAACGTAAACAGCTTTCCTGCATTTTAAACCATTAAATCAAGGACACAAACTTCCATGCTTTTGCAGATTGCAGTCTTCGCTGTCTATAGTGAAGATGGTGTTGCATCTGTTTTGTGTTTATAATTGCATGTTATGTTGTGCCACTGCGACTGAGTTTTAGTAAACATGTTCTTTTTTTTTTCCTAATTGTCATGGACACAAGGGTCTTACTGTGATGCAGAGATTCAGTAATATGCTCCTGAGAAATACTTTTAAATAGTCATTGGGATTATTTTAATATTGCTCTTGCTTGCTCACGTGATGGGAAAGCACAGCAGTGTGACTCCCTTTTGATTTGTGACTTCTTGCATTTCAATTTCAGCCGATTGGCTTAAAGCTGTGTGTTTTTGGCTTGGTTCCTGAACTGAAGCCTCCAAGGGGCCCTCATCTGTAATATGCTGTAACTAGGAGTCTGTCTGTGCTTCTGTCATTGGAAAGGGTGCAGGGTCTGTCCCGAAATGCTTCTCCCACCCCTCTTCTGCATCCTTCCGCCCTGTCCCAAAGCGGTTCTGCAGGGAAAATGAAAGCGTCTCAAGCAGGAGCAGAAAGCGCATGTCAGGATGGGCCCTCCAAGTGGCCGAGTGGTGCCCCAGGGAAAGAAATATCCACAGACTTGTGGGGCGAGTGACGTTTTGTGGAGGAGGGAAAGCCAGAGAGTGAGTTACCAACAACGGAGCAAATGATTTGTGAAAGAGGTAATATGATTCTCTCGGGTTAAAGGAAAAGTTTTCTTTTCTAATAAATTATTTCTCCCCCTGGTTAGTAAATCATTTCCCCTTCCTAGTACATTTAATTTGCTATTCCTTTTAATTATTGCTTGTCCAGGTGGATTTTAAAGACTGCAACTTAAAAGGATTCTAACTTAAACTTGGCAAAAAGCCACCCCCACCACATCATTAACTGAAAGACAATCATACTCCAGCTTCCCTTATAAAAATACAGGTAGGGTCTGAAGGACCACAGAAAATGTTTTTCTAAATGCAACACTTTGCATTAATACAAAAGTCTCTGGCTTTTATGTTGGGCCCCTCTGACCCGTCTTGAATGCAGTGGCAGTATGTTAACATAGCAGTTTGTGTCCCTCAGACAATGCAGTTTCAGAAAGAGATGCATAAAATGGTATTTTCTTGGAGGGAAAGTGTCTTCTCATTGCCGTTACCTACTTTAACTCTGATTTGTTACAATATATTAGAATATACCCCTCAGCTTTCACTGGAGGGAACAAATTGGGAACGTGCCTTTTGTGGACAAAAGGAAAGGGTTTTTTTTCCCAACATGTCATGTCCGTAAGTGCTGAGCTGTGTTTACCTTACAGCCCTGCCTCTATCTCAGTATGTGGCTGGCTGACTTGTACATTGAGATTTATTTCCAAATCAGCTGCATAGCAGTGTAGCCTGCCTGCTGAATACACAGACTCACAGCTGGCTTGTCCTGATATTTTAAAGTCATTTCCAGTAGCATATGATGTGTTCCCTGGATAGTTTATATTGGGGTGGGAAGGAGGAGAAAAAGAACGACCAGAGGGAAGCAGCTCTTATCTCTTTGGGGAATGTGGTTTGGAAATGGAGACACCCCCAAGGTCCACGGTTACTTGATCCCTCTCTGTGCTTGACACCCACTCCCCCCCACACCCTCCCCCAAAAAAAAGACTCTCGCTGCCATTAAGCACCTGATAAGTCGACAGCTTTTATAAAGTGCTCCTACTTAAAGTACTTAGTCTTCATGGGATGAACACCGTGTTCTCCTGTCCTGAAAAGGGTGGTCCCAGGCTCAAGTTTAATGCACCCAGGCGTCGGTGCCCAGAGCAACGCAACAGAAGCAGCAGCGGGGCAGGGGAGCTCCTGGCACAGGCGCTCCCTAAGTACTCGGGGGCACAAACTGCAGACTGACTTTGCATTCTAAAAGGCTGATTATCAGCGGTCAGGAACGGCGTGTGAAGGAAATGGCCCCTTGCGATTCGCAGTTTGGAGCCGTTCTGCACACTCCAGTGCCCGTGGAGCCTGCGCCCTGGAAGGGAAACTTTCTGCCAAGGAGAACGGCTGTTCTGGCGCTTCAGGACGTTACCCTGACACTGAAGAGCAGGTGTCCATGTGCCAGGATGCCTCTGTGCCATGCTGGGTTTGCTAAATGGAGGATAGGCATTGGGTGAAATCAATAAGGATCAAACTTTTGTTCAGGCCTAATGAATCTAAATTCTTCTAAATTCTTCTAAATTCAATCAGCCTTTCAAAAGGTGCAAGGCTGCACCGTGCCCTTCCCCCTATCCAAGAGGCTCTTAAATTTCTTGCTTCTTCCCGACACGGAAGGATACCTCTAATTACTCAAAATGCAAAAGAAAAGCTGTTTGAGCATATGCCTTAGTTAAGCGGGGGAAAGGGGCTAAGTCTTCCTTTTTACTCATATATAATAAGACTCTCCAGTTAGATACACAAATTTGAAGACCAGCCTTTTGGTTAGTTCTTATATTAAGGGTATTGCTTTGTCTACCTACTCTTACAAATTTGGACTAAACTAGGCAGTTAACCAGCTTCTTGAAGAGGTTTCTTTTAGTCACTGGATTTGGCAATGTTTAGATTTCCTTCTGTCCCTCTCCTTTATTCTCGCTTTCAAATCCCTCATGTGAGTGAGTTCTAAATTTGCCTTAGTGAAAAATTTGTATTCTGTGTTAACCAAAGCTGGATGAAAAATTAATGACATTAAGTGCAGTTCTGAAAAGTTTTCATGAAAATGGAAGTGCAAGTCAATTCCTAAATATGACTAGGTTCAGCAGTTGTGATATGTTACCACAATACGTAGGTGCATATATAGGTACAACCACCACTGCATCCACTTAATGGTATAACCTGAAGAAATAGGGCACTTCTACATGGTCTTCATGCCCGTGACTAGGCTTTTAGGTGAATGGTGGATCAGTGACTCCTAAAAGTAGTCATTTTCACTGAAACAATGTTAACTGATCAAGTACTTATTATCAAATGTTATAAATATGGCAGGCTGTTATCTGCCCATGAAGTGTGTTTGTCTGTTCTGCTGCATAAACAGCCCCTGTTATGTTAAAATATGAGCCTGTCACAATAGTTAATGAATTCATCTCGAAAAGACCAGTATGAAATGAATCCCTCATTTTCCTGGGAGAAACTGGTTTGTCCTGTCAGAAGATTGTCCTGGTTACAGCTCTAGAAGCGGGAACGCCCAGTCCATGCTCAGTGCAACCTCTTAAAGCATCTCTGCGGTATTGTTGTTGCAGCTATTCTGCATCTTCAGGTCTTCACTGATGCCACAGGCTCTTGTCACACTCCTCTGTTTCACAAGCATCCCACTTTCTTCAAGAAGGAAGCACCATGCCAGTATCCATAAAGCCACAAAGTAAAAGGGCGAAGGGAAAGAAACTATAAGGGTTGTGGTTGGGAATGTTGGCTTGGTTTGTCTATCTGGGAAGCCCACAGCAGCACCCTGGCAGCCCCTGTGGCTTCTTTACATTTTCCTGCCACAGTAGCTGGAGGCCTGAAACTCTCAGGACCAAATCAGGACCATGAGGCCCTGCGTGCTCCCGTGATCATCTGGAAGTATTCTAGGCACTGGGCAGAGCGGGCTCTTGTTTTCATTGTATTTCAAAACACATGCTCTGCAGTATTTTGAAACCAACTATCTGGGGAGGCTCAAGTCTCAGCTGCCTAGAGATAAAACCCAAAGAAACCTTTCCGAGCACTCCAAAAGAGTGCTAAGAGAGCTAAGAGCATTTGCCCTATAACAACCCACAGCAGCCATGAAAGAAGTCCTCACCCTGCTCTGCCTTACTGGTGAGCCCCTGCACGAGGGCTGGGGCTCACACACCAGCTACTCAAGCAGCTGAAGTGGAGAGAACAAAACAGCGCAGCACAGCTTCCACAAGGAGGGGGAAAGAAACAGAAGAAAAGATGGATATGCTCCTATCATCCTTAAAATAGGTAGCATGTCCCTGGCACCTGCTGCTGACCAGCAGATGTTTTGGGTGGACCTGTACAGTCAAAGACAACTGAAGACTGAACTGCAAAGGCACCGATCTGTCTCAGGCACTGTGTTTGTAATTAATAATCCCTCAGGTTTACCCAGCCCCCCTGAACTCAGCTGCTTTCCAAATGAGATGCACAGTTGGTAGCTCTTCTGCCCTTTCCTGAGGCAGAGCAAAAGACGTATATTGGGTTCAGCTCTCTGCCCGAGACTCTAACTCCCGGGCAGTATTTTCATTCCCATTCTGGTTCTCTACAAACTGCCACATCCTGGCAAATGTTATCCTCTGTATGATTCAAAGGAAATGCTCACATAAATAATAATCTCATAATCAGATAGTTGAAGGAAATAATGTCAGAAAACTGACACCAAAACCAATTTGCTTAATCCAAAGCAAGACCGGGTTCTGCCTCGACAGGTAGAAGGGTTTACAAATGAATGAAGCTACCTTTCCAAAGGTAGCTAAAACCCAGTCCTCAGCTGCTAGGTTTAGCCTTGCTTTGTACCTTTAAATTGCAGCTGTAAGAGTATAAAGAAAAAAAAATAAAAGTCAGCCTTGGATTTTCCTGCAATTATGTTGTTTAGGTTTTTTAAACCTCACAGTTTCCTTGAGGGGAAAAAAGTTAACGTGTCAAAATACATCAGACCTTCTGATTTGGAACAGGATTTACTGAGTTTCCTTGCTAGCTGTTTCAAGGTTCAGCTTCAAATTAAATCTCTTCTAATGAGAAATACAACATTCATTAAATAGTAAACATCTGTTTGGAATACCTATAGTATCCTTCTTTATTCTAAAAAGCAATATCACAAGACAAGCTCTCTACAACGCTGATGGTTGTTAGCTACAATAGAAGTCTTTATTTTTATAGTATTTTTAAAGAATTGTTTTCGTAACAAATTAAAGAAATTTGGACTGTGGATGCACACATCTGCAGTATGTCCTCAAGGCACTAACCTTACCCAAGAACACAAAGTCCTTGTTATGATATGCAAACTAATGAATCAGCTGAAGGAAGCATTTATATTTTGACAGTGTTTTAACTTTCTCTGACTCAAATTAGCTGCGACTGTAGTTGTTACTCTGTAAGGTTCTGTGAACTTTCTTGCTAAAATTAGTTTTTTCACTGATGGCTGTTGTCACTAAGAAGGTAATAGGCTGATAAGGGAGTAGCTAATCTGAAGCTATCCCTTTCACATATTGATGTCTGGAGAAAAACAAGTTGCAGATCGTAACTTTCTTTTCATTTTTGGTCTTGCCTGTGATATGTTAAAACTATAATGGTCTTAACAGGTTTAAATATAAAATTAAATTAATTTTGGGTAATGTCACTGTCTCTTTGTGGACAGGGTGTGCTTTAATACAATGTATATTTTTGTGTATTACTCCAGAAATGCTTAAAAGAGCTTCATACCTAAAACGTTCCACAGGGGCCCTGCTTATGGACTAACTTGTGCTAAAAGGATGTATTGTTGATTGATTTTGCCTGTTCTATCAAAATAAGCATATAGGAGCCCTTAAAGTCAATTTATCAACAATTTCAACTAACCTTAATCACTGTGCTAGGTATTTTATGCAACGCTTCCTTAGCGGCTGTCGCATCCTCAAATTTCCCACTGTCAAGCTCCTTCACAACTCTGACTTCTGCTTAGATCTCTGCTCTAGAATTAATACCAAAATGCACTTAATTGGTTATAATTGCCTCTCATCTTCCTTTTTTTTTTTTGATATGATTTGAGCTTCCACACTGATAAGGCAAAGCCAACTGAGCAGACTGTTCATGTTCCACAAGGGTTTGGATTAGTTTATTGTAGTTGTCTGTCTGTCTGTCTCCAGCTGTCTCCAACATGGCATCTGTTGTAGTTGGAGTCTGTTGTGTGTAACTATGTGTGTAATACCCTCCTGGAGGTAATGCCGTTGTAGCCGCCTGAGACGGCTGTGGCACTCCAGCGTGTTTGGGTGTCTGTGGTCCCTGGCACAAGGAGCCAAGAACCACTTGACTGGCCCTGCGACATAGTCCTCCAAGCTTAGTACAGGCTTGTTTGCATGGCAGCAGCAGCACGAGGAGGTGGTGCCCCCCTAGTAGGAAGAGGATCGTGCCTTGTGCCCTCTACATAGTTAGTGTGCATGCAAAACTCTCATCTAACCATCCTGGAGATACTATTTAGAAGAACAGCTCATACACTTACTCAAAGATTATACAAACAATGCTGGGAAGGTCAGTGTCTCGATGGATTACGTGGCATGTGAAGACCAGCCATGTAAATTAAGTTCCTCTGGAGCAGTACTAACTTACCCAGTACTGTATATATTTATTTTTCAGCTTTCTTCATCTCTTAATTATATGAATCAGCCTTTCTATTTTTTTATGCTGCTCACTGTCTTTCTTTCCACTTCACACTTCTTTCCCAAAGCAAAAAGCTCCTGGGTGGTGCTAAGGGAGATTTCTTCTGTCATATAAACAATGCTGCTTCATACGGGCTTGTCTTCTGCTCATTGCTTGCAAAAGTGAGGGGAAGGTAGTGCATTATGGGGGAAAAAAAAAGTTGATCTTTTTAAAAATTTTATGTCCAGTAACTTTGGTTTAATAAATTTGCAAAACATTGTATAGAGCCTGTATGATTAACACTTTTGTACATACCTTCTTACACCTCCACTTCCCCACACCTCTCTACCTTTAAAAAGGTACCACTATGTTTAAAATTACTTTTCTGTAATATAGTATTACTGCTGGGGGTTCGAACACATCAGATCAGGATATGACTGTAGTGTTAAGCTATTCACTGGACATTTCTTTGCTAAAACAGTTCAGCTCATAAAACCACAGCTCAGATATCCATAGTGGAAGCAAACACCATATATACATAGAAATCACTTCTCATCCATTATATAGCTCTCTTTTTCCTCTATTTTTCTTTTTTCTTTTTTTTTTTTTTTTCCCCAAAACTTGGAAACTTTACAAACGTGCAGCCAGGCACCTCCCTTTTTCTGGGAATGGAGGTAATAGCCCTCCTGTCTCTCTGTGCGCCCCTTCACACTGCTTTTATGAGATGGTTACTCTCCACGTAAGTGCCAGCATTCACTCTTCTCCTCCATTTTTGCCTTCTTGGAAGTTACCTTCAGGGTGCTTTGCCTTCTCCGGTTGGAGCCGTTTCTGCTGTTCCCATGGGCTTCCCTGGGCTGGTGTAGCCAGGACTGATCCTTCGCACGGGGACTGTCTCTGACATGGCTCCTCCAGAACGGAGTCCCCGCCGTGGCTTTGATTTGGAGCATTCTGTGATGACCTGCACAGCTCCGAAATGTCTTTGCTCCTCTTCAGTTTGTTTCTGCTTTTCTATCGTATGTTTTCTGGTAAGGGCCACAGTGTGCCAGATTCACAACACAGGAGCCTAAGGCTCAGCCTCAAAGGACCTGGTATGCAAAGTTATTCCCAATTCCAGTCCCCCTTTCACCTCTATAAATGATTGTATTCAGTTCTCTACAATAAACCCTTTCTCACCTCTCTGTGTGTGACATACCTTGTGGATTCTGTGGCTGTATATGAAAGAGGCTATGCCGAAAATGAATACCTCTCGTATTAGTAAAACACATATATTAAAGAACTACATTAAAAAAATCATTCTGTCATTCTTCATCATTCTTCTGTGTTATACTTACTACTGCTAATATTTTCAGTTTAGATTCCTTACATGATTTCTTCAAATGTATGTTTAAGCATCTGAATATATGTTGTACCATGGAGGAAGCTCAATATCTACAATTTTGTGAGTATCCAAGACATCCCAAAACAAAAACTTACCAGGATTTGGATAGTTTTGTTTTGTTTTGAGATAAGGTTTAGATGCCAGACTAAGCAGTTCTAACTCTACCTGTCCAAAATTCATGAGTAATAGGAATCTATAAATTGGCTAAAGAATTTTGAGATTAAAAACAACAATAATAACTTATGCAAAAGCTGTTTTGAGGCTTATTTTTTAATGTTTTGTTCTATTTTCTGATACTGCAGCCCTTATGGTTTGTACTTTTAAGATCTTTCTTCACAACCAGGAGGGCAAACAACTTACCATTTTCATCAAACGAGAGCTTGACACTTCCATGGGAGTTCAAGTGCTGCAGCTTTTATTATTTTGTCAGGCTTGTTTACAATACTTAAAGCTCAATTGAGAGCTAGTAACGAGGGACTCTGAAAATTTTAGCATCTGCATCTGAATGTATTGTTGTGAGACTCCTTCTTACCCACCTCATCTTTGAAATATCTCCATACACAGCTCCAGTGTCTCCAAGAACTACGAACCTTCTGAAACAAGCGTAATCCTCCTTATACAGCTCAGGTCTTGTGTTTCATAAAAGCAGTGGCACTGAAATGGGAGTTTTGAGAAGGGTCTTGATCCACAAATCATGTTCTTGGCTACAGCATTTCGTCTTTATCTTACTAGGTGAGAATTATTTGGTGATAAGAAGGAGTGCTTTCATTAATGCCAAACTTTATTTCCTGGCAGGACTATTATTTTTAACCCTGTTCTGCGGTATTTGTAACACTTTATAGCTGCGACGTGCAATTCCAACTATTAAATCTGTGCAAATCAGCATGGTCTAGAAGTTTGTCTTCAGTGCTTTAGACACCCTAATGTGCAGTGTCATCTTCAGAGAGAGAAATAGCTGAAATATTTAAGCTGCTTTCCATTTATTTTGCACTAAGGCATTGCCTCTTTCTTGATCATGTAAATTTGGACACTTCCAAAATAGCAGAAGGTGTTTAGATGTTTCAGAAAGGATAGTCCCTTTAAAAACAAAAGCCAAAACAACCTTTTAGGAAATCTCAAGGTCTGCTAGCTTCTCTTTTACCTATACTACTTCTCCCCTGCTATGGACTCTCTCTGTTTTGCCACTGCTGCCATGAATATATTGCTAAGGCTGCAAAATGCAAGAATTCAGCCTGCACCATTGAAATCAATATGAATTGTCTTCAGTGACTCTTACGAAGATTTATGTTTTACCAGTAATGCTGGCTGAGCCAGTCCTGTTTCCTCTTCCTTCTCTTTTGATACAGCCACCAAAAAAAAAAAAAAATAGTAGTTAAAGCATGTAAAATCTGAACGCTTTTGATTCAGATTTATATTACTTACCATTTATTTATTTGCACTGTATTAATCTATGCATAGATGTATATATACACACACATATACACATTTATACACGTATACACTTATATACATATACACTTAAAAGTGTGTGTATGTTTTTATGCACATGTATAAGTGTGTATATATGTTTTTATATAAAAGTTGTATTTGTCCATTTGTAGCCTGGCTAAGCTGGCTGCTGTGAGCGCCCACTCAGCCCCACAAATAGAAAGGGCAGTGAAGAGCCGTAACTACCAGCCAGGGGAAGGTGCTCTCTGACTTGGCACTGCCACTGCAGTAGCAACGGCGCACTCGCAGCTTCAGAGGGTGCAGCCACGTACGTTTTATTTGATGGGGGACGTGAGTGACTAAATATGCTGACAGTCCCATTGTTCCCTTACGTTCCTGCACCCAAATTGGGATTTATCCCTCACTTAGGGGTCCCAGTAAACTGTAAGGCTGTGTTATAACGTGGTGGAGGAAACCAGAAAACCTGAAGTTTTGGGAGGGTGATTTTTAATGATGAGTTTATGGCGTAGCCCCTCAGAAAGTTTTCTCAGCACAGTTCAGGGGACAGTGAACTGCAGTTTGAAGGAGCCAGAGTATGCAGGGGAGGGTTGCTTTAAGCCATTTTCTCAGCCAGAGAAAACGTGGGCAGAACCACATCCTGCCTCCTGATTCAGGTGCATTTGCAGTGGTTGGTCTACACCTTGAAAATATGAATACCTGAGTTCTAAAAAGCATCTGTTTCTGTAAAATGGTTAATTAACCCAGTCATTTAATTGGTTAGGTAAAATAGCTAACCCATAATTTAAACTTCTGGTGGCATGCTGAAGGTACTGCTTTGTAGGAGACTCATAATACGCACTTCGGTGGCACCACTCGCTCTTGCTAGCTTTTAGAAGCGACCCGCAATACTCAATTCACTAGTGCCATTGCTTTTCAATGGAATTTAGACTCCTAAGTCATGTAGCTTCTTTTGAAAAAATTTGCCCTTAATGATTTTCTTCGGGAAAGTTAAAAAGCCCCCATGCCATGAGCAGTTGTACCAAGACAAAGCTTACCGTGTTGGGTGCTTAGTCATAAGGACTTAGCGCTCTTCCTTGTGTGTGTGCGTGTGGCTTTGCCACACAGAAATTATCTGGTTTTCCTTTTCTCCCTTATGTGCGGAGAAAAATATGCAGGAATTTAAAAGAGGACAGACTGGTCTCAAACGCAAACCGGTTCCTTTTATTCATCTCAGAGCTGGGCTAGAAGCGGAGTCCAGAAGCAGTCCCAGTAAAAAGAACTGCTTTATGCAAAGGGGAATAAGAAAAGGAAAAGAGCAAAGTAAAACTACTGAGCTGTAAGAACAGCGGAGCTGCAACACTGTTTAACATTCAAGCAACTATCTCTGGAAAGGAAGCAGATTATGTGGTATCATATTGCAAAAGGGCTGTTCAACCCTGTTGCGCTCACTCGGAGCTACATATTTACTTTTGTCACTGTGCAGCAGCGATTGCATTATATCCTTCCTGCCAGGACGTGAGGAGAAACAGAAGGTTAAGCCCAAACGGGGGAGGGGAGAAGAGGGAGGGAAAAGCAGCAGCAAAAGGGCTGGAAGGGGAGAAAAGAACAGCCCAAGAGAAAAGAAAAAGTTCCTCGTGGAGGCAGGAAAAGATACTCAGGAAAACGGAGAAATGGGAGATTGGATGCTGCATGGATGGGATTACCAGTGCCGTCGTGTTTCAGCTCTGACGGGACTGGAAAGCCAGATAGTTTGGTCACCAGAGATGAGAGGCATTTTATTAAGCCTAGATAAAAATGGGAGGCACAGAGTCTGGCACCAGCGTAGCCTAAAGGAATTTCCATGATTTGTGCCATGAATGCTGAATGGGACACTTGTAAAAAGCACCTTTCTCCTAAGGACAGCTCACTGGAATTTGCAAATATAGCTCAACCCACACACACGCACAGTAAAAAACACCCAAAGAAGCAAAATAACGATCTGAATTGAAATAGTACAAAGTGACAAACACGTGAAAGGGCTTTTCTCGAGATGTTGAAACCTACACCCAAACATACCCCACGGAACCTTCAGGGCACACTTGGATCGATAGTTTCAAAGGCGACAAAAGTTTTGGGGTAGATGAGGGACAGGGCAGATTTTGCCTCTTTGGGAAACTGGAAAGAGCTCTGAGTCCCCAGCTCGGGGCTTGTCCAGTCCCACGCACTGCAGGGCCCCTTGCTTGGTCTCCTGTGAGGCACTGCATAAGCCCACACAACATTGGATGGTTCCCTTTGCTAGGGAAGGAATATTCAACCCATTAAAAGTATGCCTTGGCTTAAGCAGAAGTGGCATTTTTCTCCCCAGACGTGTTAGCGAACTCGTTCTAACTGCTGTGTTACATATTCCGATGCAGGCTGAGCGTGCAGCGTTTTAATACGTGTTAGGTACTGCGCACGAGCCTGAGCAGCCGGCCAACAAAACCATATTAACGTACAATTTGTCCTGTCAAAAACAGGAGTCTAAAACTTGTTAGCTAACATGCTTAAGAGAAAGAAAACAAAACACTTTTTATTCACATCTACCAGCAGCCCTACTGCTGAAGGAGGTTTGTGAGTCTCAAGATGACTGATGGTAGGGAATAGCGAAAGGAAGCCAAAAGGGTATCTTGTGTTACAATTGTCTCTAAAAACGTGGGTTTATAACGGCATGGAAGCCTTTTGAATCTGTCTGTTCCAAATTAGGTGTATGGGAAGGGTAGAAAGATCTGCTAAGTAAATGGGAAGTACTTTAAAAAAAAAAAAAAAAAGACTCTTGCTTGGCTTTGAGGCAAAGTGTGTGTCCAGAATAGTCCAGAGGGTACTGAGCTGACGAGAAGGAGAAAGACAGTGTGGGATTGCCTTGGCACGGAGTAAATGAGAGCAACTTTGCTGAACACAGCCAGATTTAGTCTGGTGCAATGGAGAAGAATAGCATCCTGGAGCTGCGGTATTATTATCGGTCAGATAATCAGATTTTC
Source organism: Nothocercus julius (assembly GCA_013398735.1). Classification (NCBI taxonomy): domain Eukaryota; kingdom Metazoa; phylum Chordata; class Aves; order Tinamiformes; family Tinamidae; genus Nothocercus; species Nothocercus julius. Next base: position 2,371,616 of record VZSV01000039.1, on the reverse strand, counting down.
CACTGTCTCTGCAAGATAAATACTAACTGGAAAAAGAACCTCTGCCTGACTCTTTCTGGCTCTCACGTGCTGTAGTGGTAGCTTGTTTGGCAAACTCTGCAGAGGTGTGGACGTCTCTATTTGAACTGCGGCAGTCCCCGGGCAGATGGTGCTGCTGGTTTGGATCCTCTGAGCTGCTGTGCTTCTTCCAACCAAATTATGGTTTTCCATCACACCAGCGCCAATCTGCTCCTTGTATTTATATGCTACAATAAGCATACACAACACATAAAGCAACCAGAGGATCTTACAGTATAGCACAGGCTTAACATAGCAAAGGATGACAATAAACAAAGGGAGGAAAGAGGAAGAATGAAGGGAAGAGTGAGAAAACATGAAGAAATCATTCTATACACATCAACCTTTACTTCCTTTTATTATAAGAGCTTTACTTAAACAATGATCAAGTACTGAATGCCTACAGTTCTGAGCGCTAAGTTTGCTCATGGAGCATCAGCAAGCTAAGGAGCTGTCAGTAAGATGGCTTGGGGAAAGCAACAGCAGTATTTTTCACTGAGAGAGCCTCCTCGTTACCTTGTTTGCAATTGCTACCTGTAATAAATTCGCAGCACTTGCCCTTGCTAGCAGTGAACATGAAGGGAGGGAGTTCTTTGGACTTGTTCTTCCTTGTTCCGCAGCCAAGGAGACTGTTTTTAAGCGAGTAAACCCCAACCACATATGCCACAGTTGCATTAGCATAAACGATAACAAGATAGTGAGTCCTGGACAAGAAGGTGTTTTAATGCAGCATAAAGAAGAGAAATCCCTGCTTCCCTTCTTTGTGTCTGCAGCTAGAGCACAGCCAGAGAACAGCCAGATGAGAGGAAAGGTCCAGGTAAGGCTGCTGGCAGGAGATACCAAGGAGAAAGGATTCCCAGAAAAGATGGATATAGTACCTGGTCAGAATCCGTAGCTGAGAGACAAAGGAAAATGGGTTTGAAAAATCATGCTAGGCAGAATGTGTTGAAAATTATTTATAATATATAGACAAAGACCCTATATGAAGATTCCCAGACCCAAATCCTTTACTTTTATGGCTGACTACTGTGACCAGACTGATAAAAAATGGCCCATTAAGAATGAATGGAGTTATTTAGACTTTATACATAATCGTGGTGCAGCTAATGCGAGAGGGTGTACAGGCCCTTCAGTGTTGCTTCCTCCTCCTTCTCCTCCTGCCCTGATCAATAGATATTAACATAGTCTGCTGCCCACGTTATGCTGAAAAGTTCATACAACAATAAAACCTATTTTCTGGGAATGCACATGAAGCGGGAAACTGTTAAGAAACTAGTGCAGCAAGGAACTACAATAAAGCAGAGAATATGGGAGAATATGGTCTCGAAGAGGAAACTGGCACACGGCCTGTGCCTCGCTGCTCAGGGAATTCCACCGGAGCACAGCGCTCGCAAGGCAGGATTTGGGCTCGTGACCTTGGTTTGATTTGCGTGTGCTTTTCCTGCGGTCTGTGGTTGAAGGAAAAAAAAGGTGCTGAAGTAGGCCCTGGAAAACACAAATCCTTTTGATTTGATTTTTCTTCCAACTCAGAATTTAGGATTAAAGCCTAGCTCCCTTGGTCCATACTTACTTCATCAGTGAGGCAGCGACTAAGCCACCGAGGAGCATGTGGGCTATATAAAAACACTGGCCAATAAACTGACCGCACACAGTAATCCTCATGGCAGGAGTGTCCTAGTGCCATGATGAGTCAGCCCTCCTGGCTGTCATCCTTGCATCACCTAGGCAGTCAGTAACATGCACTTTGGTAAGCTACCAAAAGTGTCCCTGGGCGCCTTGTGCATTGATCTCCTAGTGAGCCCTTCTGCCACAAGATGGGGATCAGTGTTATACCAGAGAAATATCAGGCTCAGATTGACCCATGCTGCATGTACTGCAGGTAGTTTGTGCTTAATGGTAATGCAAAAGAGGCTGTTGGCAAGCCTACTCTGGCTCTGGATCAAGAGAAATGCTCCAAGTTGCCTTGGCAGATAGTATTCAAGCCATAGGTGATGAGAGTGACTCCTCAGTGACTCCGCCAGCCTGTCCCCCTTCCTCACTGCAGGTTCCTACCTACATTATGTCCTCCTGGAGGCAGGTAGCTGGATACCTGTGTATGAACTTGTTTTTGTCCTTTTCATCTAATTACTACTAAACACCTAGACTAAGTGTAGCTCTTTTGCTTCAGGGAGAAATTGTAATCTTATACTAACAGATATTTTCTTGGACACTGTAAATTATCTTGCTCGGTCCTGACTTTCCTAAAATTTTGAGAAGAATCCTTTCATGTTGTCCATTTCAAAACCCAACATTCATAATACTGTGTTAGTCAAATGAGAACTGTTTGATAGTATTTTTAAAGCTATTTAAAAAGGAAAATATAATACTCTTCTGCTCAAAAATATTTTTAAATAATGTGGCCAGTCTGAATGTATGTGAGGAGACAATGGCACCTGGTAATCTGTGAAAGAAAAAAGCTAGATTCAGCCATCTTCTATTACCAAAACTTCTGGCAAGAGACCCAACTCTAATTGTATTATAAAACATTAACTTTGTTAACTTGCTTTTGACTGTACACAAAATCTCTCAGTTGGCTTGTCACCTGGAATGCTAAAAAAAGATCAGTCAAACTGTGTCAGGTAGTGCAGACTTAAGAGAGTCTGGCTGGGCTGATGAAAGTCATGTTTAGTTCTGGATCAGATTCATGTTTGAGTTCAATTTGGAAGGCAAACCAGGGATATCACTTGGATTCGATCTTTAAAATCTTGACAATCAGCTTTCTAGGATTCTGGTATCTAGTGTCCATATTTAATGTTGCAGAGAATATAGACCCCCAGAGGACCAGTGTGAGTCATGACATGATTTGTCCTCATGTCCATCAGCCAATAACTCATGAAAATAGCTGGATTAATTAAATAAGATTCACAGCCTTATCTGCCACCAAGGTATCCTTAATGCAGCTGAGAACGGTAGAACAGGGATGGCTGAAGTTATCTTTCCTTAGCCTTTGCTCTCTGAGAATGCCCAGGAGCCTTTTTCGTCACTGCATAGTTTAAAACAGCATCAGAGGATACACTTTTGCTTTCCTTTGAGTGAGGTGTAAACAGAAAGTAGCTTAAAATTCCTTAGGGGGAAAATTCCTTCTGTCTTCTGGGTGACAGCCTTAAAACAATGGAAGCTGTAGCTTAGGGTACCATATTCATGTACTAGAACGCTTAAAAAGGGGGAGTCTGGGCATGGCTTTTGTTTTACTACACTCTGTCTTGTCACGCTAGTAGGAACTCAGTTGTGCAGAGATATATTTTTGTAACTGTATTTCATGGTTAGTGTAAATGGTAATCGGCCTCTATTACCTTGGCCCTCAGTCAAAATGATGCAAAATCCTGGCTGTGCTGTGGAGGGCCTCGTCACTGGGTTCCTCTCTGGAGGCTGAATGGCAGAAGGAAGGTAGTGGCTTTCCTGCAGCTTGCTCAGAGCAGCTGGTGTCCAGGCTCTTATTCCCAGAACATGAGGAAAATGTAAAGGCCAACGTGGCCAATTCAGAAGACCCTGTTGTCCACATCTCTGTTAGGGCCAAGGGGGCTGAGGAGACAAAGTGAGTCTGTGAGATATGTAGATTACAGACTGTTTCCTGCCCATACAGCTCATTTTCCTTATGCTCAAAATGTGAAAAATATATAGATTAGGATTTAAGGCCTAATCTATAGGTGGGGTTTTCAGCTCTGATTTAGCCTTACTTGTGCAGGTTCTCTACTAATCTTGTGCAAGGAGCTGTTGTTCTTTCTGTCATCATACAGTCCCTGTAAACACAGCATCTGAGGAGAGCTAAGGACAAGAAAGAAGTGCATGATGACAATTTGCTATAACAATTATAGTTTAGCTATGAAGATGCATTATTTGAGCTGAAAGGGTCAGGCATAGCAAAAGCTCTTCTTTCATTTAAATTTTTTCACAAAGCTTGGCTGGAGAATAGGTAACTGGATTGGCAATTAACACTGTAACAGAAGTAAGTGGGAGTGATTTTTCTTCCATAATGCAGATGGATAGGGGTTTTGTAGATGCCTCTTTTGTAAGGGGCATTAGCTGTTCCTTACAACATCCTCCCATACAGAGAAAGTGTTATTCTCGAGGCCTCGTTCAAGAAGATACACAGGTTGGATATGGCTTGCAATAAGGAAATGAAATTCTCTCAGATTCTGTGGACAAAGCAGCACAAACTCTGGTATTTTCAGGAGCAAAAGAGGTTTACAGCATTTGTACTGTCCTTGGTTTGGCAAAATGCCATATGTCTCCACTCACTGCAGAATTTAATAGAAATAGGATAAAAATCCAACCCAAAACTCATTTAACCAAGCATTCTTGGCCCCTCACTTATTAGGAAGTTTTGCTTCCCATAAATTGCTCTTTTTTTTTTTATATATATAATTTAGCAGTATAATCACAATAAACAGAAGTGGTAAGTTGAATAATTTTAACATATATCTTGAAAACCTTATAGGACTTCCTAGATTTTGTCTTTCTTTTTTTATTCAAATAAATGGAGAAGAAGCAAATAAAATCCTGAGCTCAAGCTGATTGCAAAGTTCAGCTAGGATTTCAACATGAGCTTGCAATACTCTTTCATGTACTACTCTATTCAGTTCATCACTCTTTACTGTTAGAGATAAAGAACAGCTTGCTTGTTAAGGCACAAAACAGGACCATCCAGATTTAGTTTTCTGGTTTATCATAGTTCAGAGTAAGCCACTTTGTTTAAAAGACCTAGAGAGATTTAACTCCTCTTCTGGTAGCCCCAACTTCCAGTGATTTCAAAAACACAAGTTAGGTCTCTCAGTAGATGTCCATCTTGAGCTTTTGACTATAGTTCATCCCCTGTAAGAATAAGGATTGTGACTTCTCCCTCTCACACAACTAGGAGAAGGAAGTAGTTAATCTCTTTAATTACAAAATTATGTGGAAATTTGAACAAGTAAATAATCTGAGTATAAGGTTGTTACTCAGTGAAAAAAAAAAAAAAAATGAAATCATGGATAGGTGAAATATATGACTTCAAAGAGCTTCCATAGTGATGCTTTAGTTTTAGGTGTCGTTTTAGTGACCTTGCAAAAATTTGCCTCATCTGCAACAACTTGCATACATTTTGGCTTTTGTTTTGTGGCTACTCTCGCATGCGCTCAAGGTATCTACATTTCTGTAATGCTGAATGCGTAGCACAGGAGGAGCCTCCCGAGCCTCTCAAGTTATGTTACACAAACACATAATAAAGTGTGGGGTAGGGATCTTCTATTTAAACCCTGCATGTCATACACTCACCTGAAATCTAGCAGTAGTATTTTCCATTCCTCGGGGTAAAAGCATGCGGCAGGAATTTAAGCCTTAGCCCAGCTCTTGCGGATAGTGCTCTAAGAATAGAATAACGCAGCCTGCACCGTGTTGCCGCTGCCAAGCAGTATGCGACATCACACAGAGTTCATTAGTCAGTTTAAAGACAAGCCTACCAGCCTGAAGTGTGCTTTACAGCTATTCCCTGGTGTTGCTTCTGAGCTTCAGGTTGAGTTACTTTAAGAGAAGTGAAAACTGTACTGCTTTCTAAAGAGCTTCACAGAAATACAGAAGAACCGATCTGCAGGTGTAGATTTTCTCATGCTTTAGTGATGTACTTCTTTCAAATACATAAGTACAATGATACATCTTCCTCCTTTAAGAATGCATTAAAATTACTTGTTACATTTTTTATTGGGATTGAAAAGTTAAATTCTGTTAGTGCTGCTGTTTCATATCATGATGAAAGAGAATAATATCTCAAAACAGCTATTTCCTGATAATTAATTGCAGATTGTTGTCTGCTAACTGTCCTTCCATCTGTACATACGTGTTTGACATTACAGTAAAATACAATAATCACATATGTCTTTTCTGTGCTACACTGGTACAGAACGTAGTCCTGAGCCCTGTGGGCTGCACTTGGAATATCTATTTCAAAAAGAAAAACAATTCGGGCTTCCTTTGGTGATACACTGCACAAGTTAGATGCCAAGGCTACATTTATTCCTTGCCAATATGTTTTCAATTTATAAAATTGATGAAAGTTCAGAAGAGAAAAGACCAGTACTGGTATTTTAAAAGAAACAAGCACAGTATTTCTTAAAATAAACAAGTGAAATGAGCAGATTGGACTCTTCATTCCTGCTGTGTTTTTTCATACAGATGGAATTTTTTGGGGCTTGCCAGTTTCGACAGCAATATCTTCAAGGCAGTGATTCTTATCAGTAGGTGCTGGTCTGGTGTCGGGCCCCATAAGGTCCCATTCCTGGCTGGTCTTGAGACCTACAGCAATAGCAGCATTGCCATCTCCACCAGCAGTGATTTTGATGAAACCTAAAAGCCCCAAGTTCAAAATCGTCCTTGCAGGACGAGGTGAAAAAACAAAGGGCAGAGCCCAATTAAGAATTTGGACTGTCTTAATGGCAGAATCCATGCTCTCTAACTAAATAATGCCTCAGGGAAGAAGGTCAATATAGGGAAAAAAACTGTGAAAGATTGGCAAGAACGAGGGGGAAGGCAAGGGACATGTCAGTGCCAAGGAGCGCTATTAGAAGAGGAGTCAAATGTATATCTGCATCAGAGAGCACTGCTGTAGAAGAGGAAGCTGAATAAGTCAAAGAACTGGGCCCTCAAAATGCCCAAGAAATTAAGTGCAATTGCTGCCCTGCTCAGCAGAGATGATCTTTTCTTTTCCCAAGTTGCTTAGTCTTTTGAAGTGATATGCCATAACAGCAGAGCAAAGGAAGAACTTTTCAGGGTCTTCCTACTGACAAAGTACGCAGACTGGCCAAAAAAGGCTGCAAGAAAGGAGCATTTTTTTTTCAGCTTTAACATACTATCAAATAATCCAGGAATTCATCAGTGATTTAAAATCTTATGATTGGCCACTAATAATTAAGAAAAAAAAAAAGTCTGCTATTCAGCATTTTCATCTATTTATGGCAGTAAGGACAGAGTAGGCAGAAACTGAATAATACATGCAGTAAACAAAGAGTCAAGCCTGGTTAGCAAAGCAGGCATCATGTTTCATTTCCCAAGGACATTACATTGTAAAATTAGTATCTCAAAAATATTTTGAAATGTCTTCAAATAGAGAAACTAGTAACAGAAATTCTCTCCTTTTTTTTCATAAAATTTTGAAGGGTTAATACTTCTGGATATGAATTATTCAAGATTTCTTGAATAGTTGAAAAGATAAAGAATATCCTTTTAGCTTTGCAGGGATGGGACAGCAGGACAATTAGTGCTATGGACATAGAATCTTACCTGCTATTTTATGTTTTGTTTTGTTTTGTTTTTTTCAGACTCTGTGCAATACCTGCACATACTTTAGATAAAGAAAATCCATTCCGTTATACAATTCAATATGTATAGGTTGCTAATTCTCATTCTAGGAGATAATACATTATTCTGGGAATATTCTGGAGAATATAACAGAAGATAGTAGACTAGATGTGAGAGTGAACTTAAAAAGAACTTAATAGTGAATTATGCTTTTTATTAGAAAATGATTCAAGTGCTTTATAGAAAGGATTTAACTCCTTATAGCTCCTTTTTTTAACCTCTTACAGTAAATTTCTTCAGAAGCCCTTTGTTTTTGGAGATCTGTCTTTCTGGAATTTATATTTCTTGAAACTTATCTTGTGTTTTAATATTGATGCTAAGGATAAAATTAAGCTGATAAAATAGTTAATTTCTGATGATTCTGCTTACTTCAGAGAGTAGGATGGTACAGATTATGTATTAGTGTACGCTGGATTAAGTGCAAAAACTTGGATCTCAACAAATGTGTGCAGCTGGCAATTTAGGATTAAGAAGGTCATATAAAGGATAGTGCAAGAAATAATCAGGAAAGGAATTGAATAATGACTGTGGTTTTACTTTGCAAAGATTTGTAGAAACAAGAGCTGTTGGCTTTTACTTTGAATATCTATTTTGGGTGTGTGGAAGCTTTGGATACTTCTCTAAGTATCAAAACAAAATGAAGTTTATATTGGTTATAGTTGGGCTATCATCTGAGTTTCACTGTAGAAAGCAAATTAACAGCATATGTGCATCCTTTGAGTGTAAACAAATAAGTATTGGCTCAGATGAGTTTGAGAGAAGCTCTTAATATATACCTCATCTGCATTTCAAGGTTATACTAAAAGAAAAACAAAACAAGGAAGTCTGAAAAGACTCTGACATCTCCGAACAATGGGTCCGCCTACCAATGACTTAGAGTGTGTTCATATAAATTACACGATTTATAAACCTTTCTGTGCATGTACAGTAAAGATACAGATAAATATAGTGCTTTTCTGCTCATTAGAGGGGAGAATTTTCCTTGTATGTATATTGAGTTCTTCAGGTGAAAGTCATTGCAGACATATGGCAGCAGGACTCAGTAGATGGAGGGCAAGAAACAGTCTGGGCTCGCAGTCTTGACTTTGCCTCTGATTCACTTTCTGGCCCCAGATTAGTCATTTGCATCCTCTGATAGTTTTCTTATCTCTAAAATGAGCATTGCTGATTCAGCTACATATTTGAGGTATGTCAAGGCCTCAGGGCAAAAGCACTAAGTTTTATTTAAAGTGCAATTTATTACATGTCATGTATTTTATCAAACATTAAAGAAAACTTAGAATCCTATACTAGAAAAGTGTAATAAATGTAATGTCACCGTAGTAGAATGAAGTCTATGCTGCAGATGTGCGTATAAGAGCTATATCACATCTGGAGCATGCCAGCTCTGACTCACAGATAACCAGCTTGGTTACCCGCAGAAGCATGATCAATGCATTTTGGTGTGTAATTCCTCCAAGGCACGTGTGGTCCTGTACATCCCACACCCATAAAAATTTAATTATAATTTCAGTAATGATAGCTATCCCTTCACTCTTTGTGTGAAAGCCATGTTGGCTTCAGAATTATGCTGAAAATGTCATTTACATAATTATTTTACACCTAGTTTTAGGTGAGACATGAAGAAATTCAAAATTTGACATTTTACATTTAGGACAGAATTGGAATTCAAAGAATATTTTTAATAAGAAATATTTCTCTCTAGCAGCTGTCATTTCTGGAGTGCTCAATGAACACCCAAGAGAATAGGGCCAGCAACCCAGTCAGGAATAGGTATGATGTGGACACTAAGCAGATATAATGAGTTAAGGGAAAATTTCGAATAAAACTGAGCTAGCAAGGAAGAGAGAAAAGCATAAGAGAGGCAAAGAAAGAGAACAGAGCAAAAAAGGGATGACAGAAGATAGGAAATCAGGTAAGTCTGGAGAGTTGGGAAGAGGAAACGAGAAGCAGTCATCTCATTCTGGCAAAGTGTCCGTTTGTTTAGGGTAGTATAAGCTCTAGGTTAAATAGTTACCGTAAGTTAAATAATTACCATAGAGTCACTGTTGGAATTGAGGTAGTTCCTTATAGCCGGCACTTGCCCAGAAGGAGCTCTGAGTGTTTCATCATCTTCTTGATACTTTGTCATTGGCTTCAGCAAAAGGGTGATATGAAGGTAGTGGTTGAAGTCCCACTCAAAACAGTGATGGACAGCCAGTATGGAAAAGTTAACCCTGGCACAACCATCCTGTGGGGATCACTGAAGGCTTGAGTTATGACTTGTTTACAAAAGAAATAATCAATATGGATTCCATAGTACCTTTTTGGGTAGTGTTGCACTTGGGCTCCTAGATCATGCTATTGATACAATTGGGTCAGGCCCTTGCCTTTCAGATACTATTCCTGTATCCTGGGAAAAAAAAAAAAAAAAAACAGTAGCATTTCATTAGCATATAATAATTCAAATTTTTATACCATCTGACCCTGGAATTCTCTACAGTGTAAAATAGATGATTATTTCCCGATCCAGCAAGCTACAGACTTTACAGAGCTATCATTAAGAGGGAGAAGTATACATCAATATGTAAACTGACTGTCAGGCATAGAATAAACCATATTTTGTCTTCCAGTAAACTATTAAGTCTCAGACCATCTGATTATCACTAGTTGGTAAAAATGTGAAGTTCCTGACAAGGCAGTAAAAGCACCTGGCAGAGGACAGAGATTTTTAATTTTAATTTAAAGACCAACTATCATCCTCACCAAAAATATCTTCAAGCAGTCACGTTTGAAGAAACAAATGATCATCAGCATTCCAGATGGGTTTAATTTTTGACTGAAATATTTTGCTAGCCTGCACTATTCTATCACGACTCTTTTCAATACAAATAGCACGCGTGAGAAATGGGTGTTTGATTGTTTCGCACTATAAAATGTGAATATAAAATGAGAATAGGAGCAGAGAGAAATGTGTGTGTGTGCACATGTATGCTTTTATCAAACTTTCTTTGTTCCATACAAAAAAAAATATATTTTCTAGGAAAAGGGATACAGCCCTACTAAAGTAAAACAATATTTAAGATTCATTTTCTAGGAACCTGATGGCTTACTTTATTTGCTACCACACCTATGAAGGGGCCTGTTCTACCTCTTTATCAATTTAAGGAACATCTTAGAAGTGGAAGTTAATATTCATTATTTTCAAAACCAGTTGAGATCTTGTTTTATATAAACAACAGTGGCAGTTTTCTCTCAGTCTTGCTTTCCTCACAAACTTCTCTTTCCATTCTCAAGGTAAACCTTTATATCCTGAACACCTGAGAAAGAAACTTCTTTTATCCTGTCCATCTAGATGCTGTTCGTGTTTTATGATTGTTTCAAAAAATTTGGAAGTCAGTGTTTGCATATCACTTTTATTGACAAGTCATTGGAGCAACATATGTTCATTTCGAAGTAGAGAATATGAACCAGCATGTGTTTAACATAGCATATACAACTAGAATGTGCCACACTTTAAGAAGGGCTATTTTAGACCACAGAGAGAATTTTTAAACTTGTGCCTAGGATTAGACTCTGAAACTTTTGGTTCCTAAAAGATCGGTTACTTTAGTTACTTCAATTCATTCTGAGCCTGCTAAGACTTAGGCTAATGGATGGGCTTAGGCTGTGGATGACTAAGCACAGGTGTAGGCTTTGAACTTCCAGCATCCGAGGCTCAAATGGGGTTAGCAACACATGGAAGATAATCTGAGAAGTGCGGTGGCTTCTGCCATACCTCTGGGGAGAGTCAGTACCTTCCACCACAGTGCTGAGATCTAAGGAGGGCTGTGTGTTAACAGCAGAGACTGGACATCGTTGCATTGGGGGTGCAGGTAGGAAGTCTGGCACAAACGCAGTTTTTTGCAGATGAAAGGGTGATTTTTGTTCTGTGTTAATGAGAGCACTCCATGGCTGTTGGGCAATTGTAAAGGCTAACCAAAGCTCGTGATTTTAGGCATCTTTCCTGTGATTGCAGTGGGTGATTCCCTGCTGTACATGGTGCAGTGGCTGGTGAGCTGCTGGGATGGAGCCTTCCAGGGTGGCCCTCGCTCCTGGGATCTTCTATGGTGACAAGCACTACTTTTCCCTGAGATGCAGTGATAAGGGAGTTTTCTTTTCTTATTTTGAACATCTGTTCTCACCTAAACATCAGAGGAGTGGTGTTCTCTGCTATCGAAGCATGGGGAAGGGCGTATGGATAAAGGAGAAGTATCAGTATGATAGGGTATCACTGTGGAGAAGTATCACTTTCATATTTCAGTAGAATTTGAGATTCCAACTCTCCCAGGCTTGTCTGAAAACCCAAATCAAATTGCATTTTAGGGTGTGAAACAGGCTTGTGCCTTCAGCTCCTTGAAGGAGGTACTGGAACGATAACAAAAACAGTCTTCCAGTCCCTAGCTGTGTCTTTCTGTGACCCTTGCAGAGACGTGTTTGCTGTCCTCAGGTCAAATCTTGGGTATTGAGAGCTAGATTTCCATGGCGCATGTTGTGACTGACACTGCAGGGAGGAGGTGGAGAGAGAAAGAAAAGTCTATACTCACTGCCTGAGGCTCTTGTCACTGCACAAGAAATCTCCATATAAATTATAACCACAACCTTGAGAAACTCTTGCTATTTTTATCCCAAAGGGTTTGGTATTTTCTTAAATAAATAGGAATTAAGTATGTGTGTTTTTACTATCCTAAGAATTCAGCACGTACTCTGCAATGACATGAAAATGGGAATATGGGGAATTTTTACATGCTAGAATTCCACCTGCGTGCAAAAGATGTGTGAAGTCTGGATCCTCTAACATCTGCTCTAGGAAAAGGTAATAATGTTGTGAATCATAATGGGGACTAAGTTCCTGCCTACTAAAATCACACCAAAATCCACTTCATCTACACTCTGAAAAGGTATCTACATAACGGGTTGTGTAATTTCTAATATTTCTGGCTTTAGTGTAGGCTAGGATGCCTTTGGAAATTGTCTTTGTTAGAAAGTGTACCAAGCATAACGCTGACTTTATTGCATCCTCAGCAAACATGAAATCTGAGGATATAGTTTCCTCACTTTCAAATTGTGCAGCCAGCACTGTAGTTCTTAGGGACAGGGTCTCCTAAACTTTTTAAAAAGTGATTTCTAGAAAAATATTAGAGATTGTAGCTGGAAGCTGTAGATACTACCACAATAGACAAAAAATATTAATATTTATTAATGGGAATTGTACGCAAGGAATGCCTGAAACTAACTGATGTAAAATCTATAATATATTAATATTAAATAGCTATTTATTTTAAAATAAATGTAAAAATACCTGCATAATATTTTTGGCATCAGACAAAGCATATGTGCATATTTCTTCTGTGCTTTTTGGTGAGTTTTCATGGAAACTACCAGTGTGAGAGTTACCAAATCAAATGTTTGTATTTATTATAAAACAATTTAAACTGCATGGGGTCAGTGAAGATTCTTCCTATTGCTACATCCATTTCCTTTATCTTCAGCGCTATAGCAGATAAAGTCCCTAGGAACGCATGTCATTAGCATGATATATTTTTTTTCTAATTGTTAAGCGGGTAAAACTAGTCGAAAAGCATGAAGTCTGGCTATATAAATTTTCATGAACATTTTATTTTTGTCTAGCAGGAGAAATCTTAATGAAATGTTCTGCTGAAATTTTGAGATTCAGTCACTTTTAACAAGCTATAGCTAGAAGGAGTTTGCATTATTTTTTATGTATTTGTTATTAAAATACTTGATAAATGTTGCAAGAGTTCTACCTGTGAGCTGTTTTTCACTCTGCAGCAGATATTAAATACTTGCTACCAGAGCTGCATTTTTTTGATGATAATTTGTCACATGGTATTATTTCTGTTCCTGGAATGGATGAATACAGCCCTCATCAAGTTTCTTGTCTGAAACCTCGCAAGAAATATATTTCAAAATGAAAGTCTTCAGTATACATCTGCATAAAATTTTCCGTAAAAACATACCAGTTCTATTTTCTTGCATGAATGTTTATGAGAAAGCAATGCAAAGACTTTCAGCATGGGTGAAATGGATTTATATTTAAATACTGAGTGAATATTAATAGAAAATGTTGCATTGTTCACCCAAACTTCTTTATGGCTATGGTCAGCATTTATCCAGGAAAGCTGACTTAGAAAAGCCCTTTGTAAAGGTATCTGTGATCCATAGAAGTCCTTGATGAAGCCCCTCACTAGGACTGTGAGACCATGCTCTTCAGAGCTTTTGAAGATAAAATTCTAAATTAGAAAGGAAAAAAAGCTGCGATATCCTAACTTTTCTCTTGCATACCTTCTGACATGTTGAGGTAACGGGACCCCAACATGCTTTCAAGCTTCGTTGTGGTTGTTCTTTGAGGGTTAAATGAACTGGGTGCATTTTGTGCGCGCAATGGTGTCTGCTTTCTTCAGAGCATCAGGTACTATTCCCAGATATCTGTGGGGGAGCATTGCGCAGAGGCGATGTAGCCATCCTGACTTCTAATACTTGGGCCAAATTCCATGATGGGACATGAATTATGTGTATCTAATTGTCCAAAATAAGAGCAAAGAGGTAGGTGAGTGATTTCATGTTTAGACTTGGGCCTGACCCATCTTTTTTCTTGGTCCCTATGAGCTCCACACTTATTCAAGGTATTTTTAGTAATTCTGTTTCGTTAATCTTAATTAATCTTAACTTCACTCTGCTTAAGCTACAGAAAGGGCTCACAGACATGGATTAAGTTGTGGAACCATGGAGAAAAGGTATCTTCCCAGAGGTTCTTCCCTGATCATCTATCCATGCAACCATGGTCATTCATGGTTGGGGCATGAGTTGGATGGAAAAGCTCCCAGTGTGCTTTTGCAGAGGCTTGCTGGCTCTTTCCAGTAAGTTATGTTAATATCCGAACATGATTAACCCTTCATTTCTAGGTTTTGTATGTGAGGCAGTCATCAGCTAAGAAAAAAAGGGTTGGGCCTGTTTTTTGCATTTGTTTTGGGGGAATGGAGGGCTTAGGGGTCTGAAGGATATAGATGTTGTTTAGTGCTTTTCTTCAGTAATGGTGATAATGAATGACATAAAGCATTCCTCAAGACTGATGAATAATCCTTAGGAATATATTGCATACATATGTTCCACAGCTGTCATTAATCCTCCATTTTAACCACTTATCCCCTTTTCCCACTCCTACCCATGGCTGTAATCTGCAAACTCTTTTTCCCTGTAGATATTTTGATGGGAAAACAGACAGGTAATGATCCCGTTGTCAGACTGTAAGCCATGCAACTGTCAGTTCATATTGCATCTGACAGGCATTGACAGCTTGCTCCTTCAATTTTACTGAGATTAATATTCTTCACATGTTTTATTTATATTTACTGATCTTACTGCAGTGAATTTTAAAGAGACTTTTTAATCTTAAAATTCCCTGTTAAAAATGAAATCTAGATTTAAAAAAAAAAAACACACATTTCCTCAATATTTCTACTAGAATTTCTGCACACTGCTGATAGGCTGATCACATTCGCAACTTTTATTCATGCAGTGGTCAATAAGGCCTGTTCTGATAAATCCCAGGATTATCATCGTGCAAACCTCATCTTCCTTGGAAACACATCCACACATGGTTAACTTTACACAAAGCAGCAGCTTCACAGAAGAGGTCTACTCACTTGGATAGAATTATTCAAGTTTGTAAGCATTTACAGGATTCAATTTCTGCAACTTTGTCACTACAAGAAAGCTACTGAGCTTAAAACTATTCCTGTGAGTAACCGATCACAAGTTTAGTCTTTGAACTCAATGGTGAAACATCTGTACAGATCTGTCTATAAGCAGCTTCGGTTTCTCTCTAGATGCTTGCATCGAAAAGGGCAACGCATCAGGATGTTAAAATTGTAAATACAATGCCAACCATTGCACATAAGCTGTGCTTTTAAAAGCAAAGGATAGAAATAGTTGGAAATTCAGGGAAAAATCTGCTTTTTATGACCATTCATATATAAATATCAATAGGATGTTTAGCTTATTTAAAATAATGTTTTAAAGATGTAAAATTATAGATATATTCACATCTGTTTTAATAGTTTACAAAAAAAAAAAAAAAAAAAAAGGACAAAAGCTGAGTTTCAATTCCTTTGTTATATACCTTTAAAAGCGTTGGCTAAATCCTCCAGTCTTTAGTCAAGGATTTTTACTGGGTGTCCTATCTGAGTGAAGACTGACTTATTTGACCTGATTTAGGGAAATACAAATGCTTGTGTTGGGCATCTTTGTATGTTTATGAATTAGAAATTCTCCACTTCAAGACTCCTTTTAACCTCTCTGATCTTTCAAATTGAGCACCTCTTAACTTCACAGATAAATTAGCCAATTCTGACCTCCTCTAGCCTTGAGATGACAGTGGTGTTTTATCTCTCTCTCTATATTTTTTTTCTCTCCCTTTCTCTCCAAATCTGCATCATCATGTTTTTGCTATTGCCATGGCAATACAGCTAAGTACGGCGAGAAGTGTAGCAAGCCAACTGCTAACTAAACACCTGGCACTGGGGATACCATTCCTGCTGGGATATCCAGGGGTTTTCCTTTTTATCTGCTCTTCTTACAATGCGATTACAGGTGAAAATGCAAACAGTGAGATGAAAGCTAACACGTTGGGATTTGTAAAACAGGCATGGGAGGGCAAATCAGCATAAAACGATACTGCAGTAACATAGAACAGGTGATGTTTCATTCGGATTATTTGGAGCTCCATCAGCTAGAGATAGAATACAGGCGACGTAGCACTTCTTCAAAATAATACTGCCCCAAACCGCCGAGATGAGTCTTACTGTTAATGAAGAAATGGTGGCACAAACAATCAAGGGTGTAGAAGAAGCGATGAATCAGTGCATGTTCCCTCCGTTTAGCTGCATAACACTCTCCATATCGTTAGGTGTGAAATGAATAATAACTCACCCTCCAGTGACACTGCAAGACAGCTTCTCGAAGGGGCAGTTTGTTTCCATACAGTCATAAAAAAGAGTTAAAACATAGATCCCCGCGATGGTTCCTAAAATAAAACGAAATGACCCGCTTCATCCATCGGCATGGCAGATGAATGGGCTCTGGCTTTTCACTTTTCTGGTTTGGTTTCATTTATATTCAATTCATTAATTATTTTTTAGGGAGAAAAGGTTTGTCTTGTTTTCAGTGAAAGAATGCTGATTGTTCTCTTAGGGATATTATAAGAATGTCAGGAAAAGCCATAAATATTTTATAAAGACTGATAATAGAGTTTTCTGTGCTAAGGAAAAGTCAATGATTTTTAAAAAGGGATACATAATGATTTTCTGACTAACTGCAAAAATTAGATGACAGTAATTTTAATATTGGTTAATAAATATTGACATTAGTATTTCAATGAGTGTAATCAGGCTTTGGTTGGATATTGGAAAGTCATGATTTGTTCAGCAATTTTTCCACTGAGGCAATTATACAAGCTTTTCGGAAAGCCTCAGTAAATTTTCGGGGAAAAAAATGCAGTAAGACTATGCGAGAATTAACACTTAGCTCTCTGCATTATATTGTGATCTCATCTATTTTGCCATCTAACTTAAAAATAAAGCTGTGGAATAGGTTATGTGTTTGTGGCATCCTCATAACTTGCAAGATGGTGAAAACGATTGCAGCAGGCATGGAGGTTAACTGATGTCTTCAGCATGCTTTACCTTGTTACATCTCACAGTCATTCAGAAACTTATTGCTTAGGGAAAAAAAATAGAAAACACCTAAGGGATCCCCCAGAGTCTGAAATGTTATTATTCATTTTCAAAGTCTTTTCAGGAGACAGTCAGAAACTCATTATCCCATGATGAATTTTGAGTTTTCAAAAGCTTTTAGTCTGATAGATACCCACCTCCCCAGAAGTCAAAATTCGACATGTGTTTCAGAACAGCCTTTATTTCTGGTAAAGGACATCCCTTGGACCCTGGTATTTGGTGGCTTAAGAATGACATCACTCTTGTTGGTTTTAGGTTGGTAATTACTGTCTGCTGAGAACACTGGCGTGCTACGCGGTGGGTGGTGATACCAAGCGAAGGGAAAGCGCTCTCTTTGGTGAGAAGTTCATTAACAGGCATGTCCGCACTAAGCAGGCTGTTTGGGACAAATTGACCTTATTTTCAGCATGAAGCTTTCTCCGCCCCAGCAAGAGGGTTTGCTCACAAAACTGCTGCAGTTTAAGCTGTGCAACACCTCCTGTGAGCAACACTGCTTCCAAGAGGGCATCCTGTGATGAAGCCTGTGCCCTGAGGGCTCAGTGGGGCTTTTCGAGGGACCCTGGAGGACGAGGCCGTGCCACCCTCTCCCAGCACATGGAGATGTGGTGGCAGACCCTGGCGCTCCCCTGACCTCTCCATGACTCAGCCGAACGTC
Organism: Nothocercus julius; assembly: GCA_013398735.1. NCBI lineage: Eukaryota > Metazoa > Chordata > Aves > Tinamiformes > Tinamidae > Nothocercus > Nothocercus julius. The sequence continues at coordinate 2,353,763 of VZSV01000039.1, read as the reverse complement.
CCAAACGAGCTGAAAGGGAACCCCCCACCCCAAAATAAAAAAGAGGCTACCTGTTTAAGTTGGCTCAGTAAGGGGTCCGATAAGCACAGAAGGCAATGGCAACGCGGGGCAGGGCCCAGCAGTGGGGCAGCCCTGCCAGGAGCTTCCCATGTGTGGAAACTGCTCCCTCGGTTCCCGCAGCCCCGTGCGTAGTCCTGCCTCATTCCAGAATGTAACGTAGGAAGCTTTTCCTTTCTTTTTGTCTTTCTTCTTTTTTTGAATTGGGATTTGTGACCCTTTCTTTCCTAAATACACACACACATACACACGCAGTATGTATTAGTCTGGAAAATGTGCTCATTTATAGAGTGGGGGCAGTGGGAGGGAGCAGAAAGCTAAACAATCTCTTGCTGTCTTAGCAGTATCAAGAATGTCAGGCCTGTTTTCCCCCTCCTTGGGGGTGAGGAGTTGGAGGCTTTTGGGGGAGTGACAGAGATTTTATATTTTGAGTTCTTGCACAGCTTAAATGAACTGACTGGGTACTAGGCTTTTTGGAAAGATTTTTCTTTTTTCTTTTTTTTTTTTTTTTCCCTATGACATGACTGTGCATGCTGAAGTTTAACAGCTGTTGCAAGCAAGAAGAAAACAAAAGTTTTTCTCACTGTACCCTTTGATTCCACTGAACATATAAGCTCAGCTTCTTTGGCATTATTTCTTTAAAACAAACAAACAAACAAACAAAAAAAACCCACTAGGAAGTTAAATTTGTCCTAGATACAATCCCACTGTCCTACTGCTTTAAAATGGCACTTAAGCAAAGGTCAGATTTGGGCAAACCTTTTTAATTGCTAGTGGCTCCCTTATTTTCTGCCCTCCCCTTTCTCCCCCACCCTGAACTATCTGTCCCATTGTTTCAGTGGGGACTGGAGCCCGAGTTAGTGGCCGCCAATTGCAAGGGTTGCTCTTTTGCCCCTTTGCCCCTTCTCCTGTTTTAAAAATCACGAGGGAGGGGACGGGCGAGAGCGAAGCGGCGGAGGGGGCTGTTTGTTTGTTTTTCCCCGCCTTGGCCTCCCTCCGGGTCGCTGGTGATACCGGGACTTTTCAGCGAAAGCAGGAAGACGAGCCAAGGAGTTCGCCCAGCTCTGCTCGACTGCGCTTGCAGTCCTGGGACAGCTGCGACATCCAGTTGCCCCGTCTCGTTCTATGGGATTTGTTGCTCTCTGTGCGAGTGCTTGCCACGTCCGCGCATATTTGCTGCTGTGTTTTGTCTTTGCCGTCAGCCACACCGACAAACACGCCTGTGTTGCTCAGGGCCAGGGGAGCAGGCAGCAGGGTGTAACATCTTCTCCCGGGCTGTGGAGCCCCTTGTGCCACAGCGGGACTCGCTCCTAGAGCAGATAAGTCCCCCAGAGGGTCCCACTCCCCTCCAGGCCTCCCCGCTCGCTTCAGTTTGCGGCCGCGAGCAGAGGCTGCGGGGGACGTGCCGGGTGAGCGCGACCTGCCCGCGCGCCGGCCGGCAGAACCGGCACCAGCATCGGAGCTGCTCCCATGCCCAGCAGGGCCCCTCCGCCCGGGAAAGGTTATAGGGGCTTGGCGGAAGGCAAAGTCACCCGCCAGCAGATTTCCCAGAATGAGGGTTCCTTCTGAGGTTCCTGTGATGATAAAGTAGCACTGACTGGGATTGAAATCGGACCCCTGATTTATCTCTAAATATCACGTAAAACAGTAATAAAGCTGCAGATGAGCACAAAAGCCCCGTGCTGGGCACACACTGTTACCGTTCTTGTGGTGCAAAAACCAATGCCTGAGAATTGCCACTTTGCAGCCCAATTTTACTGTGTTCGAAATGCATCGATTAAATTTCGGTCTTTGCTGAAGCTGTCAAGAAGGGTTTTGGCCCCAGTGGTGACTGTCCAAAAAATTATGCATGGCCATTTTAAGGTTATGCAAGGAAGAAAAAGGGAAAAAAAAAAAAAAAAAAAAAAAGTTGAGCAATTGATTTGCCCTAGGACAAAACTGGGGGCTAGGAGGCCTTTCGCTTCAGTCATGCCCCCTTAGCCATGTGAAATTAGAGCAGTGGTGAGTTACATAGGGATGGTGGAGACGGGGGTTAGACCCTCAGAACAGCAGTTTGGATCCTAATTTCCTTCATTTTAGGCTAGTAACTGACCTGAAAGCAAACAAACAAACAAAAAACCCTACAGTTCAAGAGCAGGTATGTGACCTGTTCTTCTACCCTGGTACAGCAACAGCCACTGGGGAAAAGGAGTTTCCACTGCTGAAAATGACTCAGTGCTCTTATTAATACGTGCTGCTGCCTGCACTAGTGGACAAGCGTCCTGCCTGCTATATCAAACGGCCCATCTTTTGCCCTGTTTTCCACAAACACGAGCTCCAAAACCTAGGCTGAAGACTAAGTGAAATATTCAGCTACTCTGATTCCCAAAGGCGCCTTTCTAGTTTTGGCACGTTGATAAATCAGGGAGGGAGTGGGCTGTGATTCCCAGCCCGCCTGTATCTGTCCTCTGGTCACTGCAGATGGATGAGTCTCCAGAGCTGTCAGGAGGTTTCCTTCTCCAGAGCCCTTTCTCTCTCCCTCCTCCCCAAAGTGACCTGTGGGCAGATACTGTGGTTCCTATTTCCCAGTCATCGTCCCCTTGATGAGGTAAATTGCAAGCTCTGTTAAGCTCCACTCACCAAATTAATAGAAACTTCTTTGTTTTGTTGTGAGCTGTTTTTTTGTTGTTTTTCTTTTTTTTTCTTTTTTTTTTTTTTTTTGTGGACTGCATTTTTAAACTCCAAGCAAGAAAATCGGAAGGAAATAAGAACATTTACTGTCTGTAACTGTGAAGTCAAATTAGCCCCAAGTAGCTTGAAGTTTTATAGATGAAACTCGATAAAAGCAAGGGCTAATTTTTTGTTTAAGTGAACTCTGAAAGGACTCTGCAGAGTCTCGCGTTTCTTGTTATCTAAAAATATGTCTCAAAGTAAAATTCCCCCCGAGCCCAAAGAACAGGCAAATAATTCAGAACCTGTGGGTTTAACTTCCATGGAGCACAGCAGCCGTTTCGCAAGCCGAAGGCTTTCTGGAGCCAGTGTAAACCAAAAACATTGGGATGTTGAAAATTAAAGCTCCAGCTCTGATTATAAACTGCCTCACTGTGTACGGATTGCAGCACAAACAATACCTTGTGTTGGGAAAATATCACTCCCGCTCAGGGAAGTCTGGAATACGTAGCAGCAGCAAGACACGCACAGGCTGGAGTTTCAGCCATCTGTATCGCCGCCTCTCATGGAGCGCGGGTCTCTGGCCAGGGTTTAGAATATTCTATATTTCACCAGTTATTTTTTTTCTTTTTTTTTGTCCGATTTCTCTTTTCTGTTTTTTCCTTTTCTCCACGGAACCAGGCTCTCCGTTCTGGTTACCGCACAGCGAGAAGGACACGGCATTGCCCGCAAGAACCAGGCACTGCACAGGGCAGCGCAAGGACCCTCTGCAGCCCATGGCGCACCAGATCTCAGCTTTAGTCCATCTAGAGACCTGCTTCCTGCTATGGTTATTCAATATGTATTAATCAGAAGGCCTGCAACCACTAATTCTCTGCTGTCCCTCATTTACACCAAAGCAAGGCGAACGCAGCCCGCCTGCAGAACGCCGCTGCCGGGCTGCTGTCTTGGCTTGCTTCACACAGCTGTGAATACAAGGTGGAAGGCAGTGGAAAATTAGGGAACGGAATAGCTAAGGATGTTATAAACAATGTCACTGAGGTTAAATTAAATTTAGCTTACGTTTCTCTAGAGCTATTAATGATATATGGCTTTGCATTGTTAGAAACAAGTGGTATCCAAGTAAATTGACATTGTTATCAAAACAACAAAAGAAAACCCTGGAGGCCATTTAGAAGCCATTTGTTATAAGCAGGTTTCTCAAATAATGTAATTGTACTCTTCCTGTTAGTGTGTTAAACCATGTACACAGAGGCACAAGCAGTAATAACGGAACAGACTAAGCCACATATGTAATGATGTTGTATATCCTCCTTGTCCATTTTGCTCATTTTTACTGCACTATATAAGGGTACTTATATACTACTGCACTGATGCTACCACTTTCAAAGGGATAATTGCAGAGAACTGATTTTAGGAAGCACCATTGTTTGGTTTATTGGCAGCTTAATGTGCTCAAGTACTGCAAGGATTATCCTTATGTTTTCAGGGGCACATTTCTGTTCCTTGCTCTTGGGAAAGCTTGTGGTTGTTAGAGATGTATGGACAGGTGTGTGACTAGCTTAAAAATGAAAGATTTTTCAGAGTGACTCAATGTTTATTTTATTTTTATATGTTTTGACTTTCATTTGACTTTCACACAAATCACGTTTCTCTCAGATACTCTAGGAAATGTGTAAGATTGTCTAAATATCCTTTTTAAGCCCATTCCCCTCCCCTATATCTACTCCTTAGGTATAAAGAGTGCTTCTCCCTGCAGAATATAATGGGCAAATGCTTCTTATTATACTGTAGGTTAAAATGTATTTTCCAATTAGATGAGCATATAACATTGTCTAATCAAATAGTCTAATTTTGTATATGTAGGCAGCTTTCTAATAGGATGCCACAATCAAAAATTACCATACAATTCTTAAGGTCCACTATTGTGAACATGTTACTGTCTCCAAATGAAAACATGTGAACTGCTCCATGCTTCACTGTAAAAATCACTTTCTTTTTCTTTTTTACTTTTTACTAAGTGCAGGTAGCAAATCGTTTTAGTCTATTGAAAACAATTAAATCAGAGTCCACGGGATTTTCTACAGCTGTGCTTTATAGAGAAGGGTAGACTCCTTCATGATGGTTAAATTGGTTGTTGCAATGCCCAGTTATTTTTATTGTTTTGTGAAAGTGAAGTTTTGAAGACTTTAAAATAAATAATGAATTTGACAGAAAAAAAAAAATGGTTATAAGTCAGCATAAATGCAGGGCCTTGTGTTTACTTTGTGGTGCATAGCTAAATTTCTATTTTGATTCAGGAATTTGCCCTGATAGATTAATCTGTGTTTAGCTAGAGAAGCAACTCATGCTACCTGTTTTAACAGTGAATTTGCATTAAATAAGATGGGTAAGAAGAAAGCTGAATACCCCATTTGCACATTAAAAGCTGATCATTAATCCTATATTTTAACTCTACAACTGTCAGGAGCTATTATTTCCCAGAGAGCCTGACAGTTCAAGGGATAAACTGGAGAGGGTCCCATTATAAAGGTCTAAGAATAGACGTCAGAATAGTTTGCGCATCAAACCCCAAAGGCTATTAAGTGTGATACTTTAAGAATCAATTTGTAGCTAAATTAAGGTGGAGGGACAAGAATCCTGGCACAGGTTTTAATTAAGCAGAAAAATGTAACATATAGAGATTTTTTTAAATACAATTAATCAGAGGTAAAGATTTAAATAAATATGTGTTCTTAACCATCAAAAATTACATTGATTTTCTGCTTAGTTCTTTTGCCACAGCAAAGAGATCAAACAACGACAGGTGCTGAAATACTGCTTTCAAAATTATGTTTTCCAGTGACTCTAGCACAGATCGATAAGAGAGGTGATGGTTTACGATGGTTTAGTATCTGAGACAAGTCAACAAATACAATGAAAAAAAAAAAGACTAAGGATCGGTCTTTGTACACACACACACACAAAAAAAAACCAACTTTCTAACTGGACATCCTGCTGAGTTTTATCGGAGTTCATTAGGCTTTAAGACTGAGATCTGTTAATTCCACATGAAAAGTTCCAGGCATCTGCAAAACCAGATAAAACATGATGTTGTACCTAAGTATATTAAGAAGTTTAAGTTAACACTAAAACCTGCTTAATGGGATATCAATAAACAGTGATGTACTGTCAGTACTATACTCTGCTTTTGAGCCAGCCAAGAAGAGGTAATGTAAATGTTACGCAGTTTCTGTGACTGTCCCTTGAAAAACAAAAATAAAACTCAGTTAAAGAACATGGTTCTCCAGTGTATTACTCCTGTTTTCCTCTACGGGGTCTCAAATGAAAGCAGGGAATCAGGCCCAACCTATATAATTACAGGAGTAGGAGAGAAGAAAGACTCTGTATCAGGAACAATTTTGTACTATCATCTCACACGGATTTCTGTAATTTCTTTCACTTAAATAGTTTATATCTCATGTTCCTGGAAACAGGAGGTACTTTAAAAAATATATATCTTTCTGTGTGTTTTGAAAGTTAATAGTTGTTCATTACTCAAAGTAGGCTGCAGAAATAAACCCTTGTACAGAGCAAAATCATGGTTCATTGGGGAGCTGAAAATGGGACTCATCTCCTGCAACAGCTCAAAGGGATGAAGAAAAAGAGAAGTTTATTGCAGGAACTTCTTCTGCATTGCTCTGCTTAGAGCTAGCTGAGAAACCCCATAAAACCTCACTACATTCTTCACTGATTATTATAAATTTTAGTATTCCAATGTGGGACAGCTAAAAGGTTTATACTATATGCCGACCATAATGTCTAGTAAATCATTGTCTCTAGTAACTTTGGATTAGTTATTCCTGCTTTTTTTTATATATTGTCGAATGCAATTAACCATTAACCACTGCATGGCCCACTAAAATTTTATTATTTTGAACTGGAAGCAAGCCGTCTATTAGCATGTGCATTTCCACAGTTGCATCTGTATAAACACAGAACACATAAAAAGAGCTATGTTCACTACTATGATCTTCAGTCATGTAGTCAAAAGAGGATAGAAAATGACAATACTGAAGATGTCTGTACATTATGTAGAGATGTCAACCCCTTACATGTACGGTTTATGGTATCATCTTTAATTGCATGGCCACATGCTTATTTTGTCATAGAGCTTTTGCTCTGTGTAAGCATGAGCCATGAGTAATTCAAATTTTAGTGCATTATCCCATGCCTTATTTACCGTATACTATGCTAACACTTCTCTCGGGAAAGACTAATCAAATTCCTTGTAAGATTTTCTGAGGTGACCAGTTCTGGAATATTTTAATGCTTCATAAATGGAAATTAATTTACTTCCCTGTTACCAGTTGCTGTTGAAATTCCCCCCCAGCTATACTGCTGAGAGTTCTCAGTATAGTGAAATTTTGGCTTTGCCCCTGTAACTTATGCTGGTGTATATTCTGGCGTAGAATAGTGAGGACACAAGTCTGTGTCTGACGACAAAGCATATGCGGTGCAGTCATTGCTACCAGCTGTGAGAAGCCTGAGCATCCTCAGTGACACCAGAATCTTCTTAGAATTTAGCGACTAAAGTTGAAGAAGTAGTGATGAAGCATGTGCAAGCTGGGATTTTTCACAGACTTATAGCACAGCCAAATGTACATCAGGAATAGCAAAAGGCAAATTCCTCCTATAGGGAACCTTTTAAGATTTTTTTAGATTCTTGCTTCAAATGTGGAGGTGCTAACATTTCTAGGAAATTTTGAAGATGGTCAAAACAACCTGCTTTATGTTAACCTCTTTTTCAGAAACAGCTACATAGTTTGGGCTGCCTTTTTTTAATTAAAATTTTAGCCTGAAACAGGCACTCTGCGTTCAGATTACAACTGAAATGGCTAAACTGATAAAATGTAGCTCTCTGGGAAGAGAGGCTATAAAAGCCAATTGATCCCCTTAGCATTTTATATATACACAAATGTGAAAATCTGTTTAAATGTAGTGCTAGGCATGTGATAGAACTTTGTATGTCATATGTGGGCGCAAATGTGCTTGTGTAAATATATGTGAACATCAAAAGTTTTGTCACGTTCAAGATTATCAAATATTGATAGTCACTGTATATAATTTGATATCAGTTATGCAAGCACACAAGCCCACTGCTCATGAGCCACTCTGTGGCAACACTGACACTGCCTTCAGTGAGAACAGGACGGTCAGGATTATAGTCTTATTAAAGGAGAATAGATTCAGAAATCACATCCTACTTTTGTTAAGTGTTGCAATGGTAGGAAGTTTGTACGCAGCCTGCTTAGGGTTTGCAATGCTCATTATGTATCTGGCTTGAACAAATGATTAATTTGAGAAGTTCTCCGGGTTACCTTCTACCAAACCTTTTTTTAGGCACCTAAATTCAAGTATACATATAT